>CM010618.1:11191841-11791841 GCA_003430845.1 Xanthoceras sorbifolium
GGATATTCGTACCAGAATATAGATGTAGTGAAGTGAAACTGATGTTGTTGTACGTACCCTCACTTGTTCTACTTAGATGCACTAATAAGAAGATGAAGTTATTTTCCAAATGATGATGACAAGTGGATGTGGACATCATCAACATGAATTCTTTTTCAAAAACTAAAGCATCACTTTAATGGAAAATTAATGAAGACAAAGTTGGCTAAGGTGTGAACTTTTCTTAAAAAAGCCATGGAAAAATCTGGGAATATCCAACTTTAGTAATAAAATATATGATTGTAAATATTTAATCAGTAAAATGAAGCAACAAAATGTTTGATAGAAATACTAAAGTGTTTCATCAAACGTCAAGTGCTTGAATCAATGGAAAAGCAAGAAGCTTCTTGAGCTTCATCAATGGAGATTTGCAGAGAGAGTTTTCATGTGATTTTGGAGGGAAAAAACTAAGCTCTTCTTCATTAAATAATTAGCGAAAACTCAGCAAGTTTATAGACAAAAACAGAGAACAAATCTCAACTGTTGATCTCTAACAAACTAGATCATATGGATGGTGATGCACTGCTTGCTGATTGATCATCAAGAATTGTCTTAGCATTGTCGTCAGCTGCTGATGTTGTTGATGAAATAGCATTCCTCACACCATCTAGATTAAAACGTTTATGTTACCACCGAATAAACTAATTTAATAAATTTTTTGACGAGTTGATCATATGGTTTGGTTGTTGATCATATGGTTTGGTTGTTTCAAGGATAATAAAATTTCTGCCGACCCATTAAACACCATGAAAACTTCAACTTTTTGCGTATGCAATTAACTGATTTATCTGTCAACAATTGTGGAGGTCTTGTGTCCGCTTAGCTGTAAAAACTAGCTGACTTTTCTATTCACACCCGACCCGATAAGACTATTTATATAGAATTAGATGGAAGTGAATTTTAATAAATATAATTTATTTTTTTTATTTGGTGCATCTTTTAATAAAATTAATTAATTATATTCATATTTGATGGAGTAAAAGATTGAATTGAATAAGGTGCAATTAGTTTTTTTTAGTAAAATTAAATAATTTTCAATCAATTTGAGTAAAAAAAACTAATTTTTTTTATTTATTAAATAAAAAAATTAGTAATCATTTAATGATAGGATAAAAATACTTTAAATCATTTTCTAATAAAATAAAAATAATATGATTAAAAATATAACTACTTTACATTACCTTTATACAGTTTAATTTATTAAGTATGCTTAAATAAAATAATTAATTCAAAATTAATTTTGATAAAAATTAGGATAATTATATAATTTTCAAAATAATTAATGTAATTTAGTACTAAGAGAAAGAATAAGTTTAAGAATTTTTTTTTTTTGTTTTTTTAAGATATGACACCTTATGGGAATAAGGATTAAAATTTATAAACTAAATTTATACGACAATAACATCATACTCAAATATAATTTAATATTTATATATATTATAAATGTTACCTGACTTCATTAGAATTATAATAATTTAGAATAGGACTTACATCGTGAAAAATATTAACTAGTTGATGTGATACAATCTAGCCAATATAATATATATCATAAAATAATTCGATTGATTCCAATTAATTAACGTTTAAAAAAAATATTGGTTAGGGAGGATTTTAAATTGTTTGATCTTAATCAATGACATATTTCTATGTAGTTTTTTTTTTTCTTTTAATGCGATCATGGATTTGGAAAAGAAGTAATTGGCTTTTAGAATTTTTAACACTCAGCTATAAAAAAAACATATTATCTTTATCATGACATTTTTACTGTGTTATAAATATTAAAAAATTTAAATATTTTTCACATATTTTTAAGTTTTTTACTGTGAATCCTCTGCGATAAAAAAGTTTTTACAATTTAATTTACGGTAAAACTTTTTATCACGATAGTACTTATTAGAGATGATCCCGGTTCGGTTCAAACCGTCCCAACCGGCCGGCCTGATTTTGGTTCCAATTAGGAATCGGGAATCAGTGTGAAACTGCCAATTTTGGGACCGGAACACGGTTCCGATTCCGGAACCGTGGCCATCTTTAGTATTTATAGCGGTCGTTTATAAGTGATCACTTACAATATAATTCATCCGCGTCAAAATGTCATTTTTTTTATTAGTAACTTTATAGTTGTTAACAGTCCTTAATCCATAAATAACCCTAATATATCAGATTAGGGAGTAATCAATTCATTAATTTACTAAATTTAGAACAATTAGGAATGAAATTAACAATGCAAGTTCTTGATTTCTGGCTGCATAGATGATTGAAAATTAGATGATCTAAAACTACTCAAGACTACCTCAGTCCTACGACACGAAACCAAAATGTTAATCAATATGGTTTGAAGGCGTATCAATTGAATGGCTGTGCAAATTCGCTCTATATTAGCCCCAAAGAATCTTGTGTTGTGAAAGTAACCATATGGATTATGCTGGTAAGTGGTAATACTTTGTAAATTCAATCGTAAGAGACTTTTCTAAAAATTTTAATCATCATTTAAGAAGTCGATATTTATTTTTTAAATACTCATTTGTTTTTTTTTTTTTCTATTAACTGCCTAAACCAGTGTTTTCTTTTTTTTCTATGACACTCATTCTTTTCTTCTCATGTGATCAAAAGTAAATATAATATATATATAAAATACCAAAACAATTCTCCATATTACATTTTGGCCTTCAAAAAGTAAGTGTATGGTTCTAATTAGTTTTGGTCATAGTAAAGGCCTCTAATTTGTGCAATTGGAATGCTAAAAGTTGGAATTCTTGCTTTTAGCATAATTGAAGAATCCAAATGTCTATATATAAATTAAAATATTGGAGGGCATTAAAATTCTAGCTATTATCATTTTATTTATTGTTCTAGTATGATAAAGAAGAAATGTGAGTTATATTATGGTGTTAATGCATAAAATGTATTGTAGTAATCAAAAATAGCACTGGAAAAGCGCACGAGCACAAAAACAATGATGAACAAATAAACCTAAATTCATTACCAAACGTGTAATACTAGTAATGCCTAAAAGTATTGAAGAAACAAAATGCCCATGCAACCCATAAACAACAAAAGAGAGGATCAAGGAGGTCTAATATCACGTAGGTCCAAGGTCACGTAGAACTAGTAGAATGCATCAGAAACTGTCAAAGAGGGATATCAGGCCTTTATCATGAGACTCTCTGGAGCGAAACGGTCCCCCAATTTTAGGGATACTCTATTCACCACGAAATCCCATCCTAACAGCCAATAACGCCTTTATAGACGGCTCCACTGGACATCAAGACCCTCAGTATAAAAGGGGAGATCCCTCATTGAGTAAGGGGCTGGCTTTTTCCCTATTGCTAACTATTATTCTCTCTCTCAAATTAGCATGATCCCATAATGTTCACTTGTCGTACTCCATCGGCGATCCTAATGTTTCGACGATTCACCCTTATTCCAATTACACCCGTCCAAGCAGACTATTACAATGAGTAAATTGTTTGACCCATTTACTTATCTCCTATTTCTCTTGTTAAGTCTCTAACTTGAGTGTCAGAGTTCCTTTGCCAACTCCACCCAGGTATCATAAGTGACCTTTATCTTCTGTTAGCTAGTTTCGTACGTTGTAGGTGCTCGTTCTACTACCATACGAATTTAAGGGTCTATGTAAAATCTCATTTTTATTATTTTATTTTAAATTATTATGAAGGGTGTATTTGAAATCTTTTGAAAATTTTTGATGAATGTGTGAGGACGTAAAAGATATATTTTGAAAGTTGGCAATTAAAATTGTAATTTCGAAAAGTTGAGGGACAAAACGGAAATTGACCAGTCCTATATATAGCACTTCGTCTTCAACCTCTCAAACGCGACTCCATTTTTTCTCTCTTTTTCTTCAGTTTTCGTCCAACTTTGACCACGATTTCCGGTCACATCCGACCTCCATTTTGTTCGTTCTTGGTACCAATAGAAAGCTCTTGCGACAAAGAATCTTTTGGTACCAACTTTGGAGATTTTCATGGCCGTTTGAGTCTCCGATTTGGTGGAGAAAGTTAGGGATTTTCCAATTCGGAAAACCTCCGATTCCGGCGAATCTAGCCATTTCCCTCTCCGGCGACAGTTATAAACATTGACGAGGGAGACGAGGCGAACAAAACCCGACCATTTTTGGAGGTTGCCGGAAAGTCTCCAGAAAGTCGCCGCCGGCCGCCACGCACGGCGGGGGTAAGTTTCCGACCTTCCGAACTTAGAATTTGATTTCGAACCCGTTTACGTATTCGTTTTAAGTGTAGGATATTATTTTGAGGTAAATTGGATTATATGGCCGCCGTATATAAATTAAATAATTATATTCTCGTGTAGATTTTACCGATTGGGATAATTGAGATTGAAAGCGAGGCCGCTGCGAGTTGCGGGTAGCTTACACGAGGTAGGGGTTTCAAACTTAAATTTTTAGAATATTTTCCCTAAATGGTTTGGAGATAAATTGATTGTGGAAATTTGAGGAAATGTTTATTTGAATTGTGGAATTGATTTGAGGAATAAATTGGAATGTATTGTGTGGAAAATATGATTTTTATGCAGGTTTTGTATTTTGGGATTTTGATAAAAGCAGCCGTTATGCTGCCGAAATTTTATTAAAAATGATGAGTTTACATATGGGATGCATGGCAGATTTACTTAAATGGTTTGATGATTTTGAAAGGGTAACCGTCCTAGTCATTATATTATATATTATTATACGACTTTATGTCGGGGACTGCGCAGGGTATTTTCTGGTACGTACACCTTGTATATGAGGGTAGTACCAGGGTCACGGTGAGCAAAATATTTTTAAAATGATAGGCCACCGGGTATGACTAGTGGACGTGTGGATATTACTTTCTGAAGGAAAGTGTTACTGTTTATTTAAAATTTTGTGAAAGTATTTAACCATGCAGGATTATCCCATGACTTTATAAAAATGATGTTTTCCACATACACTATCGGGGATTATACCCTACTGAGCTTTTAGCTCACCCCTTTTTATTTTCTTTTCCCCCCAGGGAGCGCCCACGCGGATTAGAAGATCGTTAGTTGATGTGGGTGAAGGCTTGTGAGATCTAAGGATTAGATTTCTGATGTTAGTTATTAAATTTATGTTATTTGAGAATTTGTATTTATTATGGACTTATAACAAATGTTGAGATAACTCAGTTTGTGAGTTAGGTTTGTTGATGTGAAATCTTATAGTTGTGGATGATTAAGACTTCAGGAGTTATGCATGTTTCAGTATGATTATTATCTTGGAAATTGAATCCATGAATTCTAATGGGTGATCACATATCTGTGGGGTTATTTGGTGTTGACTTTTAAAAATTTGGAAATATTTTGTTTGTAAACAGATTTTCATTTTGTTTGATACTCCGGAGTATCCAAAGAAATTTGTTGTGGTTTTTATGAAATTTTAATAAAGTCAAGTTGGAAACTATTGATTTTATTTACAACTCTGCCACGGCCTAGGGCCCGGGTCGTGACAGCCCATTGGTATCAGAGCTTTTGGTTTTCAAACCTCGGAATGTGACACCTACTAGTATGAATGGATGGTATTTCACTGAACATGCATCTCTGATTGCTGATGATTTGATGTTTAAATTATAGGCTTGAAAGATGCCTCCGAGAAGGAGAACTCGAGGGCAGGAGTCTAGGACTGATACACCACCTCCACCACCACCGCAACCTATTAATGAGCAAGTGGTAAATCTCTTGGAAGCAGTTATGAGGATGTCTGCCACACAAACTGTCCATGTGAAGGACAAGAATGAAAGACTCCGGGATTTCTGTCGGATATTTGATGCTCAGTTTGATGGCAGACAAGATCCTATTGCTGCAGATAGATGGTTGAAGGCCATCAGGAGGGCCTTTTCTCAAGTTGATACTCCTATTGAGTTCTGGGTGGATTTTACTGTTTACAGGTTGACCGGTGATGCTGTTATATGGTGGGAAAATTTGTCAATTCAACGAGACATGACCGGTGTTGACTGGGAAGTCTTTGAGGGGTTATTCCGGGATAATTATTTTAATGCTGGCCATAGAAGGATGTTGGCAGATATGTTTGAGAATATTGAGCAAGGGGGGGATGACTGTAAATGAATACTATACCAGGTTCATGGAGTTATCCCAGTATGCTGGAAGAGCCGACGAGTCACTGCTATTGTCAAAGTTCCTAATGCGTCTCAGACCGACGATACGGAACAGGATCTATACCCAAGAGTTTAGAAAGCTAACCGATTGTTTGGCTGCCGCCATTCTAGCTGAAACCAACTTCAGAGATATCCAGCCTCCCAGGAATCAACCTTCTGGCAGCAGAGACAGGAAAATGACCAAGAAAAATCAAGGAGGGTGGCGTGGCCCTAATTATGCTACTAGTGGGAGTGGTACAAGTAGCGGGTCTTCGGGACGAAGTTCACCATATGGCAACTGTTATAATTGCGGACAGCAGGGTCATCTAAAGAAGGCTTGTCCATATCCGCGAAGATTCCAATCATCTCGTGGAGGAGCCTCAGGGAGCCATTCAGATTCGGCTTCTTTCCAAGGACAACCTATGCACCATCCATCCCATGCATCATCTCCAGCATTTGCTTCTCCTGACCCACAGCGCCAGTATGTTCCGCAATACCAACATCAATATCGTGCACCTACTTTGGGATTTGGCCAGAATGTTCCTCAAAATTTTCAGGTTCCACAAGCATCTGGGAGCCGTGGCACTTCAAGCTACAACATGGGTTCTAATGCTAGTGGGGGCCGTTCAGGAAAGGGAAGAGGAAAAGGAAGGGGCACCGGACAGGCTTATGCTGCCACAGCTGAGGAGGAGTGTGACCACTCAGGCAGAGGGGTGATTGATGGTATGGTTCTAATTTCTCGTTCTTGGGCTCATGCTTTGTTCGACACTGGTGCATCACATTCTTTCATTTCTTTGTTGTTTGCAAATACTTTGGGGTTGGGTTTTGAGAATCTTAGCATGCCATTGAGTTTGGAAACCCCATTGGGAAAAGCTCATGATTTAACAGTATGTTGTAAATCAGTGAGCATTAGAATTGATGACAGGCGATTTTCTGATGATTTGATTGTGATGCCCATGGGACAATTTGATGTGATTTTCGGTATGGATTGGTTAACTAAATACCGAGCACAAATCGATTGTTACAACAAAAGGGTGATACTTTATACAAAGAATGACAAGGTTGTTTACCAAGCGACTCAGGGTATGAAACAGCTAAGTCCAATTTTGAAGACCTTATTTGGTGGAAAGAAAAGACTGGAAACCTATGGTAATGTATTTGCCATTCACGGGGAGACAAGTAAGGTAAACCAGTATTCCCAGGTATACGTGATTGATGAGTATCCAGATGTATTTCCTGAAGAGTTACCAGGATTGCCACCAAATAGAGAGATTGAGTTCTGTATTAATCTAGTTCCCGGGGCTCAACCAATTTCCATAACTCCATATCGTATGGCCCCAGCAGAACTAGTGGAATTACGAAAACAATTAGGAGAGCTCCTAGAAAAGGGATTTATTCGGGAGAGTACCTCTCCATGGGGAGCTCCTGTTTTGTTTGCAAAGAAAGCTGACGGTTCTTTGAGACTTTGTGTAGACTACCGAAAGTTGAACCAAGTGACAGTGAAGAATAAGTATCCCTTGCCCAGGATAGATGAGTTGTTTGATCAACTCGGAGGATCAAAATTCTTCTCGAAGATTGATTTGAGATCCGGTTATCACCAATTGAAGGTTCGGGCAGAGGATATTCCTAAAACAGCTTTTCGGACCCGTTATGGTCATTTTGAGTTCCTTGTTATGCCGTTTGGGTTAACTAATGCTCCTGCAGCTTTTATGGACATCATGAATCGAATTTTCAAGCCTTACCTGGATAAATTTGTTGTAGTGTTTATCGATGATATTTTGGTTTATTCCAGAACTTGTGAAGAGCATGTAGAGCATTTGAATATAGTCCTGCAGACACTTCGACTGAATCAGCTCTATGCTAAGAAAGACAAATGTGATTTCTGGTTGACCGAAGTCAAGTTCTTGGGTCATATGATTTCCCAAGAAGGAATATCTGTGGATCCTGCAAAGGTGGAAGCTGTCCTTCAATGGGAGAGACCAACAAACGTCACAGAAGTTCGTAGTTTTCTTGGCCTAGCTGGTTATTATCGTCGTTTCGTTGAGAACTTTTCAAGGATTGCTATGCCATTGACCCAATTGACGAGGAAGAATGTAAAGTTTGTTTGGAATGAAGATTGTGAAACCTCATTTATGGCATTGAAGCAAAGATTAACCACAGCACCTGTCCTTACAGTACCGGATAGCAGTGAACCCTACGTAGTATACACGGATGCCTCAGGTACTGGTTTAGGTGGTGTTCTGATGCAAGGCGGAAAGGTAGTGGCTTACGCCTCCCGTCAATTGAAACCGCATGAGAAGAATTACCCTACTCATGATTTGGAGCTTGCTGCTGTGATTTTTGCATTAAAAATTTGGAGGTGTTACCTTTATGGAGTAAAGTTTGACATCTATTCAGATCATAAAAGTCTGAAATATCTTTTTACACAGCGAGATCTAAATTTGAGGCAAAGGAGATGGATTGAGTACATGGAGGATTATGATTTTAACCTTCAGTATCATCCTGGCAAGGCAAATGTGGTTGCAGATGCCTTGAGTAGAAAATCTCATGGAATTTTGGCCAATTTGGCATTGGAGGATTGGAAGAGAACTATGGTCATTAGAGATTATGATCTGTGTTTACAAGAAGACGAAGTAACAACTCGTGTTTACAATGTGGTGGCTACACCTAGTGTCCTGCAACGTGTTAAGCAGAGTCAATGGCAGGATGAAGAATTGAGAACTCTGTGGAATCGTTTGATAAATGGTGAGCATCTGGAGGGTTGGGAAATTAAGGCAGATGGATTTATTTATTATAAAGGAAAAGTGGTAGTTGCCAACGATCCAGAACTTAGAAGAGATGTGTTGGCTGAGGCCCATAAGTCCAAGTTTGTGGTACATCCAGGTAGCACAAAGATGTATCATGATCTCAAAAGGCAATACTGGTGGATCGGAATGAAACGAGAGGTAGCTGAATTTGTTGCTAAGTGTATGGTATGCCAACAGGTGAAAGCTGAACATCAACGACCGTCAGGGTTACTCCAACCATTACCAATTCCTGAATGGAAATGGGATAAGATTTCCATGGACTTCGTGACAGGATTACCGTTGACTCCACAGAGATATGATGCAATATGGGTTATTGTGGACCGGTTAACAAAAACAGCCCACTTCATACCTATAAGGAAGGACTACAAGCTTAATAAGTTAGCCAGGCTCTATGTGGAGAATATTGTTCGGTTACATGGTGTACCCTCTAGCATTATTTCAGATAGAGACCCACGTTTCACTTCTAGATTTTGGAGAGCCTTACAGACTGCCTTGGGGACTGAATTGAACCTTAGTACCGCCCATCATCCTCAAACTGATGGACAGTCTGAGAGGACTATTCAGATATTGGAGGATATGCTCCGTTCTTGTATATTGGACTTTGGAGGGAATTGGGGCGAGCACCTATCTTTGGTGGAATTTGCTTATAACAATAGCTATCAGGCTAGTATCGGTATGGCCCCGTATGAGGCTCTTTATGGAAGGCCTTGTAGGTCACCTTCGTGTTGGGCTGAGCTAGACGAGCGGATTACTATTGGGCCAGAGATTATTGAAGAGACTACAAGCAAAGTAAGGAGTATTCAAGAAAGGCTTAAAGTGGTCCAGAGTCGCCAAAAGAGTTATGCTGATCTTCACCGTCGTGAGGTGGAATATGAGATTGGTGACTATGTTTTCTTGAAAGTGACACCTATGCGAGGTGTGACTCGATTTGGAGTTAAAGGCAAGTTAGCTCCTCGATACATCGGGCCATTTGAGATTATCGAGAGAGTTGGGCAGGTTGCTTATCGCTTAAATTTGCCATCTCAGTTGTGACATGTTCATAATGTCTTCCACGTGTCCATGTTGAGAAAGTACACCGCAGACCCATCTCACATTGTTCCCCACTCGGAGATTCCTCTGAGAGAAGATGTGACATATGAGGAACAACCCTTGCGGATCCTGGCGAGAGAGATTAAAGTGCTGCGAAATCGAGAAATCCGTATGGTTAAAGTGCTATGGCAAAATCATACGGGAGATGAGGCTACCTGGGAGTTAGAATCCGAAATGTATTATAAATACCCTCACTTGTTTGAGATTCAGCTTGAGGTTGTACTTTGAATTTCGGGACGAAATTCTTTTAAGGAGGGTAGAATGTAAAATCTCATTTTTATTATTTTATTTTAAATTATTATGAAGGGTGTATTTGAAATCTTTTGAAAATTTTTGATGAATGTGTGAGGACGTAAAAGATATATTTTGAAAGTTGGCAATTAAAATTGTAATTTCGAAAAGTTGAGGGACAAAACGGAAATTGACCAGTCCTATATATAGCACTTCGTCTTCAACCTCTCAAACGCGACTCCATTTTTTCTCTCTTTTTCTTCAGTTTTCGTCCAACTTTGACCACGATTTCCGGTCACATCCGACCTCCATTTTGTTCGTTCTTGGTACCAATAGAAAGCTCTTGCGACAAAGAATCTTTTGGTACCAACTTTGGAGATTTTCATGGCCGTTTGAGTCTCCGATTTGGTGGAGAAAGTTAGGGATTTTCCAATTCGGAAAACCTCCGATTCCGGCGAATCTAGCCATTTCCCTCTCCGGCGACAGTTATAAACATTGACGAGGGAGACGAGGCGAACAAAACCCGACCATTTTTGGAGGTTGCCGGAAAGTCTCCAGAAAGTCGCCGCCGGCCGCCACGCACGGCGGGGGTAAGTTTCCGACCTTCCGAACTTAGAATTTGATTTCGAACCCGTTTACGTATTCGTTTTAAGTGTAGGATATTATTTTGAGGTAAATTGGATTATATGGCCGCCGTATATAAATTAAATAATTATATTCTCGTGTAGATTTTACCGATTGGGATAATTGAGATTGAAAGCGAGGCCGCTGCGAGTTGCGGGTAGCTTACACGAGGTAGGGGTTTCAAACTTAAATTTTTAGAATATTTTCCCTAAATGGTTTGGAGATAAATTGATTGTGGAAATTTGAGGAAATGTTTATTTGAATTGTGGAATTGATTTGAGGAATAAATTGGAATGTATTGTGTGGAAAATATGATTTTTATGCAGGTTTTGTATTTTGGGATTTTGATAAAAGCAGCCGTTATGCTGCCGAAATTTTATTAAAAATGATGAGTTTACATATGGGATGCATGGCAGATTTACTTAAATGGTTTGATGATTTTGAAAGGGTAACCGTCCTAGTCATTATATTATATATTATTATACGACTTTATGTCGGGGACTGCGCAGGGTATTTTCTGGTACGTACACCTTGTATATGAGGGTAGTACCAGGGTCACGGTGAGCAAAATATTTTTAAAATGATAGGCCACCGGGTATGACTAGTGGACGTGTGGATATTACTTTCTGAAGGAAAGTGTTACTGTTTATTTAAAATTTTGTGAAAGTATTTAACCATGCAGGATTATCCCATGACTTTATAAAAATGATGTTTTCCACATACACTATCGGGGATTATACCCTACTGAGCTTTTAGCTCACCCCTTTTTATTTTCTTTTCCCCCCAGGGAGCGCCCACGCGGATTAGAAGATCGTTAGTTGATGTGGGTGAAGGCTTGTGAGATCTAAGGATTAGATTTCTGATGTTAGTTATTAAATTTATGTTATTTGAGAATTTGTATTTATTATGGACTTATAACAAATGTTGAGATAACTCAGTTTGTGAGTTAGGTTTGTTGATGTGAAATCTTATAGTTGTGGATGATTAAGACTTCAGGAGTTATGCATGTTTCAGTATGATTATTATCTTGGAAATTGAATCCATGAATTCTAATGGGTGATCACATATCTGTGGGGTTATTTGGTGTTGACTTTTAAAAATTTGGAAATATTTTGTTTGTAAACAGATTTTCATTTTGTTTGATACTCCGGAGTATCCAAAGAAATTTGTTGTGGTTTTTATGAAATTTTAATAAAGTCAAGTTGGAAACTATTGATTTTATTTACAACTCTGCCACGGCCTAGGGCCCGGGTCGTGACAGCCCATTGGTATCAGAGCTTTTGGTTTTCAAACCTCGGAATGTGACACCTACTAGTATGAATGGATGGTATTTCACTGAACATGCATCTCTGATTGCTGATGATTTGATGTTTAAATTATAGGCTTGAAAGATGCCTCCGAGAAGGAGAACTCGAGGGCAGGAGTCTAGGACTGATACACCACCTCCACCACCACCGCAACCTATTAATGAGCAAGTGGTAAATCTCTTGGAAGCAGTTATGAGGATGTCTGCCACACAAACTGTCCATGTGAAGGACAAGAATGAAAGACTCCGGGATTTCTGTCGGATATTTGATGCTCAGTTTGATGGCAGACAAGATCCTATTGCTGCAGATAGATGGTTGAAGGCCATCAGGAGGGCCTTTTCTCAAGTTGATACTCCTATTGAGTTCTGGGTGGATTTTACTGTTTACAGGTTGACCGGTGATGCTGTTATATGGTGGGAAAATTTGTCAATTCAACGAGACATGACCGGTGTTGACTGGGAAGTCTTTGAGGGGTTATTCCGGGATAATTATTTTAATGCTGGCCATAGAAGGATGTTGGCAGATATGTTTGAGAATATTGAGCAAGGGGGGGATGACTGTAAATGAATACTATACCAGGTTCATGGAGTTATCCCAGTATGCTGGAAGAGCCGACGAGTCACTGCTATTGTCAAAGTTCCTAATGCGTCTCAGACCGACGATACGGAACAGGATCTATACCCAAGAGTTTAGAAAGCTAACCGATTGTTTGGCTGCCGCCATTCTAGCTGAAACCAACTTCAGAGATATCCAGCCTCCCAGGAATCAACCTTCTGGCAGCAGAGACAGGAAAATGACCAAGAAAAATCAAGGAGGGTGGCGTGGCCCTAATTATGCTACTAGTGGGAGTGGTACAAGTAGCGGGTCTTCGGGACGAAGTTCACCATATGGCAACTGTTATAATTGCGGACAGCAGGGTCATCTAAAGAAGGCTTGTCCATATCCGCGAAGATTCCAATCATCTCGTGGAGGAGCCTCAGGGAGCCATTCAGATTCGGCTTCTTTCCAAGGACAACCTATGCACCATCCATCCCATGCATCATCTCCAGCATTTGCTTCTCCTGACCCACAGCGCCAGTATGTTCCGCAATACCAACATCAATATCGTGCACCTACTTTGGGATTTGGCCAGAATGTTCCTCAAAATTTTCAGGTTCCACAAGCATCTGGGAGCCGTGGCACTTCAAGCTACAACATGGGTTCTAATGCTAGTGGGGGCCGTTCAGGAAAGGGAAGAGGAAAAGGAAGGGGCACCGGACAGGCTTATGCTGCCACAGCTGAGGAGGAGTGTGACCACTCAGGCAGAGGGGTGATTGATGGTATGGTTCTAATTTCTCGTTCTTGGGCTCATGCTTTGTTCGACACTGGTGCATCACATTCTTTCATTTCTTTGTTGTTTGCAAATACTTTGGGGTTGGGTTTTGAGAATCTTAGCATGCCATTGAGTTTGGAAACCCCATTGGGAAAAGCTCATGATTTAACAGTATGTTGTAAATCAGTGAGCATTAGAATTGATGACAGGCGATTTTCTGATGATTTGATTGTGATGCCCATGGGACAATTTGATGTGATTTTCGGTATGGATTGGTTAACTAAATACCGAGCACAAATCGATTGTTACAACAAAAGGGTGATACTTTATACAAAGAATGACAAGGTTGTTTACCAAGCGACTCAGGGTATGAAACAGCTAAGTCCAATTTTGAAGACCTTATTTGGTGGAAAGAAAAGACTGGAAACCTATGGTAATGTATTTGCCATTCACGGGGAGACAAGTAAGGTAAACCAGTATTCCCAGGTATACGTGATTGATGAGTATCCAGATGTATTTCCTGAAGAGTTACCAGGATTGCCACCAAATAGAGAGATTGAGTTCTGTATTAATCTAGTTCCCGGGGCTCAACCAATTTCCATAACTCCATATCGTATGGCCCCAGCAGAACTAGTGGAATTACGAAAACAATTAGGAGAGCTCCTAGAAAAGGGATTTATTCGGGAGAGTACCTCTCCATGGGGAGCTCCTGTTTTGTTTGCAAAGAAAGCTGACGGTTCTTTGAGACTTTGTGTAGACTACCGAAAGTTGAACCAAGTGACAGTGAAGAATAAGTATCCCTTGCCCAGGATAGATGAGTTGTTTGATCAACTCGGAGGATCAAAATTCTTCTCGAAGATTGATTTGAGATCCGGTTATCACCAATTGAAGGTTCGGGCAGAGGATATTCCTAAAACAGCTTTTCGGACCCGTTATGGTCATTTTGAGTTCCTTGTTATGCCGTTTGGGTTAACTAATGCTCCTGCAGCTTTTATGGACATCATGAATCGAATTTTCAAGCCTTACCTGGATAAATTTGTTGTAGTGTTTATCGATGATATTTTGGTTTATTCCAGAACTTGTGAAGAGCATGTAGAGCATTTGAATATAGTCCTGCAGACACTTCGACTGAATCAGCTCTATGCTAAGAAAGACAAATGTGATTTCTGGTTGACCGAAGTCAAGTTCTTGGGTCATATGATTTCCCAAGAAGGAATATCTGTGGATCCTGCAAAGGTGGAAGCTGTCCTTCAATGGGAGAGACCAACAAACGTCACAGAAGTTCGTAGTTTTCTTGGCCTAGCTGGTTATTATCGTCGTTTCGTTGAGAACTTTTCAAGGATTGCTATGCCATTGACCCAATTGACGAGGAAGAATGTAAAGTTTGTTTGGAATGAAGATTGTGAAACCTCATTTATGGCATTGAAGCAAAGATTAACCACAGCACCTGTCCTTACAGTACCGGATAGCAGTGAACCCTACGTAGTATACACGGATGCCTCAGGTACTGGTTTAGGTGGTGTTCTGATGCAAGGCGGAAAGGTAGTGGCTTACGCCTCCCGTCAATTGAAACCGCATGAGAAGAATTACCCTACTCATGATTTGGAGCTTGCTGCTGTGATTTTTGCATTAAAAATTTGGAGGTGTTACCTTTATGGAGTAAAGTTTGACATCTATTCAGATCATAAAAGTCTGAAATATCTTTTTACACAGCGAGATCTAAATTTGAGGCAAAGGAGATGGATTGAGTACATGGAGGATTATGATTTTAACCTTCAGTATCATCCTGGCAAGGCAAATGTGGTTGCAGATGCCTTGAGTAGAAAATCTCATGGAATTTTGGCCAATTTGGCATTGGAGGATTGGAAGAGAACTATGGTCATTAGAGATTATGATCTGTGTTTACAAGAAGACGAAGTAACAACTCGTGTTTACAATGTGGTGGCTACACCTAGTGTCCTGCAACGTGTTAAGCAGAGTCAATGGCAGGATGAAGAATTGAGAACTCTGTGGAATCGTTTGATAAATGGTGAGCATCTGGAGGGTTGGGAAATTAAGGCAGATGGATTTATTTATTATAAAGGAAAAGTGGTAGTTGCCAACGATCCAGAACTTAGAAGAGATGTGTTGGCTGAGGCCCATAAGTCCAAGTTTGTGGTACATCCAGGTAGCACAAAGATGTATCATGATCTCAAAAGGCAATACTGGTGGATCGGAATGAAACGAGAGGTAGCTGAATTTGTTGCTAAGTGTATGGTATGCCAACAGGTGAAAGCTGAACATCAACGACCGTCAGGGTTACTCCAACCATTACCAATTCCTGAATGGAAATGGGATAAGATTTCCATGGACTTCGTGACAGGATTACCGTTGACTCCACAGAGATATGATGCAATATGGGTTATTGTGGACCGGTTAACAAAAACAGCCCACTTCATACCTATAAGGAAGGACTACAAGCTTAATAAGTTAGCCAGGCTCTATGTGGAGAATATTGTTCGGTTACATGGTGTACCCTCTAGCATTATTTCAGATAGAGACCCACGTTTCACTTCTAGATTTTGGAGAGCCTTACAGACTGCCTTGGGGACTGAATTGAACCTTAGTACCGCCCATCATCCTCAAACTGATGGACAGTCTGAGAGGACTATTCAGATATTGGAGGATATGCTCCGTTCTTGTATATTGGACTTTGGAGGGAATTGGGGCGAGCACCTATCTTTGGTGGAATTTGCTTATAACAATAGCTATCAGGCTAGTATCGGTATGGCCCCGTATGAGGCTCTTTATGGAAGGCCTTGTAGGTCACCTTCGTGTTGGGCTGAGCTAGACGAGCGGATTACTATTGGGCCAGAGATTATTGAAGAGACTACAAGCAAAGTAAGGAGTATTCAAGAAAGGCTTAAAGTGGTCCAGAGTCGCCAAAAGAGTTATGCTGATCTTCACCGTCGTGAGGTGGAATATGAGATTGGTGACTATGTTTTCTTGAAAGTGACACCTATGCGAGGTGTGACTCGATTTGGAGTTAAAGGCAAGTTAGCTCCTCGATACATCGGGCCATTTGAGATTATCGAGAGAGTTGGGCAGGTTGCTTATCGCTTAAATTTGCCATCTCAGTTGGGACATGTTCATAATGTCTTCCACGTGTCCATGTTGAGAAAGTACACCGCAGACCCATCTCACATTGTTCCCCACTCGGAGATTCCTCTGAGAGAAGATGTGACATATGAGGAACAACCCTTGCGGATCCTGGCGAGAGAGATTAAAGTGCTGCGAAATCGAGAAATCCGTATGGTTAAAGTGCTATGGCAAAATCATACGGGAGATGAGGCTACCTGGGAGTTAGAATCCGAAATGTATTATAAATACCCTCACTTGTTTGAGATTCAGCTTGAGGTTGTACTTTGAATTTCGGGACGAAATTCTTTTAAGGAGGGTAGAATGTAAAATCTCATTTTTATTATTTTATTTTAAATTATTATGAAGGGTGTATTTGAAATCTTTTGAAAATTTTTGATGAATGTGTGAGGACGTAAAAGATATATTTTGAAAGTTGGCAATTAAAATTGTAATTTCGAAAAGTTGAGGGACAAAACGGAAATTGACCAGTCCTATATATAGCACTTCGTCTTCAACCTCTCAAACGCGACTCCATTTTTTCTCTCTTTTTCTTCAGTTTTCGTCCAACTTTGACCACGATTTCCGGTCACATCCGACCTCCATTTTGTTCGTTCTTGGTACCAATAGAAAGCTCTTGCGACAAAGAATCTTTTGGTACCAACTTTGGAGATTTTCATGGCCGTTTGAGTCTCCGATTTGGTGGAGAAAGTTAGGGATTTTCCAATTCGGAAAACCTCCGATTCCGGCGAATCTAGCCATTTCCCTCTCCGGCGACAGTTATAAACATTGACGAGGGAGACGAGGCGAACAAAACCCGACCATTTTTGGAGGTTGCCGGAAAGTCTCCAGAAAGTCGCCGCCGGCCGCCACGCACGGCGGGGGTAAGTTTCCGACCTTCCGAACTTAGAATTTGATTTCGAACCCGTTTACGTATTCGTTTTAAGTGTAGGATATTATTTTGAGGTAAATTGGATTATATGGCCGCCGTATATAAATTAAATAATTATATTCTCGTGTAGATTTTACCGATTGGGATAATTGAGATTGAAAGCGAGGCCGCTGCGAGTTGCGGGTAGCTTACACGAGGTAGGGGTTTCAAACTTAAATTTTTAGAATATTTTCCCTAAATGGTTTGGAGATAAATTGATTGTGGAAATTTGAGGAAATGTTTATTTGAATTGTGGAATTGATTTGAGGAATAAATTGGAATGTATTGTGTGGAAAATATGATTTTTATGCAGGTTTTGTATTTTGGGATTTTGATAAAAGCAGCCGTTATGCTGCCGAAATTTTATTAAAAATGATGAGTTTACATATGGGATGCATGGCAGATTTACTTAAATGGTTTGATGATTTTGAAAGGGTAACCGTCCTAGTCATTATATTATATATTATTATACGACTTTATGTCGGGGACTGCGCAGGGTATTTTCTGGTACGTACACCTTGTATATGAGGGTAGTACCAGGGTCACGGTGAGCAAAATATTTTTAAAATGATAGGCCACCGGGTATGACTAGTGGACGTGTGGATATTACTTTCTGAAGGAAAGTGTTACTGTTTATTTAAAATTTTGTGAAAGTATTTAACCATGCAGGATTATCCCATGACTTTATAAAAATGATGTTTTCCACATACACTATCGGGGATTATACCCTACTGAGCTTTTAGCTCACCCCTTTTTATTTTCTTTTCCCCCCAGGGAGCGCCCACGCGGATTAGAAGATCGTTAGTTGATGTGGGTGAAGGCTTGTGAGATCTAAGGATTAGATTTCTGATGTTAGTTATTAAATTTATGTTATTTGAGAATTTGTATTTATTATGGACTTATAACAAATGTTGAGATAACTCAGTTTGTGAGTTAGGTTTGTTGATGTGAAATCTTATAGTTGTGGATGATTAAGACTTCAGGAGTTATGCATGTTTCAGTATGATTATTATCTTGGAAATTGAATCCATGAATTCTAATGGGTGATCACATATCTGTGGGGTTATTTGGTGTTGACTTTTAAAAATTTGGAAATATTTTGTTTGTAAACAGATTTTCATTTTGTTTGATACTCCGGAGTATCCAAAGAAATTTGTTGTGGTTTTTATGAAATTTTAATAAAGTCAAGTTGGAAACTATTGATTTTATTTACAACTCTGCCACGGCCTAGGGCCCGGGTCGTGACAGCCCATTGGTATCAGAGCTTTTGGTTTTCAAACCTCGGAATGTGACACCTACTAGTATGAATGGATGGTATTTCACTGAACATGCATCTCTGATTGCTGATGATTTGATGTTTAAATTATAGGCTTGAAAGATGCCTCCGAGAAGGAGAACTCGAGGGCAGGAGTCTAGGACTGATACACCACCTCCACCACCACCGCAACCTATTAATGAGCAAGTGGTAAATCTCTTGGAAGCAGTTATGAGGATGTCTGCCACACAAACTGTCCATGTGAAGGACAAGAATGAAAGACTCCGGGATTTCTGTCGGATATTTGATGCTCAGTTTGATGGCAGACAAGATCCTATTGCTGCAGATAGATGGTTGAAGGCCATCAGGAGGGCCTTTTCTCAAGTTGATACTCCTATTGAGTTCTGGGTGGATTTTACTGTTTACAGGTTGACCGGTGATGCTGTTATATGGTGGGAAAATTTGTCAATTCAACGAGACATGACCGGTGTTGACTGGGAAGTCTTTGAGGGGTTATTCCGGGATAATTATTTTAATGCTGGCCATAGAAGGATGTTGGCAGATATGTTTGAGAATATTGAGCAAGGGGGGGATGACTGTAAATGAATACTATACCAGGTTCATGGAGTTATCCCAGTATGCTGGAAGAGCCGACGAGTCACTGCTATTGTCAAAGTTCCTAATGCGTCTCAGACCGACGATACGGAACAGGATCTATACCCAAGAGTTTAGAAAGCTAACCGATTGTTTGGCTGCCGCCATTCTAGCTGAAACCAACTTCAGAGATATCCAGCCTCCCAGGAATCAACCTTCTGGCAGCAGAGACAGGAAAATGACCAAGAAAAATCAAGGAGGGTGGCGTGGCCCTAATTATGCTACTAGTGGGAGTGGTACAAGTAGCGGGTCTTCGGGACGAAGTTCACCATATGGCAACTGTTATAATTGCGGACAGCAGGGTCATCTAAAGAAGGCTTGTCCATATCCGCGAAGATTCCAATCATCTCGTGGAGGAGCCTCAGGGAGCCATTCAGATTCGGCTTCTTTCCAAGGACAACCTATGCACCATCCATCCCATGCATCATCTCCAGCATTTGCTTCTCCTGACCCACAGCGCCAGTATGTTCCGCAATACCAACATCAATATCGTGCACCTACTTTGGGATTTGGCCAGAATGTTCCTCAAAATTTTCAGGTTCCACAAGCATCTGGGAGCCGTGGCACTTCAAGCTACAACATGGGTTCTAATGCTAGTGGGGGCCGTTCAGGAAAGGGAAGAGGAAAAGGAAGGGGCACCGGACAGGCTTATGCTGCCACAGCTGAGGAGGAGTGTGACCACTCAGGCAGAGGGGTGATTGATGGTATGGTTCTAATTTCTCGTTCTTGGGCTCATGCTTTGTTCGACACTGGTGCATCACATTCTTTCATTTCTTTGTTGTTTGCAAATACTTTGGGGTTGGGTTTTGAGAATCTTAGCATGCCATTGAGTTTGGAAACCCCATTGGGAAAAGCTCATGATTTAACAGTATGTTGTAAATCAGTGAGCATTAGAATTGATGACAGGCGATTTTCTGATGATTTGATTGTGATGCCCATGGGACAATTTGATGTGATTTTCGGTATGGATTGGTTAACTAAATACCGAGCACAAATCGATTGTTACAACAAAAGGGTGATACTTTATACAAAGAATGACAAGGTTGTTTACCAAGCGACTCAGGGTATGAAACAGCTAAGTCCAATTTTGAAGACCTTATTTGGTGGAAAGAAAAGACTGGAAACCTATGGTAATGTATTTGCCATTCACGGGGAGACAAGTAAGGTAAACCAGTATTCCCAGGTATACGTGATTGATGAGTATCCAGATGTATTTCCTGAAGAGTTACCAGGATTGCCACCAAATAGAGAGATTGAGTTCTGTATTAATCTAGTTCCCGGGGCTCAACCAATTTCCATAACTCCATATCGTATGGCCCCAGCAGAACTAGTGGAATTACGAAAACAATTAGGAGAGCTCCTAGAAAAGGGATTTATTCGGGAGAGTACCTCTCCATGGGGAGCTCCTGTTTTGTTTGCAAAGAAAGCTGACGGTTCTTTGAGACTTTGTGTAGACTACCGAAAGTTGAACCAAGTGACAGTGAAGAATAAGTATACCTTGCCCAGGATAGATGAGTTGTTTGATCAACTCGGAGGATCAAAATTCTTCTCGAAGATTGATTTGAGATCCGGTTATCACCAATTGAAGGTTCGGGCAGAGGATATTCCTAAAACAGCTTTTCGGACCCGTTATGGTCATTTTGAGTTCCTTGTTATGCCGTTTGGGTTAACTAATGCTCCTGCAGCTTTTATGGACATCATGAATCGAATTTTCAAGCCTTACCTGGATAAATTTGTTGTAGTGTTTATCGATGATATTTTGGTTTATTCCAGAACTTGTGAAGAGCATGTAGAGCATTTGAATATAGTCCTGCAGACACTTCGACTGAATCAGCTCTATGCTAAGAAAGACAAATGTGATTTCTGGTTGACCGAAGTCAAGTTCTTGGGTCATATGATTTCCCAAGAAGGAATATCTGTGGATCCTGCAAAGGTGGAAGCTGTCCTTCAATGGGAGAGACCAACAAACGTCACAGAAGTTCGTAGTTTTCTTGGCCTAGCTGGTTATTATCGTCGTTTCGTTGAGAACTTTTCAAGGATTTCTATGCCATTGACCCAATTGACGAGGAAGAATGTAAAGTTTGTTTGGAATGAAGATTGTGAAACCTCATTTATGGCATTGAAGCAAAGATTAACCACAGCACCTGTCCTTACAGTACCGGATAGCAGTGAACCCTACGTAGTATACACGGATGCCTCAGGTACTGGTTTAGGTGGTGTTCTGATGCAAGGCGGAAAGGTAGTGGCTTACGCCTCCCGTCAATTGAAACCGCATGAGAAGAATTACCCTACTCATGATTTGGAGCTTGCTGCTGTGATTTTTGCATTAAAAATTTGGAGGTGTTACCTTTATGGAGTAAAGTTTGACATCTATTCAGATCATAAAAGTCTGAAATATCTTTTTACACAGCGAGATCTAAATTTGAGGCAAAGGAGATGGATTGAGTACATGGAGGATTATGATTTTAACCTTCAGTATCATCCTGGCAAGGCAAATGTGGTTGCAGATGCCTTGAGTAGAAAATCTCATGGAATTTTGGCCAATTTGGCATTGGAGGATTGGAAGAGAACTATGGTCATTAGAGATTATGATCTGTGTTTACAAGAAGACGAAGTAACAACTCGTGTTTACAATGTGGTGGCTACACCTAGTGTCCTGCAACGTGTTAAGCAGAGTCAATGGCAGGATGAAGAATTGAGAACTCTGTGGAATCGTTTGATAAATGGTGAGCATCTGGAGGGTTGGGAAATTAAGGCAGATGGATTTATTTATTATAAAGGAAAAGTGGTAGTTGCCAACGATCCAGAACTTAGAAGAGATGTGTTGGCTGAGGCCCATAAGTCCAAGTTTGTGGTACATCCAGGTAGCACAAAGATGTATCATGATCTCAAAAGGCAATACTGGTGGATCGGAATGAAACGAGAGGTAGCTGAATTTGTTGCTAAGTGTATGGTATGCCAACAGGTGAAAGCTGAACATCAACGACCGTCAGGGTTACTCCAACCATTACCAATTCCTGAATGGAAATGGGATAAGATTTCCATGGACTTCGTGACAGGATTACCGTTGACTCCACAGAGATATGATGCAATATGGGTTATTGTGGACCGGTTAACAAAAACAGCCCACTTCATACCTATAAGGAAGGACTACAAGCTTAATAAGTTAGCCAGGCTCTATGTGGAGAATATTGTTCGGTTACATGGTGTACCCTCTAGCATTATTTCAGATAGAGACCCACGTTTCACTTCTAGATTTTGGAGAGCCTTACAGACTGCCTTGGGGACTGAATTGAACCTTAGTACCGCCCATCATCCTCAAACTGATGGACAGTCTGAGAGGACTATTCAGATATTGGAGGATATGCTCCGTTCTTGTATATTGGACTTTGGAGGGAATTGGGGCGAGCACCTATCTTTGGTGGAATTTGCTTATAACAATAGCTATCAGGCTAGTATCGGTATGGCCCCGTATGAGGCTCTTTATGGAAGGCCTTGTAGGTCACCTTCGTGTTGGGCTGAGCTAGACGAGCGGATTACTATTGGGCCAGAGATTATTGAAGAGACTACAAGCAAAGTAAGGAGTATTCAAGAAAGGCTTAAAGTGGTCCAGAGTCGCCAAAAGAGTTATGCTGATCTTCACCGTCGTGAGGTGGAATATGAGATTGGTGACTATGTTTTCTTGAAAGTGACACCTATGCGAGGTGTGACTCGATTTGGAGTTAAAGGCAAGTTAGCTCCTCGATACATCGGGCCATTTGAGATTATCGAGAGAGTTGGGCAGGTTGCTTATCGCTTAAATTTGCCATCTCAGTTGTGACATGTTCATAATGTCTTCCACGTGTCCATGTTGAGAAAGTACACCGCAGACCCATCTCACATTGTTCCCCACTCGGAGATTCCTCTGAGAGAAGATGTGACATATGAGGAACAACCCTTGCGGATCCTGGCGAGAGAGATTAAAGTGCTGCGAAATCGAGAAATCCGTATGGTTAAAGTGCTATGGCAAAATCATACGGGAGATGAGGCTACCTGGGAGTTAGAATCCGAAATGTATTATAAATACCCTCACTTGTTTGAGATTCAGCTTGAGGTTGTACTTTGAATTTCGGGACGAAATTCTTTTAAGGAGGGTAGAATGTAAAATCTCATTTTTATTATTTTATTTTAAATTATTATGAAGGGTGTATTTGAAATCTTTTGAAAATTTTTGATGAATGTGTGAGGACGTAAAAGATATATTTTGAAAGTTGGCAATTAAAATTGTAATTTCGAAAAGTTGAGGGACAAAACGGAAATTGACCAGTCCTATATATAGCACTTCGTCTTCAACCTCTCAAACGCGACTCCATTTTTTCTCTCTTTTTCTTCAGTTTTCGTCCAACTTTGACCACGATTTCCGGTCACATCCGACCTCCATTTTGTTCGTTCTTGGTACCAATAGAAAGCTCTTGCGACAAAGAATCTTTTGGTACCAACTTTGGAGATTTTCATGGCCGTTTGAGTCTCCGATTTGGTGGAGAAAGTTAGGGATTTTCCAATTCGGAAAACCTCCGATTCCGGCGAATCTAGCCATTTCCCTCTCCGGCGACAGTTATAAACATTGACGAGGGAGACGAGGCGAACAAAACCCGACCATTTTTGGAGGTTGCCGGAAAGTCTCCAGAAAGTCGCCGCCGGCCGCCACGCACGGCGGGGGTAAGTTTCCGACCTTCCGAACTTAGAATTTGATTTCGAACCCGTTTACGTATTCGTTTTAAGTGTAGGATATTATTTTGAGGTAAATTGGATTATATGGCCGCCGTATATAAATTAAATAATTATATTCTCGTGTAGATTTTACCGATTGGGATAATTGAGATTGGAAGCGAGGCCGCTGCGAGTTGCGGGTAGCTTACACGAGGTAGGGGTTTCAAACTTAAATTTTTAGAATATTTTCCCTAAATGGTTTGGAGATAAATTGATTGTGGAAATTTGAGGAAATGTTTATTTGAATTGTGGAATTGATTTGAGGAATAAATTGGAATGTATTGTGTGGAAAATATGATTTTTATGCAGGTTTTGTATTTTGGGATTTTGATAAAAGCAGCCGTTATGCTGCCGAAATTTTATTAAAAATGATGAGTTTACATATGGGATGCATGGCAGATTTACTTAAATGGTTTGATGATTTTGAAAGGGTAACCGTCCTAGTCATTATATTATATATTATTATACGACTTTATGTCGGGGACTGCGCAGGGTATTTTCTGGTACGTACACCTTGTATATGAGGGTAGTACCAGGGTCACGGTGAGCAAAATATTTTTAAAATGATAGGCCACCGGGTATGACTAGTGGACGTGTGGATATTACTTTCTGAAGGAAAGTGTTACTGTTTATTTAAAATTTTGTGAAAGTATTTAACCATGCAGGATTATCCCATGACTTTATAAAAATGATGTTTTCCACATACACTATCGGGGATTATACCCTACTGAGCTTTTAGCTCACCCCTTTTTATTTTCTTTTCCCCCCAGGGAGCGCCCACGCGGATTAGAAGATCGTTAGTTGATGTGGGTGAAGGCTTGTGAGATCTAAGGATTAGATTTCTGATGTTAGTTATTAAATTTATGTTATTTGAGAATTTGTATTTATTATGGACTTATAACAAATGTTGAGATAACTCAGTTTGTGAGTTAGGTTTGTTGATGTGAAATCTTATAGTTGTGGATGATTAAGACTTCAGGAGTTATGCATGTTTCAGTATGATTATTATCTTGGAAATTGAATCCATGAATTCTAATGGGTGATCACATATCTGTGGGGTTATTTGGTGTTGACTTTTAAAAATTTGGAAATATTTTGTTTGTAAACAGATTTTCATTTTGTTTGATACTCCGGAGTATCCAAAGAAATTTGTTGTGGTTTTTATGAAATTTTAATAAAGTCAAGTTGGAAACTATTGATTTTATTTACAACTCTGCCACGGCCTAGGGCCCGGGTCGTGACAGTCTATATATACCTAATAATTAATTAGTAGTCTAATAATACATGCTAAGCCATTAGGATATAATTAATGTTTGTGTTAGTAATATTAGATATAGATTTATTTGAATTTCTAGAGAGAGAATTATAAACTATAGTACTCACAATGATGTCAAGAGACCTTCGTCAAAGCTCGAAATACTCAAAATCGATCATCTTTCGTAAATCTATCAAGTTGAGGGTTTTAATTGAAGAAAGGGAAAAACTAGAAAGAGAGGCGTGAAAGAGAGGGCTTTAGGGTTTCAATGGAAAAACTAGCCTCTGTGAGAGAGAGAGAGAGAGAGAGAGAGAGAGAGAGAGAGAGAGAGAGAGAGAGAGAGAGAGAGAGAGAGAGAGAGAGAGAGACTTAATTACCGCAGTTATACATGTGGCAAATGAGTGCGGCAAATAAGTTGCCACACTACCATCATATCTGTGGTGAGTATTATGCTTATTTTGTTTTATTAAATTTTTTTTTATTATATTTGCCATAGATTGACATCTGCGGCATAAATTCGGTGCAAATACCATATTTTCTTGTATTGGGAACTAATAGCTATACTTCCATTACCCTATATATTCATAATTTTGAAATTGCATGTATTATCTAATATATTAAATCAGAGAGGAAAGGAAGAAGATTATGAGGGTTTTGGAAGCCATTGTACTTTGTTTGAAATGTTGAGTTGCTAAAAGCTTCAACAAATATATATATTCTTCTTAAAACAAATAAAAATTCATTGAAAAAGGGTATCTTGTTGATCCTTTTGAAGTTTTTTCAATGGCTGAAATTTAACATTCGAATAGAATTAAAATGAATTACGTCGAGACTAGAGGAGAGTACTAATTATGCATTATAAGGCATTGATCTATCAGTATTAATTTGAATGTCCTTTTAAGGTAACTTTAGACTTTAAACTATAAGACACTTTTTTTTCTATGGAAACTTTTCAAGATCACTTGCGTGTGTTATCTTTAGACTGCTCACTAAAATTTAGGTTAGTCTAGAGATTACTTTTCCAACAAGAAAGTGAAAGTCAAAACGGAAGATTAATCGGACCAAAAATTGTATGGGATGGCCTGGACGCAACTCAAAAATCTACTTCCAACTTTTTTAAAAATAAAAAAATTGACACCAAAGATCACGGGTCTATCACCATTTGTCGAAAATCAAGTATAACATGTGCGGTTTAAAAATCTACTTTCTACTCTTTTTTTTTAAAAAAAAAAAAATTGACATCAAAGATTAGGGATCTATCGGAATCTGCCAAAATCAAGCACAATATCCGCAGCTTAAAAATCTACTTTCATAGCATCGAGAGTTATTTATTCTTAAAATACGGGAAGATATCTATTCTCACAATACGAGTAGAATTCTCCCTACACATTCTGATAAGAATTAGGATTCTCTCCTAACCTAATCCTTTTGGTAAATATGTGCACTATAAAGACATCTTGCGGTCTTTTTATGTGCACATGGTTGAACTCTATAAAGATGAAGACAAAGGTATCTGATGAAAATATCAAAATATTTTACTCAAGAATGGAATATGGAAATGGTGATCTTTATTGCTTATCCAAACACTTTTAGTCTTATCTGCATTAGAGGATAACTATTATATTTATTGTATCGTTTTCTTTTGAATTAAGATCTCTCATACCATTCAAATAAAATTAATCAGTCCATAATCCCACCTCTTACACCAAAATAATTACGTGACGAATCGATACATGATTTTGACAAAGAAACATTGAAGTAGCCAAAATATGGTAGTGACCGATCATTTTCTGGTCTAAGATATCTGATAGAGACTTGTAGAAATTAAGATTAAATTTCAACCAGTTTAAGCTAATTAATTCTTCCATAATCATAATGTTTAAGCTGAATTTGCATATTTAATTAGATAAATTTTAATTGCATTGGTCACGACATTTATCTCAAGGAATTTAATATAAAATTATTGAATATATATATATATATATATATATCTTGTTCTGGAGTGGCTGTCTCCAGAATTCCAGAGATAGAGAAAAAACTTGTCTGGTCAGAAACTTAGATTGACCATATGTTCATTTGCTATTTGATTAAAAAAAAATTCTTAGAAATAAAATCCTGAAAACCCTCCATTCAATTGATTCAAGGGTAGGAACAGTAACATTTGTTAGAAACCTCAAAACTTCAATACACCATGCACCCATCATCTGATGATTTCATGTCATGTGATATGGAAAATGTTATGAGTACAATTTCATAACTCTAATGAGCCTAGAAAAGTCAATAAAGCCCAACGAGTTTGGAGAAGTCAATGAAGCCCAACGGGCTGGGAAAGCTGATGGAGTCCCTAAAGCGGACAAGTTTCAACTATTAGAGGTGAGGAATGTATTAAACACCTAAAGCTTAAAGCGAGCTACAACACTCCAGAGAGCTAAGAAGACTTTCTCACCTCTCCTCTCATTATCAGTTCAGCTTCAGCTCGCAAACACCCAGCTCAAGGCGTATTTTCCAGATAAGGGATAATATCATGATTTAAGGAATTTGATCATATCAGTTGACTAAGTTTAAATTTGTATTTACTTCCTAATTTTCAGTGATTGTATCCTGATTGAAATGTAATACCTAGACATATTATTTAATTCCTGATTTTTAGTAATTTCAGTAAATGTAAACCAGTGATGACATCACCCCTTAACACTATAAAAGGGAAGGATCATTACTGGTACAAGGGTTACAATTTTTTAGAGAAAATACTTAGTGAAAGCTCTTAAGCAATATCATAACAGTGGATGTAGACATTGATTCTCAAGCTGAACCACTTTAAAAATCCTTTGTTTTGATCTCATTTTTATTGCTTAACAACTATATTTACTGTTTTATTGCGTTGCGAATTCACACGTAAAATAAATCAATTAAATGTACGTACTTTCCGTGCAATATGGCATGATTTCATGGATTAGAGTTCATTGCACTTGGTGTAATTCTCTGGACTGATTTTCTGGAAAGAAAGAAAAGTTTATAATGCATCAGATGTACCATAACGGCATCTTATATATTGCGTATATGATCTTATCAGAGTGAGATTATCCATATATATATATATATATATAATACCATCTTTATATTTCATGTTTTATTCATCTTATAAAATTACAAGTGACACACACACACACATGCAGTGAACATTAAAATGATCTGTAGTCTGTAGAGATACTATACATGTTTTTATGCTCCCCATGCACGCGAAGCTTCTCTTGAAAGAGCCCAATTGTCATCATCAGCGAGTTGCCAACCGAAGTAACCAAGCAAACCCTTCTCTTTAGCATATCTAACCTTGGTGGAGACACTCTGTGTATCATCATAGCCAATCCAGGTTGTTCCTGAGTAGCAATAATCTGAAACAACAGTGGAATTGTACACTTGGGTTGCTCTATTCTGGGCTATAAACTGCTTGATCTGCTTGTACCCCATAGTTCCACCATTGACCTCTCCGTTGGTTCGAGCAAAAAATCCATGGTTGTTAGCATCCGCTAGCCTCAATGAGTGCCCATAGTAAGGGAATCCGAGGACTATTTTCTTTGCAGGGGTACCAGCTTGAATCCAGGCTCGAATTCCGGCATCGCCGCTGATTTGAGTTCCAGGACTGTACAAAGCTGCAGGGGGTCCTGTGAGTCTTGTAGAATCAGGAGCTCTGTAGGTAAAATCATAAGCCATCACATTGATCCAATCCAGGCTGTTTGATATTGCCTGAACCGGGTTGATCACCCCGAAATAGTTCGATGAGTACGAAACGGCTGCAGAGAGAAGCAGAGGTGGCCTTCCAGAGCTCCTTGACTCTGCAGACACAGCGGTTCGCCACTCGTTGAGGAGGACGCCGAAATTGGACATTTCTGCTGAGTTTGCAGGGTACTCCCAGTCAATGTCAAGGCCATGGAAGCCATTGGATCTCGCTAGACTTATCGACGAATCGATGAAGGATTTCCTGGAACTAGCCTTGCTTGCCATGGAAGCAAAGTCAGCCTTGTTAGCGTTGCCTCCACCGATTGATAAGAGAGTTTTCACAGAAGGGTTCTTCTGCTGGACAGTTGTGGTGAAGGTGGAGAATCTGGCCTGGTTCGCGGACGACACGGTGACCTGATACGTTTGAGAATTGAGATCAGCAAAAGCACAGAAAAGGTGAGTGAAGAGACTGGAATCAATGTCCGAAACCGGAAACTCACTGCCCGAAAACCAGTAAGCAGATTTGACAACATTCTGTCCAGCAGAAAACTGGAGCTGTAGTAGAAGAAGGAGGCTGCAAATGAAGACAGGAAGCACTTTTATAGAAGCCATTGTAGTGTGCACATTTATTTCTGACAACTCTCATAGAAGCACATTTGTATATATATATATATAGAAGCTGTTGGAGTCATCAATTACCTCAATATGTGTGTCATCATTGACCTTTCCAAGCAACAGATCATTTGATAAACCAAAGGGCACTTTTGTACAAATGCGTATTAATGGTGGTGACTTTGTTCCGGTCAAGAATGTCTGCTGAAGATATTCATGCAGTGAAAGAGAACATTTTGGGTAAATAAATAATTTTTTAATGTTAATATAATTACGTATCAAAATTTGAATGCTTTCGTATATTAGTATGACGTGACGTGATATGAATCCGTATTAATCCGTATAATAAAATAAGAAGACGGAACAAATTATATCATTATCACATAATAATATATAATAAAATATTAAAAATTTTGAGAACATACTATATAGTCTTTATAAATTAATAATATTATAACTATATAAATTTTATTAATTAATCGAGATATTAATTAAACGATAAATTAATATTTATTAACTTACAGAGATATTGAATAAATATATTGACAATAGAACTGAAAATACTTACAATGACAAAACAAATGAGATACAACAATTTTAGTGTCCATGACACGTAAAGAAATATTTAAAAGTATGAGTGATATTAAATAATTTTTATTACAATACGAGAAATGAACCCGCAACTTTTAAATGTATTATAAAAAATTAAAGATGAGAAATTATATATTTTTAAAAAAAATTAACAATAGATTCATTTTTTTATAAACCATCAAAGTCATGATCTTATAAATACTTTTTAGTAAATAATTAATTCATGAATGAACACGTATTTTATAAAAAAAATTTATAAATATATTATCTTATAATGTAAACGAAAAACTTAATTTATATTTATTATTTTAGGACCGATAAAATTTATTATATAAAAAATTATTAATTTATCGAATATTACTTATAAAGATTTTATATATGGAAAAATTTTAATTTAGTTCCTATTTTTTTTATGAAACATCACTTTTTTATTTATATTTTCTTTTTTATTCTCGTGGTTCCTGACGTTTCCTAAATAAATCAAATTGATCCTTCTAACCAACTTTTTAATAGTCAATCATCACAAAATTACCTAAAAGATAATTTTGCCTTTAAAAAATTACAATTTTACTTTCTAATTAAAATATAATAAAAATAATTAAATAGAAAAAATTAATAAAATAATATTAAATTAAATTATAAAAACTTAAACATATAAAATCTATTAAAAAAATTAAATTAAGTTATTTTATTAGAAAAATTGATATTTTAAAAATTAAAGAATAAAATTAAAAAATTAAAAAAATTAAAAAAATATTCAAACTAAGTTATTTTATTAGAAAAATTAACATTTAAAAAATTAAAAAATAAAATTTAATTCTCAATTTAATTTATGTATTTTATTTTTTTAGTATTTTTTATATTTTATATTTTTTTAAGTGTTACTTTTTTTAGTAACATAATTTAATTTAAATATTTTTTAATACATTTTTTTAATTTTATATAATTTTTTATAATTTAATTTAATATTATTTTTTTTATTTTTATTGTATTATAATTGAAAAGTAAAATTGTAATTCTATTAATTTTTGAAGGGCAAAATTGTCAAATAGTGATAGTTGACCGTCAAATAATTGGTCAAATGACTAATGTGATCTATTTAGGAAATGTAAGAGACCATGCAAACAAAAATAAAAAGGTAAATGAAAAAGTGATGTTTAACCAAACATTAAAGACTGAATTGAAGTTCGTCCTATATATATAATGTTAACGTGTGCAGAGAATCCTCAGCTACTCCGGCTTATGCAGATCCGACGGTAGTAGAAGCATCATCACGAGAAAGTCAACTTTTGACTTTTCTTACGGATGAGATTATAATTGACGGGCGCGCACGATAGAAAATTAAAAAGAAACAAAAAAGGTAATGATAAGCGCGTTGAAGCACGCGCACACTCTCAGCTTTCTCCCTAGTTCCACTTCGCCCAAAAAAAGGGGCTCCGCCATGTCATCTTCCGCCGCCGTCCGTATCGCCGTCATCGGAGACGTCGTGAGTTTTCTTTTATTCTTTTTTTTCTCTATCTGGGGATTTTATAATTTCATGTATTTGCATGTTCGTCTCATGTAAAGTTTTAATCTTTTCTTTTTTCTTTTTTTTTCAAGCATGATGATTGGGATTTACAAGAAGACACCAAAGCACTTCAACTCCTGCAGGTATCACTTTCACTTTCTATTTTTTTTTTTTTTTTTTACAAATTTACTGGTTTTTTTTTTTTAATGTTAATTTTTATTATATATGGAATCAAACTCTGCTCTGCTCTGCTCTGCGTTGTTTGAATTCGCATTTGTTAAGTGTTAATGAGTCTTGCATCAGTTGAATTTGGATAAATTATGTCTATTTATTCGTTTTCGCGACATGGTATCACTTTTGCGGGCTGTTTCTTTGCCTGTTTGATTGATTGTTCTTGGTGATGTTGATTATGTTGAGACTATGATTTGAGAAATTGGAAGATTTGTTTGATTTTGATGCACTTATTTATGTGGAATTATATTTTCGAAAAGTGGAGGGCAGTAGTCTGAAGCATAAGAGTAAAATCCGTTTTAGCGTTTCGAGTATTATTGTTGGAATTTTCTTACATGCATTGAATTCAGTATATGTTTGGCTTACATGCAAGTTTATTGATTGAAATGCAGCCTTGCAACGAAGGAGGCATGTTAGCGTTAAGTATCGTTGTGGGGTTTATTTTCTATCAACTTAACATTTTTTTATCATTGCTTGTTAAATAGTCAATCACTCAATCACCACCAAAAATAATCGCCTCGCAAAAGAAAAATGTAAAATTGTAAAACTTTTCTCACACAATATGCATTAGAGCTGTCTTGAAAGCAAACCATAAAAGCCGATAAATTCACTTCATTTCTAGTTGGCAAATTGAACTATGTATGATTTTCCTTGAGTAACTTTTTGGCACGTATTTTTAGCTTTTCCTTAATTTTTTTCAGTCAAAGTTCTGCAAATAGATGTCCTCAACCTATCTAATTGAGTTTATGTGAAAATGCAGCCAGACTTGGTGCTATTTACAGGCATGTTTTCTTCTCTCTTGCTGTTTATCTACCTCATGTCATTACTCATTGGCTGCCCTGCATGTAATTTATTTCTGATTCTGGTGCATTCTCTCTCTTTCCACATAACCTAACTGGTGAGCCAAGTAGCATGAACACATTTATGGAAACCGGGTTCGTGCTAGACCTTACTTTTTTCACATTCCTTAGGGCAAACTTACCACATTTTGACCATGTCCGTTTGAATGAATCAGCCAACACTTGTTGAACTGTCTCATGCAGCCCAATGGTCCGGTTTTAGAGTTAGATGTTTTTCTTGTTTTCCTAATCCTCTTTATCTCATTATTATTTTTTCTTTTTTCTTTTTTCTTTTTTGTCCCCTGATCCCGGGTGTTCTTTTAGGTGATTTTGGTGATGAGAACGTTGAACTAGTTCAAAGTGTAGCAGATCTTGAATTTCCTAAAGCAGTTATTTTGGGAAATCATGATTCTTGGAAAACACAGCAGTTTTCTGGAAAGTAAGTTCATATGTATGGTCTAGATTTCCCCTTTTGGTAGGGTATTGTATCAAGATGTTTCAATTACCATTAAATATGCCTTCTTGAGGAACTTAAACATTTTAATTTAACAATGTTAGGAAGAAGGATGGTGTTCAACTTCAGCTAGAATGGTGAGCTTACTTTATATCTTAAGAATGTCATGTTGATGGTTAATTTTTTTTTGTATTTTATGCTAATTAATGTTTCAATCTATGGTTCCTTTCTATTCTACTATTCTCTTTCTCATCTCTGAAAGCTTACACCCATTCATACTCCTTTTCATTTGTTTGCTATAACTGTATTGCCGAAATTGGATGTTGCATTTTACATTCTCATTTTTCCACTTATATATGTAATAAGAAACTGAATCTTTTGGGAAGATAGCATTGACTAATACAAGAATTGTTGATAATGCTGATGAAGACGAAAGAACACCTATTGAAGCAAATAAGGGAATCACTCCGGTGTTTGTGGGAGTAGATATTTGGGTTGCGTATATAGTGTTTGATCTTGACAAATCCCTACAGACTTCCGACCCGTTTAGTGTTAGATTTTTTTAAAAAAAAAAGATTGAAGCATTTTTAATTCTCAGTGGAATGCATATTACTTACTCAACAAAGCATTAAACATTCAAATCAAATGCCTTGGGTGCAATAGAAAGAGGGTACCGGTGGATTAATAGCACATTTTTTAAAAAAAATTCTGCCCTTTGTACCCATCACTAAGAAAGAGCATTTTTCTGATAGTGAAAGAGTTATGGTCTGATAGCACTTTACACATTATGTATGAACTGGTCAAATTGTGAAGCAATTTGGCTGGTAGTAACAAAACTTTTGGTGACAATCAGTCTTGGAGAGGAGCATGTAGCTTATCGACGTCTGGATTTTCCTACTATAAAACTCAGCGTTATTGGTGGACGGCCATTTTCATGTGGGGGCAAGCAGATCTTTCGGAAAAAGCTTCTGTCTGCAAGGTAAGTGGTGCACTATGGCAATTTTTCACAGTTAAGGCAGTCATTCTTTTAACCTCTTTTTTATCCATCATAATAAAATTCTCTCGAGTACTTACTGAAAATAAGAAAAGACATTTCCATTTTCTGACTTCCTTCTTATTCCTAATTGCTTTTGGTAAGCTTGTATGTTGAATTATTATTTGCTTTGGATAAATTGATTAAATTGTGCCTCTCATTTTCTATTATGTTCTTGAAATCTTATCTTCTTTTTTTAATGATGTGATCGCTGAATTTAGTATAACAGAACTATTAGCCTGTTATATTATTATATCAAGTGTCGGGAAGTAAACCATATTAAATAACTTATCTAATGATGCCAATGAGATTATTTGATATGGAGTCTCTTTTTTGTTGCTGTTATCGTGGCTCGCTTTGCAACTTATCCAATTGGAATTTCATTTTAGATTTGGAGTCCAAGACATGGATGGAAGTGCCAAGAGGATCTATAATGCTGCAAGGGGTACACCAGAAGATCATTTGGTTATATTACTTGCACACAATGGACCCACTGGTATATCATCCATCCAAAATTACTTTTGACTCATCTGTAAAGGCAGTTGCTACACCTTATATTTACAAAATATGGGGTTTGCAGGTCTTGGTTCTGAATTGAATGACATCTGTGGAAAAGATTGGGTGTTTGGAGGTGGTGACCATGGTGATCCAGGTAACGTCCGTAGGGTCCTAAGTTTCTTGTGTGTACAGTTTTTTCTGGTTTATTAGGGCCACTATAGGTGGCTCCTTCAATGAAACTTCGATCATTTCAATAATCATTGTGTTCCACCTTTTCTTTGTTTTGTTTTTTTTGTGTCATGAAACCCTGTTTTTTCAATAATCATCTGTGGCTTGTTTCGATCGGTCACCTAATTAACCTAAGGAGACAAATATATCCTATAGCGTGCACTTTATTGAGATGGAATAATATTTCACCCTCCCGTAGTTACAAGAATATCTTATGGTACAGATCTGGCACAAGCCATATCCCTTTTAAAAGAGACTTCGAAATTTCCGAGCCCACTGGTTGTGTTCGGTCACATGCATAAAGAGCTAGCTCATGGAAATGGTCTGCGGAAAATGATCGTGGTTGATGATGCTGACAACACAATATACTTGAATGGGGCCATTGTTCCGAGGGTTAAAAGTTTAGTTGATGAACAAGGAACTCCAAACAAAATCATAGGCACGATGCGAGTCTTCACCACCGTGGAAATCGTGGATGGAAGAGTAGATAAAATTGCAGAAACCTGGGTTACTGTCATTGGAGATACAACCACATTAGAAAAGGAGCATATACTGTATAAACATGGCAGTTAGATTTTCTTATTTGTGTTTCTTGAGAAAAGTTTCAGTGGGATGGACTAATTATTCTGTCATATCTATGTTTGTTTGTTCAAGAAAATCATGTCATGTATATATTCTTTTTAACTACCAATTATGACTAATTATGACGGTGATTGGGTTTTTAATTTGATGATACTACTCTAACGAGATCTATCAGAATCAATCATTACATGTCGAAAGATATCTACTCCACAAGATGGAAAGAAAATTTTTTATACATACTAATAAATATATATGATGAACGTGGATGAAGATACATGTACTTTTTATTATTATTGTTATCATTTTTGGCAATATTGTTTATTCTAAATCAAATTTTATAAGCCATTGAAACACTTAATACCTTATAAATTTAAATTTTTAACTTTTAAATTTTTGATCAAATTTTTCAATAAACTATTTCGAGATGTTTATCAAACAGTTTTAAACCCCACCACCTTATTGAGAAAGCTAAACCCGTTCTGAAAATCAAATGGGCCCTAATGCCTTACAAATTCAATTTTTTTGGCCAAAATTTTGCTGTAAAGTGATCCAAAAATCAGCCTTATATATCTTCATCTTCTGATTTCAATTGTTCATGATTTATATATATATTTTTTAAGATTGTTTCAAGAAATTCATCAAACCCTATAAATATTTCTTTAAGATTTCCAACAATTTCTAACCAGATTAGATCCAACCAAGCCGGATTCTGTTGGCCACTTCTTCTATTTTTTTAATGCATAATAATTAATTAATTATTATAATACTTTGTTTTATTTTTGTAATTAAAACCCTCTTTGACAATTTAAAAATTAGCCATGAAAAAGGCATTAATCACATGATCCATTTTCCTAGATTGCTTCAATCATGAATTATAAACAAAACAAAAAGCAAGTCATACTTGTACCAACTAGTCATAATGTATATTAACAAATTATGTGGAGTCTTTTTCTTTAATTAATTAATTGATTAATATTTTTAGTTATTTTAACAACTTGTCTTGTTGCCTTTAGTCATCTTTTAAGCCCTACCTAGCTCTTTTTTTTTTTCTTTTTTTAACTTCTTTTTATTAGGGCACAAACTTCCAAGCATTCTATGGGCTTTTTGACCTAGTCTTTTTCTTTGGACTGAAGTTTACTCTGAAATAAAAAACAAATAAAAAATGAAATTGGAAAGTTAGAAGCTAGCAGCTTTGTTGAGTATATGAAAAAATTCTTATAGAAGTTTTGAGAATTTTTCCAATAAATTGGGCGATTATCAATCTGGTACCTAATTTTTAAAAAATTATTAATTTTTTAAATCAGTTTCGTTTATTGATATTATTAGATCCTAACTTTCTAGAAACGTATCAATTTAGTCCTTCTATTAGTCAACCGTTAGTCAAACTTAACTGTTCTAAGGGTATTTTTATCCTTCAACTTATACCTAATTAAAAAATTAAATAATTTTTAAATTTTTTAAAAAATTAAATGAAAATCTCCACTGTCCAATTTGGACTATGGAAATTATATCGAAATTTTTTTAAAAAAATAAAAATTGTAAAATTAATTTTTTTTCAATTAAAATTTTTTTTTACTATTTAAAAAAAACAAGTTGATGTTCTTGATGGATATCTATATTGGATCTCCACCGTCCATCAACAATGATGGACGGTGGAGATCATATTGATGGACGGTGGAGATCCAATTTAGATTCCCACTAAGAACAGAAAAAAAAAATTAAAGTAGAAGTTGAAGATCTGGATTCGAATCGAACCCAGATTTGTGGGTTCAAATTATTCTTGGTGGAGATCCAATCTGGATCTCCACTAAGAACATCTTTAAAAAAAAATTAATTTTACAATTTTTATTTTTTAAAAAAAAATTCAATATAATCTCCACCATCCATCAATTTTGATGAACGGTGGAGATCCATTTAAAAATATTTTTTTAAGGGTATTTAAAAATGTTTTAAAATATTTAATTAAAAATTAATCTAAAATGATCATACTACCCTTCTAATTATTAATATTCTTTTTTAAAATTTGAGGTTAAAATTGTAATTTTGATTTATTTAAATGGAGTTAAGGACAAGTCAGTCTTTTTACCAATTCTGTGAGGTTTGACCGTTAGAAAATTAGTTAGAGGGATAAAATTTATACATTTTCATAAAGTTAGAATCCAAGGATACCAATAAACGAAACTGGTTTAAAAAAATTGATAATTCTCTAAAAGTTAGGGACCAAATTAATAATCGCCCCAACAAATTTTGAAAATTCAAAAGAAGCTTGTTGTAACAATGTATTTGAAACATGCAATTTCATCTTCGTTTTTTTAAGCTATTATAGTTAATTTGAGATTTAAGAGAGTAAAATATGAGTCGAACTTACAACCTTCAAATCTAATAAGTATAAGAGTCAAACCATTTGGTTAACCTCATATTGTCTTATTAAGTATAAAAATATTTTTGTAAAATGGGCGCAATGCTCCTATCTTATTTATAGCGTACCACGTGATATAAATATTCAAATTTACATATTAGGTTTACGTCACATAATGCGTTATGAATGAGATACGTGGTGGGGGCTCAAATTTCACTATACATATTTATTCGTATAAATTGTGAGTTTTCTCCTCGTATTGTAAAAGTATATATCTCTTAATTATGAGAGTAGAAATTCGAATCGCATATATAATAATTGATCTTGATAGATCTCAATAAACTTGTAATTATACAATTAAAAAAAATCAACTTAATTATTTTTAGCAGTGGAAAAGAACATTATTACTAGAGATGAATCTTCATCCAACAAACTGACTTAACATTATTTTAATTCCATTAGGTTTTTCTATTAACTTAATAGGTCCCTCTCACCCACTTTTATTTCCATTTATTAATTTTTTTATTTTTAAATTTTTGGATAAATTTAAGGTCCCCTCACTTTAAAAGAAGAAAGAGGTCCCCCTACTCTTGAAGGACTTTGACAAGTAACTTTCTTCATCATCGCCTGCCCATTCCAAATTTCACACCAATCCAAGCATTTTCACAATTTTCTAGCCGCTCATTCTTTTAGGAACATTATGTTATTAACCAACCTACTCAAATATTTTATTTTATTTTTCACTCGTCAATTAAAAATAGTAATAATAAAAGTCGCGATAAATTCTAAATATTTAAAATTATCAATACATTAAATTTTATGACCTTTATTTTCGTATCATTATAAAAATAGACATTTAAAGAATTATTATTTTATATATATATATATACACACACACATCATATATTTATGTTTAAAAATTAATCAAATCTAAGTTGCCGTCATCTCCCTAAGAGGAAAAAATACGTAGTGTAAGAAACACTTTACAACGTTTTCTGAGAGAAACTTGCATGCACTTAATATATAGTGTATATCCCACTATAATATTGTAATGTAGTAGATTTTACTGTGTATTAAAATTATAGTAGAAGATATATCATATGGTAACGCAAAGAATTTTTTTTTTCAAGCTTCAATTGCACCATTTAGGACAGAATATGTTTAAAAACTAACCAGAGATCCTTAAAGTAGAGAGAGTACATAAATAACACTAGTCAAAGTTGTAATAAAAAATTGACCGAATCCTAAAAATAACTGAACTTGTCATTTTTTTTAGGACTGTCGGGACTTACCGAAATTAATTACTAAGCATGCGATCCGAATATTTACTCTTATAAAGGGAGACATCTTCTCTCACAATAAGAATTTTATCAATTTCTATGAGTAGATTTATAAATTATTCCAACTTTATCTGAACAAATAAAAACCATAGAAATAATCAATGGAAACTATTATTACGCTAGTTAATGATTAAAAAAATTAATAAAAAAATATATTTATTCTTTAAAAATATAGAAAGTTGTACATTTATCAATCAAAGAAACATTCGTTGGAGTTTTTGTTCAATCTTTGGATATTAAACACGTATTAATATGACCCACAATTAAAAAGTGCATGTTTAGGTCATAGAACCATTTTTTCAAGATCGATCAGGATCAGTTGTTCATAATTAATGTTAAAATATCCATTAAATGTTTAATCTTCAAGACATGTGTTAATAAACTCATATAATTAATATGTGTATAAAATTTAAATAGTATAATCAATTATTCAAGTTCGGTAATCGTCGATACGGGACCAATAGTCCATATCACATAAATAATTATCTAGATTACGAAACCGGACATAAAAACCAATCAAATTTCTATTTGAGTAAAATATTAAACTACTGCAAAATTTGTCCAAATAATTTTATAATTGGATTTGTAAGTAATAAATAATCTCATAATTAATGTGCTTGTTAGATTATTTTCACAATAAATTTAAATAAATTTTTAAATATTATAATATTACATTTTTTTTTATTTTTTTTTGGGAAGATATGATAATAGTTGTATAATTTTTACAAGTGAAAAATGAATATAGAGAGAAGTGGTCAAAGTAGTAGAGAAGACAGTTGTAAAATGAGTGGAATGCTAGAAAGGAAGCAAACCAAACATCATCTTTTCATAATAACTTTCAATGGGAATGTCTGAATCTCCTACTTCTGTCTTCTATCTTCTTCATCACCCCTTTGACTCAATCTCAACCCTCCATTTTCATCACCATTTTTTTTTTAATTTTCTAATATTTATTTATTTCATATTATCATATACATATATTTATCTCTTGGGCTCTTGATTTGAGGAAAGTACCCCTTGTTTTGGATAAAGGGAACACCTTCCTTTACATGAGGGTTTAATTGAAAAGACTGAATTGCCCTTCTCTTTTTTGTGTGCCCTTATATATAATATAATTTACTATTTTAACACTTTGATCAAATTTTAAAATGAATTATAATATGTATCACTGTAAAATAATAGAAATTGAATTTTATCATGAGATCAATTTTACATCCAAGATTATTCTTTTTTTTTTTTATGATTATAATCTTTGTATTTTCTTTCTTGTAATGTCATGAGACAAAGACAAGAAAAAAGAGACAATTAAAAGAAGGAGAAATGAGACATTTGAAACATCAATCAAGCCCCCTTAAGGTGGTGTCATACATGAGCATGATTCATACAACACTGTCCAAAAATTAATAATAGAAAAATGTGCTAGCAGATCATCCACAACACAACACTTGCTTGTTTCTTTCCGTGTCTTTTTTTTTTTTTTTTTCTCTTTTTGTTTCAATTAATTAGATAATGTTTTAAAAAATGAACTATTGAATAAGTCCCTATATTTTAGCTTTAACATCAAATATATTTTTTTCAAATTGATTCTGACTAGATTAATTTTCATCACAAAGAGAAATGACTAATTAGTTACTTCTATAAAAATATTAGCATTTAAAATCTCTTATCTTTTTTTTAAAAAAAAAACTAAAAATACAATTTTATTCCTACTATAATTAAGATTGACTATATTACATATTCATGAATAGAAGTTATTTATTTGGTAAATTTTAAAAAGTTTTGGTTAAAAGTGAAAAAGTCACAAACATAGTTGAAATTAAGTTAAAAATAGGGACTTACCTAGTAATTATTCAAAACAAATTGTTTCCAAAAAAACAAAAAAAAATGAAAATATTTCTATTTCTCTCCCTCTCTCTCTCTCTCTCTCTCACATCTGCAACATCACCACCTTCCAGCTCACCCGCTTAGATTGGATCCATTCTCTTCCCAACCTTTAAAAACTCTCCTCAACTTGGATTATCACCTTTTCATCTTCCCCAGCAAAAAAATTTAATTATTATTTAAAAAAAAAAAAAAAAACAACCCCATCAGAAGCCAGAAAACAGAAACAGAAAACAAAACCCATCTTCCCATTCTCATATTTTGCCTCCCCATCTCTCTCTCTCTCTCTCTCTCTCTCTGTGTTTTCTTTGATTAAAAAAAAAAAAAATTCAGAACCATGTCTTTTGCAACATAAATGAGAGTGTTTTCGTTTGTTATCATTTTTTTTAATAATTAGAAGAAGAAGAAAAAATGGGAAATGTGACATCGAATGTGGCGGCCAAGTTCGCGTTTTTTCCACCGGACCCACCAACTTACGACGTGAATACAGAGGAGGACGGGAAGGTGGTTTTTTCTGGACTCTCGGCTGACAAAAACGTGGACGTCCATTTGGTGGAGACAAAAGGTGGCAACAAAATCGTGGCCACGTTTTGGAAGCACCCTTTTGCGCGCTTCACGCTCTTGTATTCTCATGGAAATGCTGCTGATTTGGGGCAGATGCATGAGCTCTTCATTGAGCTCAGAGCCCATTTGAGAGTCAATATTATGAGGTATCGTTTTGTGTTTTTCATATTTCTGTTTCTGAAAAACAATTTCTGGTTTTTTAATTTTGGATTTTTTTTATCATCGCCCTGAAATGGGTTCTCTTTTTTGTTTTGAGTTTGATTGAGTTTTGAATTATTGGTTTGTGTTTTTCATTTTATCTTCCTTGTTGGAAATTAATTGCCAAATTTGCTTTTTCTTTTGCTTTTATTGTTTTTTTTTTCTTTTCTGGTACTTCTTTTCTGTCTGGGTTTTTTCTTGTTTCTAATTTTTGCAACCATTAATGTTTATGATAATTGTTTTTAATTAGTGTACACTTGAATTTCTGTTTTGGATATGCTTTATGTGGTTTCTCATATGGATTTCTCTATGTTTTTTGTTTTCTGCATATTTTTCTTGAATGATTTCTAATTGTCAATTTCATTGATGGGGATGTTAATAATTTCTTTTTGACCCAATTTGTGATGCCTAGTTTTTATTTTTGATCAAATGTTGCCGGCGTCACAGCCCTTAATGAGAATTCTTTTAATTATTTATTATTTACTTTTGGCATGTACAAGTTCCTATTAAAATAGAAAAAAAGAAAAAGAAAAAGTTTGATATAATGCTTTGATTTTAATCTAAACAAGGATGGTTTTGCTATGAAATGGTTTAGATATTCAGGCCTTTTCTTATAACAAGTATATTATGATTGAATTCACATGCCCGATTTCGGTTGTTTTCCAGATTTTATCTTCATTTTCATTACATCAGGAAGCTCTTGGAGGTGGGATTCATTAATCTGTTCTATTTAAGCGTACGAAACTGAGATTGAAAATACATTATATATCGAAATGTTTTTATTCGAAAATCATATGTATAAAGTTGAAGAACTGCTTATTTTAAGGTGCAGCTGACATGATTTTTCCAGGACACAAATAAATGCTTAGTAAGAATGAATGCAGCTATATGATTCGACTACTCATCACAATTAACACAATTTTCTTTATCATTTTCTCTTCTTTTTTCTTATTTTTTTTCTTTTTCAATTTTGCAGTTATGATTATTCAGGCTATGGAGCATCCACTGGCAAGGTAAATGAGAATTTTTTTTCATTATTTTTAGGACTCATTTTCACTTTTGAATCTATCGGGAGCGTTGGAATATTTTGGTAGCTATCCTTTTTGTTTATTTGGTTGTCTCTCTATATAGCTGATTATATACCTGAGTGGTAGTTGTTTCTTCTGTATTGTGATAGCCATCCGAGGTCAATACATATTACGACATAGAGGCCGTGTACAATTGTTTGAAGAGAGAGTATAATATCAAACAAGAGGATCTGATTTTGTATGGCCAATCTGTTGGAAGCGGTCCAACTCTGCATTTGGGTTCTCGTTTAAAAAAATTGAGAGGTCTCGTTCTTCATAGCGCCATCCTTTCGGGCATACGGGTCTTATATCCTGTTAAGATGACATTTTGGTTTGACATTTTCAAAGTACGTCTTTAACTGGTTGTGTTTCTTTGTATCATTTGTTCTGCTGCTGCAAGCTTTTCTAGCTCTGTATCAATAAACTTATGTTCAATTTGTTTTGCAGAACATAGACAAAATTCGACATGTCATTTGTCCCGTTTTAGTTATACATGTAAGTATCAACGTCCTGTTGTAATTCCGTTTAATTCTATCTTAGCTAGAGTCCGTGCATTTTCTTGCTGACATTACTGATGCAATCTTTGTTGATGAAACATTTGCAGGGAACAAACGATGACATTGTTGATTTGTCACACGGGAGGCGCTTGTGGGAACTATCAAAGGAAAAATACGACCCCTTATGGGTCAAAGGCGGGGGTCACTGTAATCTTGAAACATATCCGGAGTACATTAAACATTTGCGAAAGTTCATAAATGCGATGGAGAAACTTGCCCTCACAAAACCGCCAAGTAAACAACTCACGCCTAATTCTAGTATGACGGAGGTTAAACACAACAAGTGCTTGAGATTCGGAAAAAGATAGCTGGTTTGGTTAAATAGTAGTAGTGAGATCAAGACAGATAGCGTCTCCAGAATAGGCCTGCATGCTTCGTCGACCCAAGTGATTGGCAAACGAGCTTATTTTCAGGCACAATATGTTTCTCAAGATTTGCCAACCGATAGGAATCATATAAACCCTGTTTGATCCAGATCTTCAGAATTTTCTATTTTTTGAGGTAGGGAACTCCTGAAGCTATATTTACCGTTCTTGTGCCTAGGTGTTCGATTCGAAAACTGCTATAAAATGTGCTTCTTTGATCTGGATTTCATGTACAATTTAACAAAGTTGGTTTATGTGAAAACTGTCAGCATTATCAGCAATGAAAAAAAAAAAAAAAAATACATGGGTTATTTTTGTTTACTTGTGTGCGTTTCATGTCTACTTCAACATAGTATATTATATATTATGTGCTCGATTTGCTCTATTCATGTTTTATTAGAACTCTGTTTGTAGACCATCTTGTCCAGTGAAGATTCTAGTGTAAAACATTTCCCTGAAACACCATCAATGCTTGATCCTGTGCCACGGCTTTGTGGATGTGCAAGGAACTTCTGGGGATCATAGAAATCTCCATTAAACGGGTATTATTAGTTCTTGCGGTTCAATTTAACAATGGCTTGAATTCGGACATGAATTCTAGCTATTCGGGTTGGTTTTCCAAATACTTTTTGATCATTTTTATGGTAACCTGGATATTCTATGTATCTTATGTTTTACCTAAATACTGTGTTTGTTCGGTTGTTATCACGAGATTTTTAATAACTTTGCAAGAGCTCAAATTAACAAAAGTCCTCATAACTGTCAGCATGTGACCTAAGGAAAATGTATTATTCGGTGCTACCTACTACCTCTAGTGCAGACGTGTACATGAAAAAATTTCAGAAACGAAATTTTGTTGTTACAAATTCATTAAAAGATAAAATTTTATTCCGGAGGGCCTAAGGCCTTCAAAGATTGTGATCCAGCCCAACACATTCCTGTCTCTTGTTGTCTTGTTTGTGACTGGTGATCTATTGGGCTCTGTTCTGTTTCTGTTGGGTACAAAGCCCATAGCTCATTTGCTCTTCAATAAATGTTAACCCAAAACCTACAAAGAAATTAAATTACAAAGTTTTTTTTTTTTTTTTTTGACATATTACTTATGGTAGTAGCGATTCGAACCTAAAATATTATCAGATTGAATGAACGATCTTATCATCCAACTATATTAAGCGGTAGTATTAAATTACAAAGTTTTAGATATAAGAAATTCTATGTAAATTTTTTTAAAGCAACCATGAAAACAAAGAGATTTTAATGGTTTTTGTGTGATTGACAAACAACCAATTAGAAATGGAATGTGTGTTGTGTCATAGCTTTTCTCTCTCTCTGCTCTCAGCTTTGCCTCTTTTAAGAAAACAACATTTTTCAGTTAAAAAGACTTTATAGTTTCATGATGTTCAGGCTTCACATGGGTCAAGCATTAAAAGCATAAATATTTTTATCAACTTTATAGAGTTATATTATTATAAAAATAGCTAACAGATAATGCATAAACTGTTTGTTCTTTTTTTTTTTAATTTTTTTTTATAATATTCTATAAATAAGTTTTGAATTATTAAAAAAAATTATATACTTCCCACTTGAACAAAAAAAGACCAATTATGCTATTGTTGATTGGGTTTTAATTAATTCATCAACTTTTCTTCTAGGATTTTTTTTTTTTTCACTTTTTCGCACACAAAAGTGTTAAATCGATAAGATGCGGAAGTGTTAAATCGATAAGATGCGGTTGGCTCAATGAAAAAGCGAAGGCTGAGCTGTAGGTCACATGACCCGCACCGCACGCAAGAGAGAACTTATGACTTCGCAGATGGAGAGGGATTCGAACCCCTGGTATTCCTATCAATACTTCGGTTTTCAAGATTGACTCTTTCAACCGTTCAAGCATCCATTCCCTTCACGCTTTGCCCGCCCTATCTATCCGCACGTTGACAGGTGGGGGCTTATTTATGTGATTCGCTATGCTTGCTTGGGCCTATAGGCAGGGGACATTTCATATATATATTAAATTTTTTTAAAATCTAACACCAATTAGGTCAGAGAACTACCGAAACCTAATGAAATTAAACATTACAATCTCGTTCCGAAAGGACAACTCCACTACATATCAAAACCAAATCAACAAAAATAATTATGTATTTGACACTATGAAATCTTAATTAAAAAATTATTTATTTATTTATTAAGCACAATAAATATATATAATCACTAGTCAATTATTGTTGACCTCAAATATCATGTATTTTGGCCAAATATTTAACATATTAGTCAGGATATCTACTCTCATAATAAGGAGAGTAACATACTCACATATGCTGGTAAATGTGCATGGTGGAACTTGAACTCTCTCCATTAAGGTGAAAAAATGTACACTAACTACTTGAACTATGAGTAATTATGCGGTAACAAACAATATTAATTTATGAAAAAAAACTTTAAATTCATACGAAATGATTCAAAAACTATATGTTATTAATATTTTAAATATTACTATGTTCATTTTCGATTAAGTTAATATTTATATTCTTATTTAAAAAAAAATTACAATAACCCGTTTCGAATTTATACATACAGATATTTGTAGCAAAATTATATAAATTTTTATTTTCATTTCGTTATTAAAAAAAAAACATGAGTGTGTATAATCACAGTTGATTATTTGACGTTGATCACATGTGAACAACTTTGTTGCAAATTGGCATCCACATAATTACCCATCATGATTTGGCATTGATTAATTAATAATACAACTGTGTTTTTGAAATAAAAATATAACCCAATATTTAAATATAAAATTTTTTTTCTTTTAAAGGTTTAAATGAATTAAAATCTTGATTAAAGTATGATTAAGAGATCACCTTGAGGTACATTAGAGATAGTGGCATTCAAGTATAATATTAGCTAGTGAATATATATATATATATATATATATATATATATATATATATATATATATATATATTTTAATGTTAGCTAATAAAAAGGGCATTAGGTTTTTTTTCTTCTTAAAATTTTTTTTTAACATACCACATGCGATGGTGGCTACTCGAACTTAACATATTACAAAACTGAATGAGCGTCATTGCCACCGAACCATATTGAACTATATAGATATTTATTTAATTTTATTAAAAAAATTACAATAGTTTAGGGCATTACTATTTGACTGTTTGGTATAACTTAACTTAATAATAAATAAATAAAAATCTGAAATTTTTTGTGGAGTTTCTAAGTGATTATAATTTGTAGGTCCAATTTAATAATAATAGTGAGCTTTGATTTGAATGGTTGAATCATGAAATATACCTACTTATAAGACAAGCCAAAATTAGATACTTTTATAGTGTACATAAAATAGGACCATATAAGTACAACTTTAAAGGGACATTTTGTTCTTTCGAAAAATTGGAACACCATCTTAATGGACCACAACAAAACACTTTAATTAATAAATTAACACAAACTAATCATCTTGGGTATGTTTAAATATATCTTAACTCAATTAAGGCTTTTATTTTTATTTTTGATATACCATATGCGGTGGTGATATTTTTCACCTGAATGAGTATTCTTTATTACCATATCACATTTGAAATTTTTTTTTTTTTTTTAATAATTTGGATGGATTTTATGTAGGGAAATTGTCCAAAAACTATTCTAGGGATTTCACAATATATTGATTATTAATTGATGAATTTCATTGGAAGTTCTTAAAATATTTATAAAATACCTTAAATTTATAGGATGATATTGTTAGTTTTGAACTCTCGTCTCGTAAGATAAGTACGCAATTTTTTAAAATGGAAAAGATACATATGCATATAGAAGAATACGATTCTAATCGACCATTTTGTTGATGTGAACGAATTATCATTGGACCACCTTAAATTCTGTTGAAAAACGCGTACATTTAAATCCACATTTTTAATTAACTAGTAGATCATTTTTAAGCTATAGAGAGGTAAGTGATTAATTTAAAGGGCAATGAGCATGTTAATGTCAAAGAAAACAACACAATGCTAACCCACATGACTGAAATATTCAATAAATTCTAGTTGTAATTAGCTGGCTGGTTTCCTATTGTCAAATTACATTTAAATATTAATCAAATGTACTAAGCAACTTAGTTCAACACGTGAAATATATTAATATATATATATATAATTTGGTTTTCTTTATTAACAAGAGATTGTTAATCTATTTGACTTTTATCTTAATCTATCATTTTTTTTAAACACTAATCTAAGATGAATTGATCATGTTCACATGGGTTTCAAATCAATCAATATATATATAATTTGGTCAAATATTTATAAAAAAAAATTATAAAATAATTTGTAGAAATATTTGGGTAAATTTTTTAAGTTAAATTTGCAAATATTAAATTCACACCATAAATTTGATAATTTTTTTTATATATATTCTTGTGTTGGGTATTATACTTATTTAATATATATAAAAAAAAAGAAATCTGAATTTATTATGTAAGGTAGCTTTTGTCATAAAATAAAAAAGTTATTGTACATTAGATTTGGTAGTAAGACCCGTTGATGTATGTTGTGTCAACCTTTCTTTAATTTTGACATCACATTATACTTAGTGAATAATTACATTTTTTTTTATCAACCTTTTGTTACCGGGACGGCGGGACCACAAATTCCTATATCATAAAATCTATCTTAAATCAACTAAAAAAATATATATGTTAATTCGCATAATATTTTGGGTTGGGTAGTATTACTCTTATTTTTAATTCCACAAATATTGCGGTTAACTTCACGAGCTAATGTCCACATCGATTCATAATTCACTCCCTAGTTCACTTTAATAGTTAGGTTTAAATTTCATTATACACATTTAGTAGTATGTGTGGAGAGTTTTCTCTTCCTATTGTGGGAGTAGACGTCTCTAAATTATGAGAGTAAATATTCGAATCGTTGAAGTAGATATTTCTCAGTTATGAGAATAGATATCCGACCGCACTTTTAATTATTGATATCGACAGATTCCGATAAAATTATAATTAATTTTGTAAGTGTACATAAAAAATCTTCATTTTGGACCCATAATATATCAATGAAACTGTATCAGCAAACCCTACATATCTTATCGAGAATTTATCTGGATGAGCCTAGTTTATATTTTTACTATTCAATTGTTATATTTGTATTAATTAATAAAAAAAAAGTTTATTTAAAACAAACTTTAGTCCGTGGATTCAACTTTCTATTAATTTTTGCTTATTAAATTCGTTGTCCAATAGTTAAGGCTAGCCAAACTGTGAGACATTTTTATCAGCACTCCTCCTGCCAAACAAAACACTACGAGGAGAGGAATTGTCAATGTACCCAAAATTTTACTTAACTCTATGTGTCCCGATAATATTATCTTTCGGGTTACGTTAGTTAAACCCTAATTTTTTTTTAAAAGAAAAAAAAACCAAAATCATGACACAATTAACAAAAAAAATTTAAAAAAAACGTCACGTTTCGTATAAATATCATACGAATATGGTGGTCCCTCAAAAGTCCCCAGTTCCCGAGGTGTCCTTTAGGCTCTGGTATCCTGCGACCGACGAGTCGTTTTCACCAAAAAAAGAAGGCTGCATTTCTTTCTGGGAAGACTTGGAATCTCACTTCGCGGGTCCCGCTCGGACAGTTGGGCCCAATGAGAAGTCGAAACGTGTCGGAATCTCGACGTGTAACAACAGTACTGGGGACTGGGCTCTGTGTGACTGTAGAGTACTAGTTGTGGTACTTTTTTTTTTTTTTGATGTTATTGTCAAAGCTTACCTATACCATAAATTAAGTGAAAGAATGGACCACTCTCTCTTCCCAGGAGTCTGCCTTACACGCTCCTTCTTAATTTTAATAATTTTATTTGGAGCCTTTTTTTTCTTAAATCAAATTTTGTATTTCACTCGATCACCGAGGTGAGGGTCTGATAAGAAAACTACCCCACATATTGATAAATATTAATTGTGGTATTTAAATTAATCCACGTATTAAGATATGTTAACCACTTGATGAATGAATAATGTTATTGTTATTTTTTTTTTCAATAAATAAAGAATGATTCGAATTCTCGTCACTAATACAAAATGAATGGGTAAAAAAATAAAATACACTTGTGAAAAAAAGAAATTGAAAAGTTTTCAATTATAAAACTATTTTTTTCCTACTTTTTTTAAAGATAAAATATTTGAAAAAAGGAAAATATTAGAAAAAGTAGTTCACAATCCAAAAAATTTTAAATTTTTACAAGATGTATATTTTAATTTTACTTATGATGCATATAAAAAAAAAAAAAAAACTCATCTTAAATTTCATGAAATCTAATCAAATGTACTCATTATATTAAAGTAATTGGTCGGTCATGGGAAAAGCTGCCTACCTAAATTTATGTAAAATTCATCTCCATTTGAATAAATAAATCATTAATAAAAACCTTTTGAGAGAAAATAAAATAAAAATCACAACAAATAAAATGGTTTTGAAATAGTATTGTAAACCAAAATGCAACAGAATTGATTTGTACTCTTTTATAAATTATAAATGTCCAAATAGAGAAAGTCACAAGTGTTTTAACTTGTAGTACCCAAAATAGAAATTGCTTTTTAGATGTTCTTGCTCATGTGGTGTGCTTCACTTAAACACTTTTTTTTTTTTTTTTACATTTCTCCTCAATTTTAACTCCATTATTTTCTAATATTTTTTTGTACACTTCTGTTTGTTTTATTTGTATGAACACGTGTTATCTCTTAACATCTTTTGATAAATTAAAAATATTTCATTGAAAATATCGAACAAGATAACGTACGATACAGATAATTTATTTTATTTTACTATTTTTAATATAAGAAAACAATTTTACCATTATATATCTAAGGACAATTTTTATTATAGATTTTTTAATTTGATTTTATGAAAATACAAAAAAAAAAAATTCATTAGGCAATCTCCAAGTTGCGGTCCTAAAATTATTAGCAAAATTGTGCACATTGCTTGCAATTTTGGAAATGAGAACCATGTGAATAATAAGTCATATAAACATATAATAACAATAATATAAAATTTTGTACCCAAGAAAACAAAAAATATTGGCATAAATAGTTGAATTAGGTATCTTAAAGCCTTATGCTTCTAAGAAAATTATATTATTATTATTTTTTTTTTACAAATTACCCACTTAAGAAGTAACCTATTAAATAATATATCATCATAAAAAAAATAAGTATATTTTGATGTAACATCTGGCAACAATTGAAAATGTGACACTAATAACATAATTTCTTATAGAATAAAAATGATGTTTATAATAATAATTATTATTTTTTTTCACATTAAAAAAATGAAGAATAATTTTCACATGTACTAAGTATAGATTTGAAAAAACTTCTCTACTTACCAAAGAGTTTTTATTTTTAATTCAAAAGCTCTTTTTAATTTTTAATTTTTTTTTCGTTTTATTGCCACTTTAGTAGAGATTTTAGATGATTAAAAAAGTTAGTTTATGTTTAATCGGAGTAGCTTGAAGTTTGAATTTTTTTCAAGTAGATATTTTTAAATTTTTAAAAACACTAAAAATATCTAATATAACCATAACTTAAAAGTAATCATATCATTGAAAGAAATTTTTTAATTGACAATCAAATGACAAACGACTTTTAAAAGATTTAATTTTAAAAGTTTTACTCGGAGAAACTCTTCTAAACGGATATTAACCATGATTTAAGCAATAATTCTTTTTTTATTTCTCTATAAAAATAATTACTACTACTTTCTTTATTTTATAATTTACCAAAAAAAAAATTTGCCACAAAATAGAAAATCATTTAATGGTTGACACCCATTTTTGAAACATTGTATCCTTTCAATTTTGTTTTTATAAGGACAAAGTTGCACTCAAGAGACTAATCATTTTACTTGAGAATTGAAGGGCGTAATTGTCTTTCACTAGCTTTTTGGACCTCAAAAAAATTAAATGCATAATCTAAAAATCAATCCAAAGAATATTTAGCTGGCGGTTTTAAATTACTTAACAAAAATGAAAAAAAAAAATAAAAAATAATAATTGTAATATAATTACCATTTAAGACCAATATAAATTATCCAAATCTTTTTAGATGTTTACACCCTAATTTATCTCATTGTTTCCATGGTTAACAATAAATACCCAATTAGGACACTTTTTTCTCTTAATCATCCCTTTTAAATTTAAAAATTTAATTTTTTATTTTAAAAAATCAATTTTTTTTTAATAATAGTGCAATGGAATGGACCCCTCAATCTCATGCCCTTTATCACCCTTCAATTTTTTCACATCAAAATCACATTATAAGTTCATCATAAGGTGGGGCCACCGCCAAAGGATTGATAAAACCATTTCTTGAAATCGGACGGTTGAGATTGTGGTATGTATTATTATTAATAATAATACGTGAACACCGATAAATAATTTTAAAAATTAAATATAGAAATATTTTAAAAATAAAATAATAAACAAAGGCTTTGTTTGGGTCGTAATTGAAAAAGAAAGGAAAAGCTAAAGACAAAATTCACAGTAGACAGAGGGGGGGGGGGGGGGAGAGAGAGGGGGAGAGAGAGGGAGAGAGAAACTGAGTTTTTCTTCTGGTGTACTTGAAAAAAAAAATTATTAGATTTCTGGATTTTGTTTTGGGTGTTGAATTGAAGCACTCTCTGTGTGTGTCTCTCTCTTAAAAAGAAGAAAAAAAAAGAAAAACTTTGGTCTGTTCTGTTCTGGCCATCACCATCATTGTCCATTGTACAGCTTTTTTAGTAACTCTTTCTCTCTCTCCGGGTGTCTTGTTTTCTATCATCTCCTATCAACTCTCTCTCTCTCTCTCTCTGTGTGTTTGTTTTTCTATCTGGGTTTTTTGTTTGTGTTTGTGTCTCAAAGCTCACACCTTTGAACACTCGACAATCAAAGCTTCTTTTTTTTTTTTTAAGTGATCTCTGTTTTCTTGCTCTGTTACTCAACTGGTTTTTCGAGCTGTTTCAATTCGAAATGGCTGTGGAGGACAAAAGGGGCGGTGAAGATGGTGCCATTGACCGGTTCCCGATTGGTATGCGTGTTCTTGCTGTCGATGATGACCCAATTTGCCTCAAAGTCTTAGAGAATCTCCTCAGAAAATGCCAGTATGAAGGTTTGTTTTTTGCTTTTTTTGTTTTCATTTTCATGTTATATGGAATCTTTTGTTGTTTTGTAGAAATGGGTTTTTTGAATTGTTGTTGTTTTTCTTTCAATTTTTTTTCCTTTTGATTTTATACGTGTTTTGTTTTATATATTTTTTTTATTGTTTTCATGTGTAACTTGATTTATTTTGATGGGTACTTTGTATAGTCAATTTTTCTTTTGTTTATATCTCAGTGTACGTAGTTTCAATTGCTAATTCAATTTTTCTGTTTATCAGGTTTCCATAGTTGTTAAAATGTCACGAACATAAGAAAAATTATGGTCAACAAGATGTTGATTTTCCTTATTGAGTTAATTTATTTATGGTTAATTTTTGCTATTTCTTGGATTTAATTGGCAGTTGAAAACAGTTGGGTACTGTTCATGACATTTTTGTGTTTTTTATTGATTTTTTGCTAATTCTTACATGTTGTTTTATTGATTTGCAGTTACTATAACCAATCAGGCCGTGACGGCGCTGAAAATGTTGAGAGAAAACAGAAACAAGTATGATTTGGTTATCAGTGATGTTAATATGCCAGACATAGATGGTTTTAAGCTTCTTGAGCTTGTGGGGCTCGAGATGGACCTACCAGTCATTAGTAAGCAGAAAACATCTTATTACTTTATGACATTAAATGATCTTCGTTTTCGAATTCGTATTATAGAACAAGATGAATCCAATTAGAATTGATGCTTTCGATTTTACAGTGGTGATGTGTGTTTTAAAAGTTTAGAAATTTTACATATCATAGTTATTTTAGGGTGGTTGATAATGATATGACCGTTGTATGAAAATTGAAGGAGATGGATGAGGTTTTTAACGTAATTTTGTACTTAAAATTTTTTTGTTCCAGTGTTGTCTGCGTACAGCGATACCAAGCTTGTCATGAAAGGCATCACTCACGGTGCTTGCGACTATTTGTTAAAACCTGTTCGTATTGAGGAGCTGAAGAACATATGGCAACATGTAATCAGGAAAAAGAAAGTTGAACCCAAGGACCAGAACAAGTCTCCCAATCAAGAGAAACGCCAGGTTGGAGCTGGAGAACGTGGACAAATGGTAATGTCTACTGATAATTCTGATCAGAGTGGAAAATTTAGTAGGAAACGGAAGGACCAAGACGAAGACGAAGACGAAGAGGAGGCTGAAGAGGATGGGAATGAGAATGATGATTCTACAGCCCAAAAGAAGCCTCGGGTTGTTTGGTCCGTAGAGCTGCATAAGAAGTTTGTTGCTGCTGTTAATCAATTGGGATTTGAAAGTAAGTTTTTCACCATGGAGAAGCATTTTGTTTTTCTCATTTAAGAGAATTCTCATTCCTGATACATTCTTTAATTTTCTTGTCTGTTCCTTTGAATCAAATGCAGAGGCTGTTCCGAAGAAAATCCTTGACCTAATGAATGTTGAATGGCTATCAAGGGAAAATGTAGCGAGTCATCTGCAGGTCACCGATCTTTCCTTTTTGTTTCTAATATTCTTGAGAGATTTTTGTATATGTTGGCTCTAAAACCTGATATAGTGACAATCTTTCAATTTCTAGCTATGTTTTAACAATGGTGAGAGTATTAAATATAAGTAAAACAAGGATAAATTTTGGGTATGTCAATAGGTCTTGGTAATGATAAAAAAAACTTAGCGAGATCTTGAAGGATCTTCGAAAATGATCACAATGTATGTAGTGAGAAAAAGCTTTACTAGTTAAAAGTATACACGTTATTTGTTTTGGAAATTTTACTCTTTGAATCAGATTTGGACCCATAAAACTTTTTGTAATGGAAGAATGCCCTCTTTGTAAAATGTACAAGTAGCAAATATTAGATACAGGCCAAAAACTTTGATAACTTTCTTTTTCACTCAATGAAGCTACTTTGTGGAAGAGAGGGGTCGTTTCGAACTTTGATAAGATCGGCTCCGGTTCTTTGGGTTCTTAAAGTTCTGCATGCTTCAATGTTATGGTTGGATTGCAATGTAGATGAGGCTTATATTTGAAAATTTTGGTTGGATATCTTAAGTTTATACAAGTCTTACCTTATGTGGAATTCTTTGAAAATTCATTAGAATTTTTTACAATGCTCTCCATGAAGCTCATGTTCTTTTTAGTTTTGCAGAAATACAGGCTCTACCTGAAAAGAATTAGTCAGCAACCTAACATGGTTGCAGCATTAGGGGGTAAAGATCCCTCGTTTATGCATATGACTACAGTGGATGGATTTGGGGATTTTCGCTTATTGAGTGCTCCAGGAAGGCTTTCAAGCACTTCAATATCATCATATCAGCCAGGCGGTATGCTCGGTAGATTGAACTCCACTTCTGGCTTAACCATGCGTGGTATTGCTTCTTCTGGCATGATCCAGTCAGGTCATTCCCAGACCTTGAGAAACTCTTATAATGCTCTTGGAAAGTTGCAGAATGCTGTGTTGCCCGCAAACCAAAGTGCAAATTTTTTCCATGGATTACAAGCATCATTAGAGCTTAACCAGCTGCCACAAAGCAAGTCCAGCTCCCACATTGGAGAGTTTCATCGCATTAATGATCCAACGACAGCTTTTACATCTGTCACTAGCTTTGCAGATGCCAGAGCGACTCTTGCTAGTTCAAGCAGTTGTCTATCAAGTCCCTCAAGCAATCCCTTAATGTTACAAGCAAACCTACAACAAGCACAGAGTAGGGGATCGTTTGGAAATCAATCTTCTCTTGGTGTGCCTTCTCTAAATCCGGGATCTTTTGACATGGGTGTCAGTGGTTCTTCTAATTTTCTGGATCATAGTAGACGTGATGAAAGCTGGCAAGGTGCTGGTCAATTGTCAAAGTTTCCATCGAATTCTCTGCCAATGAGTGAACCTTTCGGTCACGATCAATTGGCTCATACCAACTTGAGCAGCAATTTATCTTGTCAAATTGGTAACAATTCGCTGGATCATTCTTCTTCCATGGCTGCTCCAATTCCTCTGGAGGACTCTAGAGGAGATGTGCAATGCCAAGCTGGTGGGATCAGTAATGTCATTCAGAATATGAATTTCAACCACAACTTAAGTCATTCTTTCAGCAACATAAACTCCCTAGTTTCTGGCAATTCTGATATGGGTTCGTTTAGCCAGAGTATGGACCAAACCAGTACAGTCGGCAATAAAACAATCGATGTGTCTTTGATAGATCAATTTAACGGTAACTCTCTTTATATCGCTCAGCACACTGGGGTCGAAAAACCTTCTTTGGATACAAAATTTAAGTCCAATGATGACTACCTCTTCGAGCAAAGCAAGTCCCAGGATGGTTTCATTCAAAATAATTACGAGTCCTTGGATGATATAATGAGCACAATGATGAAACGAGTAAGTTCAGTATCTTGATTAGCCCGTGTCACTTCTATTTTTTTTGGGCACTTTTTTAATTTACTGATCCGGTCATATTTTTAAGTTGGGTATCAATACTTAAATGCAAGAAACCACACTATCTCAGATGCATGATAAACATGAAAGTGGTCAAATAAAGACTACTGTCGTCACCAACATCTTCTTTTCCATCAAGTTTTGAGTCATTAAATTCGTATTTTTTGTTGTTACCTATAAAAGTTGTTCTTATGTGAGGAGCCTTTAGCTATTGTTTTACTTCGGTTCTTTGATTTAATAAAGCAATCCAGTCAATGCCACTTCTTTTTTTTTTTTCGCTCGATCTTTAAGAGTGTCATGTATGTGATACAGGACCAAAACGATGCATTATTAGCGGATGGAGAATTTGGATTTGATGATTTCTCCCTCGGGTCGTGCATGTGAATAGTCATCGATCACTGATTCTTGAGGTAGAGAAAGGGTGACAACCACATAAGTTTGATCATCTTTATTAGGGGCTTGTAATTATGTAATTTGTTATGCTTTTTATGTATTTTCTTCTTCCATTCTTTTTCTGTTGCTACATTCAGTTTCTAGTTGCAACTTGCAATGGATGACAGCACAATTCTTTTTTCTAATTCTTTCTCTTGTTTACTCAAATCTTGAAATTGTTATTAATAATTTACAATACCTGTAGGACAATGAAGTCCAAAGAATTCACTGCATGGTGGATGACCATTTTTATGGGGGTTGTGTTATAGTTAGCTTATTGCATATATTTTCAGTGAATTGAGTTTTGGGTAAATTTTTGTTTTTCTTCCTTATGTTTTGGCTCAATTGTAGAAGATCCGTCTAGTTTGAAAAATAGACACAGACTGTTCGAAAGCAGGTTCTGAAACAATTTTATAAATTTCGGTGGTATTCGAAAGACTTCTTCTGTGTCAAAATTTTTTCTTACGTTGATGAAAAATAATCTCAGAAATGTTCTGATTTTCCTGGGGACATAGGCATCAATCAGCAGTACCACTGTGATGATCACATCAAGAGTCCATAAATCAAATGGCAAAAGAGCACTGTCAAGTGTCAACAAACATGGATATTATACCATTGAAACAACTTCAAAAAACATTCAAATCATATAGCATATACTTTGCTTGAAACTTTTTACAGAATAAGCTACAACCTTGAACAGTGAAAACATGAAGACCTTATTCTGTGGTAATTGGAAAAAAAAAAATTATAAAAAAGATCTCCAGCTGCTATATATGTTGTATTTTCTTGTCAATCAAATGGAATCTAGGTAATTCTGAGGCACCAAATGAATGTTTAAATTAGATTTTGAGCATTAAACTTATTCTAGCTCAACAAGCTGAGCTCTCCTCTCTGCAGCTCTCTTCCTTACAAATATCCCCCATCTTAAAGCGGCTTTGAGTTTAAGCCATCCGACAACAGCCTTCCCAGAGCCCCGGCTGAGCTCCGGCCTGTACGAACGGTCCTCCGGAGGCTCATACTGGATGCCATAAGAATAACAAGCCTCATTCGAATGATCATACCCAGGAGTCATTCCAACACCTACACCCATAGTTAATGTCTTTAACAGTCTCTGCATGTCATCACTCTCTAACATCTCTGAACTCCGAATTCGGATTTCCTCAGAGTAAAGGTCTTCCACTCCCTGCCCGTTCCTTGGCCGAGACCAATCTCCTGGAAAATAAGAACTCCCACCAGCATGATTTCCAACTGACATGTAATCAATGCTGCCAGACAACACTGCTTGTGGGTTGTTTAGCATCATCACTGCATTCTCATCAGACCTCACGAACGGAAATTCAATCAACTGAGATACTGGAGGTTGGTTTGTAGTTTGGCATTGTGGACTAGGTTCAGAGGAGATGTATTGCTGCCTGCTTTGGATTGTCGAAATACAGCCATTTGGGTCATAGTTGTAGTCAACCATAGGCACAGCTGAGGGTCTATTAGCATTCTTACTACTAGCCAGTGAGTTCAGTACTTTGCCGTCATATTCAACCACTCGATGCCAATTTTCATATGCTCTCTTCACCAAGGAATCTACAGATACCTGTAAGCAAATACACACATTTAGCATTGCAATTTGAAACTAAAATACTCTGATCTATGTCTCATGCTATATAGAATATTTAGGCTTAAGGATGCTGTTTTCTAACTTTTGTCACTTCAAAAGTATAATTTTTGCGCCTTAGATTGTTCTTAACAATCCAACGTCAAATGCTCTAGAATATCTCCGTTGAACATAAAACAATGCCTAAAATTCGAAACTAAGCTGTATTGATGTAGGAATTCACCTTTGAAGATTATGCAAGTATGTGCTTGTGTGTGCAGATAGAAGAAAGAAGATAAATAAACATACACACTTGGCAATCATGTGAAGACTATGCCATAATCATTTCTCAGTATTCAAGAATTTCTAACCTTTTGACTATGGTTTAGCGATTCCAAAGACACGAACTGCCCATCAGCAATGAGGCCTCTAAGCTCGTAAATATGGTTGAAGACAACACCGGTGTTATGAGTTTCATCCGTGTAGTAAACGTAAAGCTTCCCACCCAAGACACACGTCTTAGCATGCTCCACTGTGTTCTCCCACATTCTATTGGACATTCCACTTCCAAGGATCTATTTGTGAACATCAAAGTAAAATTCAGAAAGTGAAGAACAAACAACAGCAGAAAGAACTTAAATTATAAGAATTAAGGAAGTATAATGAAAATCGAAGAATCAAAGCCTTACATTTCTTAATTTCTGAGGATCCTTAACAAGCAGTCGAAGAAAATCTTCAACAGTCGAAATGTCAGCCTTTATCAACTTTTTGTGTAGTGCTCCATCTTTTGCTATTCTATCCAATCTCCAAACTTCATCATGTAAGGCAGGTGGGTAATGTTTCTTGTACACTGCAAATTAACAGAAACAATTTGGACTTCAACAATTTGACTAAGACAAGCTTATCGGTCATAAGTGAAAGATATGATAGAGAGCTCACATTCTCCTCTATGATCTTTGACAGCAAAAGCCTCCGTTTTAGCCTCACGAACACGAATCCCCTCACAGTATCCGGGGGATACCTTCACACCAAGCCTGAACTTTCTGCTCCGTATCCAGCTAGAGTTGTCGGTGAAAGTAAGATCTCCAAGAGTTCCTACTCCTTCCTTGAGAATCACATGCAAATCCCCTCCTGTCAGAAGAGGCCTTTTCCCCTCACGCTCCTTCACTTCATGGCTCTCAAAGTGCTCTTGAGTCCAATTATCATCATCTTCCTCATTGAAATCGCCTTCAAGCACCACAACAGTCAGCTTCGCAGCTGATTCCGGTCCAGTTTGGACAATACTTCCCGAGTTTATGTCCACCAAGACAACATGGATTGCTGCTCCTTGATCTCCCTCAACCTTTCCACCTGTAAAAAGGTGAGGCGGCATCCTTGTTTTGAAATGAAGTTGCAAACACTTCTCTCCCGGTCCTTGTATTCTTGGTGGTGGACTACTGTCACAGGTAAAAACATAAATCAGTGAGTCCACAGAAAATTGATAAATGCCCTTCTTCAAGATCTAGTCTTTTATCCTTGTACAAAATATGCATTGCACAGATTTCATAAACATTAGACCTGATTATTATGCAAAATAGGAACAAACCTTGCAGGGAGTTTAGCATTAGAAAACTTGGTCAAAGCGCGCTCCACTTCTTCACTGACCTATTACTCATAAAATTCACCAAGATTAATAAAAGCTAGTCTGTGTAATTGTACGCTATACATACGTTATGCGTGATTCGCACACAAAAACTTATAACATCACAAGTTTCTGACTCACAATTCTGCGCAGAAGAGGCTCCAAAGATGAGCAAAGTCTTTGCAAACTATCCACCTTCAAAGCTTCCACAATTACACTGCATATACACACATAATTTTGTAGTTTTGTAAGGTAACCAAACCTTGAAGCAAGCAAGCAACACGCATTTTAAGTAATTTATTCTTGCCAATTAAGGATCATCATACAATAGCTTCCTGTGTCTACTAAATCAAATCATCTAAAACTGTGGACAACATTAAATAACAAAAAACAAATAAAAAACAAGAACACAACCCATCAAACAGAAACTGATCAATTCTTCAATGCATAAAATAAATAAAATTGAGAGAACAACAAACCTGGCCAAAGCAGGCAACTTTGATTTCTTCGAATCCGGCTCGAGATTTGCCTCATCTTCCACACTCTGCTCAAACCCTCTCTTCTTGTTCCTTAAATTTTCCATCTTTGGAATCTTAACTAACTCCCCTTTACACCAATACCAATCTTTCCAATTTTAGAAACCCACCTGGGAATCTTCTACAGATCCATAAATACGCACACAACAAAACACACCACAAAAAATCAGCCAAAACCAAAAAGCTTTCAAGATTTCAAGACCCTTTTCCTGTTTTTCAAAAACAAAAACAAAACTGTTTTAATGACATTTACGGAGGTGGGATCTGGGTCAGTTTTTGCAGTAATGAAGATCTATTGGTCAGGTGTTTTTTTGTTTTTTAAAGTATTGTGATCTAGATATATTGTATTTATTATTATAGTTTTTGATTCAGGAATTATAATATAAAAATTGAAATGAATAAATAAAATAAAGATTCTATCGTGGACAGATTATAATAAAAACCCCAGCTGTGTTTTGAGAGTGAGTACATGAACATTGAAAGTCGAAACCGCGTTATTTGGATATGTGTCTCTTTCGAGACATTGGCTGGTACTCTTTGACTATTTTTTTCATGTATTGAAGAGAAAGTCAATGGTGGTAATGGGTGGGTCAGTTTGGACCCTACATATCCTCTGTTATCACGTTGCTGCTGCCCCCATACAGGACGACGTCTTCATGCTGTTTGGAAAGTGAGAAAATGGACTGAAAAATTAATAAAAATCAAAATATCTAATAAATGAAAATTCAATTTCATGAGAGAAATTTTTAAAATCTTATTAGCTAAACTCAAGAATAATACATGCTAGCACCATTTGGTATTATTCAAATAAACAGGAAAATCAATTAAGGCCTCTCTTACCTAGTCACCTCCACATGCATGCACATGTTTCTTTATTATATATATATATATATATGCAGGTTATGGTGTTTAAATGAATAAAACATTGGTCAATTAAATAGCTATAAATTTTTTATGTTGTTTTAGATCTGGATTGCCTTCTTGTTAAAAGTTGAAAATTGTACATTTGAATCTCTTGCAAAAACTACTCTGCTATCCAATCCTGTGTATCAGTTTAATTGAGGTGACATGCAAAATACATGAGACTTGTCAATTGCCAAATTAAATTCTTGATCTAAATTTGTACACTTCTAAAATAATAAGGTCAAGATGGTTAACAGAAGCATGGAAATCGTGCAAGGTTGAATCTGGGGAAAGACCCCGTCAAGATCTTGACTAATCGAATGTGCTAAACGTAACACAACCTGTTATACATGTCTAGATATGAAAATATAGCAGAAGTACGGATTAAGCGATCACATTTATATAGCAAATGATGAAAGTATCCACAATAGGTTCAATTACAAATGAAAATTTTGATGGATTCATCTTATCCTGAGAAGTACAAGCTGAGAGAGGGCAATTCTGCCATCACAAAACAACTCAAGCAAATTTGCTTGCCTGCTTGCATATAATATTTTGACGGTTGAACAATTTGCTAATTCCGACTATATGTAACTTTTTTGATTAATTATACGAACAACTATTCACCTTCCCAACCCATTTGGTGGGCTCTTCGCTCCCACGTGGAAGTCACTTTCCTTTCCTTGATCAGCAATGCTTCAGCCCGTTCTCTGGCCTCCTCACAGGTCTCAGTTGCGTAATTGCATTTTTCTGCCTCCCTTTGGTACTGAGAAGCCACCCTTTTTGCTTCGCCAAAGGTGACGTTCATATGGCGCAAGTGCTCTTCAGCAACAGCCTCTTGCAGCTTCAACTCTTCTGTCAGAAGATCCACAAACTGCTTTTCCATCTCATGCTTGATATCGGGGTCATTACTTCCACAATCTGTATGATCACCACAGTCAGAGTCGTTTTTATATGAATTCAACTTCAAATAAAAGGGAAAAAAGTAATATAAAGTTGGTCAATTAGGGAGGGAAGTGAGACTAGGCAAAAGAATATAACTGACAGCTTTTACTGGCCGACAATATCTTTCAAAGCCTCCTAAATTGGTCCTTTTATTACATTCTATTACTGTTTGTGTAACCAACGGCCCAAATGCACAACGAGGCTTAAGAATGGACCGACCTCCTGAAAGGAGGTGTTTTATGGCACTTTAAAATGAAAAGGCTAAGAGATTTGAATAAAAAGAGAAGTGCACACTTAGACATCTAATTGATAATTGCTCTTAAGATTTACTGGTCTGAAGTTGCAGATTGTTGGTCACTCTTTATTTAATATAGTTGGATAACGACAAACGTAAGCATATATCTCCAGTCTTATATTTATTAAATCTTGAAGTAGAAGAACTAAGATACCAAATCATAGAAGAAAATATTGGTAAATTGAAACAAACAGTAGAGTATTTATGCGCTATACTAACATTTTACCCTCAAAGTACAAGCTACCGGCTAAACAGACAAGGCAACGTGCAAGGAGTCAAAAAGAAAAAAGAAAAACCCAACAAAACTGCCAAATTAGACTTCTCTATAAAAGAAAAAAAAAAAGCAGGAAATGAGAGACATAACCAAATAATTGACTTTGACGTATTGGAGGTGATCTTCATCATCATTGCAATTAAAAGACTAATAAAATTAATAAGAAAGCTAAATCATGAAGCTCCACCAACTTCAACTAGTAAAAGGAGCTCTAACCTGTGACTGAGAGATTGGCTAGCCCTGCAAAAGAAAAAAGCCAAAAAAAAAGTGACGTTAGTATTTAGGTGGAAACCGTGAAATTTTGAAAACCATTGAATTTAGTTCCAGACTTTTAAAATATGCTATATAACAACAAACAGAGAAAAGGAAGCTCCAGACTTGCAAGAAGTTTCAAAAGTAAAACTGAATTTTTATAAACAATAGTCGATATAAAATGTTAACTGGAAATGGAAAGCAGGGCATGAAAACAGCTGCACTGCAAGGATATAAGAGCATACAAATATGTTTCTTTAAAAAAAAAAAAAAAGAAAAAAAAAAAAAAGAACATACAAATATTAAATTGTTGAACTACACATGAAAAAAGTAGTTTCTTTTTTCTTTTTTCCCTTTCTTTCTAAATAGATAACTACAAGTAAATGTAAAATCCCCAACAAGTGCAATCAACTTTATTCATTATCAATTTACAGAGCCAAGAAAATGGCAATTACCCACTTCTTGGATAAAAAATTCATACGGATGTTAATAAATTCTCAGCTCACACTTGTACATTCTACCATAATATCATAGCTGCACATTCATAGGCCTATTGGATTAGACTCAACATCATCGTGAAAGATGTAAAATTACTTTGGGTTGATCTATGTCCAAGTTGTGGAATGTTTACAAAGAGGTCTTAGTAACACCGAATTCGAAGGCCACAAGAGATTTATCAAGTCAAATAATTTAACTTTTACATAGGCTTTATACGAAAAATTTAATCATAAAGGTACAGCAGGAAAAAAAAAGTGTAGCTTGGGCAAAGACTTGTTGACACAGATACCATAACAAGGCAAAAGCTCACATGGAAAAAAGATTTCATAGAACCCTGACTTAGGATTAGGGAAGCACATCTGCAAATCTGAAGCAAAGTTATGAACGAGATCTCCACACATACAAAGCAAAGTTATGCAAAAGATTTGTAATGCAATGACACCCTAATGAACGAAGGTGAAGGATATGATATTGAAAAAATGTATAAACAGAAGTTGAATACTTCAAACACGAAGTGGGGTTGCGTGAATTCTCATTGCAGGTATGTAGAAAACATTAATAAGAAAAAAATACAATGACAAACTAACAAAATAACCAGGAATCAAAATGGTTTATAATCCTGTAGTTAATGTTTATGATTAGTGTTTGTAGAGCAGTTGGTTTGCTTTGGTCGGGGTTGCTGGCAGTTTATACTTTATAAAACTATCTCATGCTCAGATGATTGAAAAAATCTTGGATTCATACAAGAAAAAAGTGCACTGTTTGATTCCAGTCTGATAAAAAATGATTGAACACCTGAGGTAAGATTAAAGTCCTCGTGACTATTCCAGTCCTAGAAAGGAAAGAACTCAGATTCCACAATTAACAATAACAACAGAACAAAACCTCATCTTCATGAAGTGGAAACTGTCTAAGTTTTCCATGGAAATCCCATATATGTTTAAAAAGATAAAATAATGTCAAACCAAATTGATTAAATCGTAGAGCAACTTTGCCTGTAACCAAGCACAAAGAGAAACCAAATCTGAGAATAGTAATAACATCAGATTAAAACCTTAAATTTATGAGACGGGTAGGTACTCTTGATAGTACCATAATCAACATATAATCAAGAGTCCAGAATGAAAAATAAAATATAACTTCAATTAGGTGCCCCTCACTGTATTAAAACTATTCCAATATACACAAAACTCAATAGTTCAAAATTAGTAATAACCAATAGATCAAATCAAAGCCTCAAAAGTAACAAAATGGAAACCCTAAATTTCACTTCTAAACAAATAAAATCATAATTTTTTTTTTACAACAACCCAACAGCAGAAAAACAGATCAAAAACCTCAAAAAATGATGAAACGGGTTATCTCTCAATTCAACTCTAACCAACATATAACACCACAAAACCAGAATCTGATCACAACCCAGAAACACAAAAGCATCAAAACCAACAAAACAAAATGTCAAACATACCAGGAGCAATCTTGAGAAGTGAAAGAGGAGGAGGGCAATCGCAGATACAAGGAGGACAAGTGATTTTAGAGTCAGCTAATCTGATACCCTTTTTGAATCTCCAATAGAGAGCAGGTCCACACACAGCCAGAGCTGATACCACTGCAAATATCACCAAACAACACCTCAAGCAAGCACCTCCTGATCTCCTTGACATCTCTGTCTATCTCTCTCTCTATCTGTCTCTGAGATTCAGTGGAGATCTAATGTGGGTGCATAGGCATTCATTGATTGATTGACAGTGATTAGATTAGTTATTAGTTACTAGTAGTGGGTTCTGGCCTTCTGGGACAATATGTGAATCTACTGTTAATGTGGCGTTATTATTATAAATATTTTTACCAGACAACTCTTAACTTGTTTTCAATCTCTCTCTTTCTCTCTCTCTACTTCAACCCAGCCGTGTGGGTCCGGTTCTGTGACGGTGGATTTTTTTTTTAAAATTTGATATGGGCTGTGTTGAGGCCTGAGTACAAGTTTGTTGGACCTTCCTGGGCCTAATACTGGTCCAAATTGACCTAGCTGGTCCAGAGAAACAAGGAAGTAATTATTGACGTGATAAATATATACGGATTCAAATTTATGAAAATATAATATAAATTGGGGCGAATTGTAATGAAGCACCCAAACGTTTGATCATATTATAATAAAATTATGAGTTTAGTCTTAATTACACGTTCGTACCCTATCATCAGTTGATCCGGTCAAACATAACGATTTGACCATAACTTATGTGTGAAATGATATAATCACTGCAATTAAAAAATTAAATTAAATAAAAAATGAAAAAAAATTATTTTTGTTAAAAATGGATCTCCACCATCCATCAAGATTGATGGACTGTGGAGATCCATTTTTTTTTAAAAAAATTACTTTTTTTTAAATCGAACAATTAAAAAGAAAAATTATTTTTAAGTTAATTTTTTTTATAGAAAAAATTAAGGTGAAAATAACCATATTACCTTTGATTATTGGTTAACCGTCACCTCTAACGGTCAACCAGTTAGTCAAGGGTACTAATGCGTAATTAAGGCTAAACTCACAATTTTTTTATAATATGGTCAAATATCATGGTACTTTATTACAATTCGCCCAAAAATTATCAAAAATATAGTCAGAATTCCAATATCAGTGCCTTGAAATATCAAAAAGTATTGGAGATATTATCGATATTTACTTTTTTTTAAGAGGATTAGGTTAGCTAAGCCCATTGCCGCTACCATTATTTTGTATGAACCTAGATGGCACCATAAAAGTTTTATTATTATTATTTTTTTTTAAAGGGATATAATTACAAGATTAATAACTGTCGGGATCTACCGAGATCAATCATTAAATGCGTGGTCTGAATATCTACTCCGAGATATTGACACCCACAATAAGGGGAGAAAATTACTTACACATGCTGGTAAATGTGTATGGTGAGACTTGAACCCTCACCATTAAGGTGGGAGGAAGGTGTACTAATCACTTAAACTATGAGCGGATGTGCAAAAGTTTTATTACTTGGGCAGAGTGATTCAACGTTACTTATGATAATCATATCTTCGGGTTTGGGTTTGACATTATTTGACAAGTTTGCATAACCAACCCAAAAGACTAGTTTATTAATTCAAATGAGCAATTGTGTCAATGAATCAATACTTGGGAAAGAGAAACTAACAAGACTAGTAATATGCTCTTGTTGTTTAAAGACCGGCAGTATCAAACAATACAAGCTTGTTGCATCATCTATCTATCTATCATTCTATCTATCCTTGTCTCAAATCTGCATAGTACTCATCTATCCATTTTTGAATGATCTCAACTTCTCGTCGTCGAATCTCTACAAGCCAATCTGGATCATCTTTCGTTCCTGATCGAAAATCGACATGGTGGGCTCCTAAATGATAATAAGGATCACAAATGATTAGAAATTTCAAGCTTGTAAGATTGATAAAGCATAAGATGATAATACACATACCTTTTTTAGTGATAAGGGCAATGATACTGGCAGATATATTCTTCAACACACTGAGTAAATCATAATATAACAACTATATCAAATGGACACAAGTGAAAATGATAAAAAAAAAATGTGTATTTGAAAGACAACTGACCCTCCTCTACTCCACGGATCTTGCATTCCATTGGAAAATATCATGTTGCTACCGAATCTCTTCAAGACATGCTCGATCCTCTGCACAACAGCACAAGCATATATGTTAAGGAGTAAGGAAAAAAGTTGTAAAACATTTAAATGTCACTGTGATGATACTGTCAAAATTTTTAGACACATGGAATATGCAAAATGGGGAGCATCAATATGTTTTTGAGGGAGAGGAAAGGAAAACGAATAAGGACTCACGTTGCCACCAAATTCAGTGGTGATCCAGTGTGGCCGAGGCACGACTCCAAACTTGTTCATGCATTCTACTGAAAAATGTTTGTAATCAAAGGCTGATGGAGGAAACATGCTCTCGTTAGAGCAAGTCATTGGCATGACCATCTCTGTACATGCCTGCACAATCAATTACTAGAAAGGTTTATATGAACAGTTATTTTACTTACACTAGCAAGAAGTAACCAACTGTATTTGAGATGGTTCAGTTTTTACTAATCATATTGCAAAACAGTTTTTTTCATTTTCTCGACTTTAAAAGTGATTTGATTTTTGGAAACATTTAGAGTATGTCTCAATCAATTACCTGCCAGTTCCAACCATGAAGGCCATGAGAATCAGCCCTGTCTTCAATCTTAAAACATTTTTCTGTACCTGAATAATTATAATATAAGCTTGCAGCTGCAAAAACGCGCGTAAGCTTGGCAACTCCTGGTGGAGATTCATCAATAATTTTGCACATCTGCACCAAAAACCAAGTTTGAAAGGAAGTGAAATTTCATATAGATCTTTCACATGTTGAAGTTGATATTTTAAATTTCGTATGTAGAAGTCTAACCTGCTGCACCGGGTAGGCAGGCAACGGCATCATGAAATTGGCTTCAGTTGGATAATTCACCATAGCTGTATACACGAACGCCATCCACAACCAGTCCCAAGCAGAATATATTGAATTAAGGCCCCTAACTTAGAAGAAAAGATTTGATAAATTTTCCGAAACAAAATGCATTTATAACACTTGTTTCCATAAAAACACAGAAAACACCTTTAAGTTGCCTTTAAATCAAACTGTTCTTTTTAAATAAAAAACCTGAACGTTCTGTATTCAGAACCATCATTTTCGAATACATTACACGATCACCTTTTTATCTGCTTTTGCTTTCATTAAACGAAATACCATATGGTCCCGAAACAACCTCATTCAATAGGTCATATCTTATGCTAAATCAACAGTACTGCCCATGATGTCCTCCAAACTTTGCATACTTATATCTTTCTCTGACTTGGCTTGTAGTTGTAGAATGTAGATACATTAACTAGAACATGATACAGTAGATGCAGGAAGGTCAAAAGGAAAGAAATGTGACTAGCAATGCGCTAGTCCTCACACACAATCCCAAAGGATCTATCATGCATCCACAAGTTCTTTTCAGCATCAGTTTTATTAACAGCAAATGGTCCAATAGGTCTCTACTTTGATTCTTCTAATTCTTCTTTCTGTTTTTAAAATTCTGTGATTGAAAGGTTAAAACTTACTTGCAAGTTCTAAAAGATTTACTTAGTTCAGCCAAGCCTTGTTTCTGCGCTTTTATGGCCTCCAGTTCTGCCCAGCTTCCCTTTATCACTTCATAGCAATTCAAGCTTGCATCCTGCCCACACATTAATCATAGAACTTGATTCGCAATCGAGAAAAACAATTTTCGAAAACTAGTATACAAACGATTTTTCGATACAATCTCATAAAAAAACACAATAAGAACAGATTATAATTGTACTTTAAGATTTTGTACTAGTTCTTGAAATTGTATCCGAAAATTGTTTCATGTTGCAAATTTAAGACCCTTAAGCAAATTCAGTTCAGAGAAAGAGAGAGAGACCTTGAAGTCTTTGGAAACAGCATCATAAAAGCTTGACCAAGGAGTGATCTCATCAAACTGCAAAATAGGAGCTGAAGATGCCAAAGAACCTATTGCTATATGTGGGTATTTCAATCTAAACCAAGTGGCCAGCACTGAGAGAGACAAAAAAAATTGCATTTATGAGAGATTTGTTGATCTAAATTGAAAGCTGCTTCATTAATGGTAAATGTACTTGAAACAATATCTAGTACTACTAATTAAGTTGAGTTCATGTCAGACCAATTCATGAGCAATGAACAATTTTATTTTATTTTTAATATTTGGAACTTACTTCCTCCATAAGAACCACCAAAGACAACAACTGGGGATGATTCAGAGGACAGATTCTGCTTCAAACTCCTTATAAGAACTGCATAATCAGCCAATGCTTGTTGTGAGTTCAAGTACCCTAATGTCTCTGCTGACTTGTATGATTCCTTCCCAAATGGCATTGACTCCCCATAGAACCTATGCTGAAAAAAAAAAAAAAAAAAAATTTCACATACACAAACAAACCCATCATCAACATTTTTTATCAAGACTTAAAAGGAAAAAAAAAAAACCATTCATTTTTTTTTTCAAGAGAAAATTTTAACTTTTAAGTACCCAAACATGTTCTCTGTGTTATAAATTATAATGTTATAATAAGTATCAATGAGAGAGTCTATTCAGGTTCTTTTTTTTTTTTTTTTTTTAATTAGGAACAGCAACAAATGCTTTCACTGTTTGTGGGAAACACCCAGAAAGCATTTCTTTTTGTGCTTCGTGTGTTTTCAGCAACACCCAGATGGTGTTCCATTATTGTTATTTTCAACAACAATCCAGACAGTGATTGTGCTTTTGAACAAACAAACAATCAAACTATACTGTTTCCATTTAAGTAGTATTTATTTTTTGTTTTGGGGAAGCATTACTTCTATGAAAACAAGGAGAGCCTTGAACTTGGGAGCAACATCAAGCAAGAAGCCAGTATTGGCAGCAAACCACTCAATGTCACCTTCATTTCCAGTGTAAACAAAGACAGGAGCTTCTTTCTGCCAGTGATCTCCATTGATGAGGTACTTCTGGTAGAAGATTTTGGAGCTCTCCGGTCGAAAAGTGAAGTGATCTAGAACTTGAGGAAAATACTTGGTTTCAAATGGAATCTCTGGTGGTGACTCCTTCAAAGTCGTCCTGGCTCCTTGTGACTGACCATAATAACAATAATAAGAAGTAGAAAATGTGGGTGCTGCTGATTCTGCTTCAGTTTCCAGTGTTGCAAAAATGGTGGTGATGAGGAAGAGTGAAAGTAGAAGAAGATGAAGAGAGGTTGAAGAAGACATGATTAAACTGGTCTGAGTTGATTGTGTGTCTGCAAATGGCCAAGAATCTTTTTGAATTGGAGTTGTGTACAGTACACTAGCTGCCAAATTGCTAGTCATAAGTGCCAAAAACACAAGTGTAATAGTAATTAGTAAAGCTAAGTGCCAAAAACACAAGTGATAATTTGTAGGCTGAATCAAGTAATTTGATAGTTTAAATTTTTAAAATTTTAGTAAAAATATTGGAAATATGGTAAATAAATATCAGAAAAAAGAATCTTCATGAGATTATTTTTTAGAAAATTATTTTTGAGTTTTTATGTTCTTTGTCAAACTCTCTACAGAAAAGAAAGACTTGTGTATATTGTTGTTTCTTTTGAAAAAATGACAAACGACGCTCACGCTAATTTTTTTAGTGAAAGTCATAACAATAAAGATGAGCTGCTGTGAATATACCATCTTATGGAAGATAAATAAAAATAAAGTATATTAATACTAACCGTATTCTGAAAATTTTTAACTTTTTCACCATAAAGTTTGATAAAAAAACGTAAAAATAAATTCTTATTAAGATTTTTTTATAAATTATTTAACCTGCAGGTCACATGTTCAATACTTAGCTCTATTATTTTATTTATGAATTATAAATTATTATTTAAATAATTATATTCATAATCATTTAAATTATTTAAATTAATAATTAAAATAAAGCTTATAGATTATTGTTTAAATAATAATGATATTTATATTTATAATGATATTTTATTATTTTTAAAACAATAATAATAGTGATAATTAGAGAGAAAAGAGATATAAAAAAATAATAATAATAAAGAGTTTTGATTTTTTGCATTGAAAGATATATTAGGAAAAAAAAATCTTGATAATTTTTTTTTTACATTTAATAATATGTCAAAAAAATAATCAAAAGGAGTTATATTTTTTACGTTGACACGAAAAAAATTATAAAAAAAGACGATTGAGGTGTAGTGAAACACTATTGTTAGAGAATACATATGTAAAGCTAATAGAAGATGAAATGAATTCCACATTGAAAAGATATAAAGTAATAAAATAATATATATATCAAGTGGTGCAATAACCTAAAAGGCTAGTCTTTTGAGTTATAAGGTTATTCACAATATATATATTACTTGTCATAAAAACATAAAAATATGTAATCATACACTTAGTGTAACTTACGTCATATCCATTTTTTTTTTTTACTATAACATTATCCATAATATATATGTTACTTGTCATAAATATATAAAAGAATGTAATCACATACTAAGTGTGCAAACTTAACAACCATAATCACAGACTCTGCATTATTATTTTTTTTTTTAGAAAAGAACAAACGAATATAATATAAAAAAAAAGGTTCATACTCGATTTTCTGATTAAGAGTCATAACAAGAAAGATCAAGTAGTGTAAATAGGTATGTACATACTAAGTGTACTCTGAAAATTTTTGAAAACCCAAAATTTTTAGTTTTGTAAGAAAATAAAATTTTCTATAAATAAACTTTAAGTTTGTATAATTACTTCTTTTGTGAATGTAATGAATAATATCGTCAAATTGTGAATCGTATCGTGAATTGATTTTCTATTCTCGAGTATCGTGTATCAAATCATATCGTGTATCATAAGGTACATTTATAAATTTTTATAATTATTAAAATTATATATAAATAAAGATATAAAATTTATACTTGTTCAATATCCAAAATATTCGTAAATATGACTATAAAATATAAATATTCATCAAATTCAAATAAATAGAAATAATAAAAGTTCATGAATCTTTATCCCTTCAAGTGATATCAATTAAAATCATCCGCAAAATCAAAACTAGTATCATCGTCAACTGCTATAAACTCATCATTTCCCAATTCTTCCTCTTCCTCCTCCCCATCTTCTCCAACAACACTCGAACTACCGCTCTTTGTCTTAATTGCTGCTCTTATGCCTCTTTTAATATTTTAAGGTTTTTTTTTTTTTTCCGTATTGGTATTGCATTGGTACCGAATTATATTCCACCTGTATCGTAAGATTCAAGAACTGAATCGTAACATACTTTAACATAAAAGATACACTCCTTTATTTATATCATTTTATAAAAAATAAATACATATTGTGTATTGTAAGATACTTATAACATTGGTAATAATTTCGTCCTGTAAAGTTTGTCCTTGAACTACTGACTTATTCAGAATCTACGAAAATTTACTATTCCAAATTTACTCGTCATTTTCAATTGATATAACTCTATAGATAGAATTTACTTTTGAAAGTCGAATTATAATAAGAGGGTATCAAAATACTCGTATATACACGACAAATCACATATTTAAATAATGTGGTGTGAGAATTAATTAGACAAATAATATCTTAAGAATTAAATATACTACCGTTACTTAAAACTCATATCAATAAAAGGATTCAAATTCAATTTTTTTACAAAACCTATGAACAATAATCTAATATGATTTCAAATTGAATTGAGTTTAATTATAAATTATTTTATACATCAATTTTATTCCACATCAAGTGAAAACATTATTCGATAAACGTGCTGCGATATTAAATTGATAAACAAAATGTTGATCGGTCATTCTAATATTGTACCAAGATGTCTATCAAACCATTCGTACATATATAAATTCAAATAATAATAATAATAATAATAATTCTTACGTATATAAATAATTTTTACAGGCGACATGTACATTGTAACATAAATTTGTTAGTATTGAGATGAATTTCAGTTAGCCAAAAACCAGTAGTTATCCCAAAAATACAATTTTGGCTCAAAACAAATTGGTTTTTTTTAAGAAAGTTGGTTTTAAAAAATAGGAAAATATGCTACCACCTAAAGTAGTAGAGTGATGAAGGTACCCATTCACATTGAGTTTAATGACACCGTAAATAGTATGTTAAAAAAATAAAATAAAATATTTATAATATTAAATTCACATTATTAAGTTAAGGTAAGTACATTAAGCTATATAGAAATATCCTTAAATTTTAACCGTTAAATGCATACAAATGAAATTCATTTATTGAGAATTTGATATTCTAATTTTAACAAAATCAAAACGTGGAAGTCTTCATTTCTTGGTGGATTTCCTTTTACTTCCTCACCAAGTTTACCATCATTTTCCATCAAGATGACAACGGGCCCTTGCAGTTTTGGATGTATTTTCCCCAAAATGAAAAGCCTAGAAAGTACCATAAAAATCTTGCATTTCCAACTATTTATACTATGCACTTGTAGGGCTAAGAATCCTCCACGTCAAACCACTGTTTCTCACCTTATCAACAGATATACATGTATCCTTATCATCCCCACAGCAACAAAACTCAGTTTCAACAGAAAAGAAGAAAACCCTCTTAAACCCAACAAAGATCTGTTCTTTTTTTTATTCAAGTCTTTTGACACAAAAAGGAGAAGAAAAGAAAATAGAAAAAGTTAAAAGGAAAAAAAATGGCAAAGAAAGAGATGGAAGTGGTGAGGAATCTTGATGTGGAAAGGTACATGGGGAGGTGGTATGAGATAGCATCATTCCCATCAAGGTTTCAGCCCAAGAATGGGGTGGACACCAGGGCCACCTACACTTTGAATGAGGATGGGACTGTGCATGTGTTGAATGAGACATGGAATGATGGCAAGAGAGGCTACATTGAAGGCTCTGCTTACAAGGCTGATCCCAAGAGTGATGAGGCCAAGCTCAAGGTCAAGTTCTATGTCCCTCCTTTTCTCCCCATCATCCCTGTTGTTGGAGACTACTGGGTCCTGTTTATTGATGATGACTATCAGTTTGCTTTGATTGGTCAGCCAAGCAGAAAGTATCTCTGGGTATGTTGTGCCCTCTCACCCTTCTCAATATTTTCCTCTCCTTTTCCTGTATGCATCAATCTATGTATGTGTGTGTCAAAAATGAGTTCAAGATTTGGTTTTTGTTGCTCAATTGCTTTGGCTTTGGATGCAAGGTATTACTAGAAATTTATTGCTTAAAGTTTGCTTCTTTTTACATATTTGTATACTTTTATTGCCTAAAGTTTGGTTCTTTCTACATACTTCCCAGAAAATTTCACATTTGTTGTAGTTGTTTTTTTTTTTTTTTTTGGGGTTTTCTGTGTATTGGCAACTACTATCATTAGTTTAAAGGTCGAAATTTGAGGGATATCTCCTTGAATCTGAGTGGAATATAAAGAAATTTTACTGATTTAAAGTTCAGTTTTTTTATTAAATCTTGTTGATGATTTGTGGTGTTGTTTCTGCAGATATTGTCCAGGAAGCCCCATCTAGAGGAGGAGATCTACAATCAGCTGGTGGAGAAGGCCAAAAGTGAAGGCTATGATGTGAGCAAACTCCACAAAACACCGCAGAGTGACCACCCACCAGAGGTAGAATCAGCCCCCCAGGACACAAAAGGCATATGGTGGATCAAATCCATCTTTGGAAAATAAGAAATCCACCAGAAAACTATATAATATAATCATAATAGATTGGGGTAGTGTCCAAGTCCTAGTAATATAAAAATAAGAAAGGATCAAGACCCTGTTTGCAGTTGTCTAGCTAGCTTAATTTGTTTGTAATGTATAATGGTCTACTGTTTTTACTTTGTTTCTGGTTTTTGCTTTGTAAATTACAGTTTTATGTGTGAATTAAGTATGGAAAATCCCTTCTTACTCTTTTTTTTTTTTTTTTTTAATCTCTTTGGATATGAAATTTCATTAGTGATTATGTTTGTTTGTTTGTTTGTTGAGTGTGAATGAAGTATCAAAAATTGTTGTGAGATTATTCATTTGATATGAAGAAGCTGTATGCATAATTTCAGCAAGTGATCATGTTTATTTTCTGTGATTAAGATTGTGGTACTTGTCACACTTTTTTAGTTTATTTTTGGGTTAGAAAAAAAAAATGTTTTGTAAAGAAGAGTTGGTGTATGAATGCAGCAAGTGTTGTGAGATTCTTCCTTTAATGTTGAAAGCAATTCTATGGATTGTAATCTCAGTATTGATTGTGTTTTATACTTGGAATCCAGGGGGGGTCCATTTTAGAGGTTATCCGTTTATGTTGTGTTGGATGGTGTTTTTCTTTTGAGAAAAATTGGGATAAGCATAAGCTGGAATGTTTTTGTATTTGAATTTAATGTGAGATGTGAGATGTGAGATGTGACCATCAAATCATCACATCACTCTGATGGTTTTGGCATACCACTTGGCAATTGCATCCAAGGTTTCGAGCAACTTTAGTGTCGGTATCACATTCCTTCGAAGCTGTGGTTGGTAGATGCACATATGGTTTCAAACAACTTTGGTGTCGGTACAGCATTCCTTCTGGTCTATCATAGATTTGATTATATAAACCAGATTTACTCTTGTTTGGTCTCTACCTTGACAAAGTCATGAACAAGATTATACAAAATACAATAGAAGTTGAACATATCTGGATCTAAATTTAGATTAAGACCGACATAAATTAAATGGGTTCCGTATGAGTCTTTGAATTACAAACATATTATTATTTAGCGTAAATTATAATAAAGTATCTTCACGTTTGCTTATATGTTTATTAATTTAATTTTAATTATATATTAGAATTTTACCGTCAGTTGATTAAGTTAAAAGTAACGGTTTGATTAGTAATTTATATGTAAAATAATAAAATTATTATAATTAAAAACTTAAAGGGCAAAAATTATTTTGGTACTAAGCTTTTTTAAAATTATCACTTTTTAATTAATATTTAATATTTTAATTTTTATGATCTCAATTTTTCTAAATAAATTAAATTAGTCTTTTTGATAAGATTTTTACATTCACTATTTTATCCTTCAAAAAATAAATTTTTTATAAATTATAAAAATACAAAAATAAAAAGAATGTTCTTTTTTTTAACCACCATTAATTTTTTTTTCAAAATTCAAAATTTTTTTTTCATTTGTTTTATTTTTTAACCTAAATAGTATTTTATATAAAATTGATATATGTTATAAAAATTTAATTTTTTTTAAAATACTTAAAAAAATTAAATAATAAAATAAATATGATAAAATTTATTAAAATTAAAAAATTAAAAAATCTTAAAAATAATATTATTTATTAAAAATAAAATAAAATTTAAAATTTGATGCTTATAAAAATAATTTAATACATATATATAATAAATTTATATATATTGCAATTTATTATTATATTTTTAAATAATTATATTAAATGTATATATATATATTTTAATTTTATTATTACATTATATAATTTAATAAAAAGGGTAAAATCAACAATTTATATTTTATATTATGTTTGACCATTAAAATTTTGGTTATAATGACTAATGATATACTTTAAAAAAGTTAGGGATCATGTGAGTTAAAAAAGTAAAAATAAGTATTAATATTTCTAAATAAGTTATGAACGAAATTGATAATTAGCGAAGGTATTAAGTTGTTATTTAAGTAAAAATTCAGTTTTATTATAATTATAATATAGTCAAATATAAAGATATTTTATTATACTTTACCCTAAAAAAATTAAAAGTCTTTTTGAAAAAAAAAATGCCGCAGGTGGCCACCGCCATCCCGGATCTCAATAGTTGATACCCTTTTATATTTTTAGTTGGGTGGATATCCACCCACCAAGATTTCTATTTTTTAAAAATTTTATTTGTCCTTTTAGAAAAAATATATATTTTTCAATATATCTATACTAGAGATTTATTTAATTTTTTAATTTTATTAATAAAAAATAATAATCATATTACCCTTAATCAACCAATAATCAAAAGTACTAACATATAATTAAAATTAAACTTACAATTTCATTATAATATAATCAAATATTGGAAGTACTTTATTATATTTTTTTAGTTTTCTAATTTGTACGAATAATAGTATTCATACATACAAATCAGAAAATCTCAAACGAATATCGGGACTGCGCATATAAAACCTAAAAACATTCATCCATAACACAACTCTCACATAAACTCAGATATTTCGATAAGAAAGTTGATACCGGTTATGATGGTTATATAGAAGAAATTTTCGACATCGGTACCACCAAAAATCCAAAAATATCGACAAAATTTCAGAGATATTACTGATATTTACTTCCTAGATCAGGATCCATGTTCAATCCAAATATAAACAACAGATAGATGGGGATAGCTTCAAAAGAAACAAGCAAACATGAACAGGAGAACAACATACACAAGCTAACTTTGTGAACAGGTAGCGTATAAAGTAATACAATACGAAAATATTTTTGCCAACATCTGTTTCTTCTCTCTTTATATCCAGAAACATGAAAACCCATAATTCTTGTAAGCAAAAACGATTGATAAATCATATTATAAACATAATATAGAGTCACCATTTTGTCATCCATTCATTGGCTTCGGTAGTACAACAAAAGTTGAATGCCGCCATTACAGGACAATCGCCCGCCCGCCTGCCTGTGACCCGAAGCGCTTACAGTATGGTACAACACTGATTAGTTTTCTTTGCCTGCTTGTAGAACATCTGTTTCAACAGGAAGTTTAAATCAGCAACGAGTTCGAAACTGAATAATTCAAGAGTCTCATAAACTCAATTGCTTTAGCTGATGAAGCGAGCATTGATAATTTGATATCAGCAGTCATCACCATGTTTTCTTACGTTTTCTTCAAGGAAAAAAGAGTTCAAGATCATAAAGATTAACAGTATGAATATTCTGTAAATCCATAAGCCACCAACAAACGAGATGGAGATAAAAACATACATGTTGTTCCAAATAAAACTTGGACTTACCATATGAGAAGTCTAAATTAAGAGACGAAACCATACTTGTTTGAAAGACAAAACAAAGTACATTACATTTGAACCATAAGACTCAGTTAAATTTAAATTTGTTTAATGTGATATTTTGTACAGCTTTTGTATCAAGAATTTGATAGATGAAAAAAGAAAAGAAAAACGAGAGTAAAATGAGGTGTATCTACTCCCTAACTTGAGAGAACCAAGGTCCACGGTGCTATTATGCAAGTCTGATCGCCAAACAAACACATGGGCAAGCACATATGCATTATTATAGGTTACATTTGGTGCAGCTGAGGCCTACTTTTTGCTATACTGCCACATTTAGATTTTGAATATTCTATCTGAAACCAATCTAATCTTAGTTCCCAACACTTATTTTTTACTTGTGTGTTAAAAATACATATAGCCCACCTACAAATGGCAGTAACAATAACCATATCTTTGGTAGGAAAACGTAGAATTGCTTAGCAATGGTTTAATTTTAGTTATAGATATACAGACACATAAGTAGATTCCCTCTCAATTTTTCAAAGAGCTACAAAATATTAGCACATGGTTGGATTGTAGTAGTTGAGCTGTAGGAATAATATGCAAACACCCTTATTGAACAAAAATACCCACCCTAAATGCCATACACATGATTTCTTATGTCAATAACATGGATGTAGATTTGTAATGATTTAATAACCTCTAAAAAAAATTCACAAGGCTTTCAAGTTGTATTGTCTGCAGGTAGCTAGGCTACCACAGTAACCACACAACAAAAATCAATGACACAAAAGAGGAGCTAACATGTAATGCACATACAAGGTGCTATACATATAAAGCAGCAAATGAATAATGGCAATATACAAAGTCCTTGTGCAAGTACCTGCGAAGCTGCGCTCAGATCTGAACTCTTTTCAACTAAACTGTCCAGCTTCTCACCCCGTGCAAGTACGCTATCAATAGTTTTATGCTGTAGCAAAGAATGAGTTGTTTATCAATGTAGAGAGAGAGAACAATCTGATTAACCCAAGAGATAACAAATACAAACTACATAAACATATTAACCATCAAAAGCCCACTCAAAAATATCATTCAATCCAGAACTCATTTTCCAGTTCTTTACAAACAAGTTCATGCAACAACTAGAAGCAGGAAACATGTCATTAGAACATAAGGGAAACAAAAGATTCATGCGAAGCACACCATCCTATCTATCATATGATCCACTAAGAATATTTTAAGATAAAGAAGCCCTCGTCATATACGTCAAGTAAAACTATCCAAATCACTTTATACAGCTTTGAGGATGCATAACAGAAAGATATTCATTCAGTTGGAGTGGTTTAATTGCAAGGGGCATCCAAGACTTTTCATACATATCAACCATTACAAACCCAGCCTGTTATATGAGCCAAGTTACAGTTTAAATAGTAGACCAAATATGTGCTGCAGCATATATGTAAACAATTTGGTTCTCAACTGCCTAACGAATAAAAATTGTGAATCAAAGGTTACTCAGATTGCAAAACCAATGACAGCATATTCAACAGAAAACAATAAAAAGATAAATCCATTTACTATAAACAGAAACTAACCCTAATATGGATCTTAGATCTAATACATGAACTAGTAGAGCTATAACCCAATACTTACAAGGATAATCTTGGTTTCATCCAACTCCCTCTGAATTTTCAACAGCTTATCAGCCTCTGCAGGGTCCTGCAAATATATATCAAAGAAAAATAAGGACTTTCAGATTTAATACCTTTAAAAAGCTCATACCATTGATAAAAATGGTATATATAAATCCTTGATCAATATACTTTTAAAATGACGATATTGATTACAGTACTATTCTAGCACCTCAAACTTAATAGCCAAGATCAAGATGATGAGAAAGAAATCAGAACCTGAAATTTGGCCAAAGCTTCATTCAAATAGGGCCACGGTTGAGTGCTGTCTGCCTGTGCAGTCCTCCATGAATCGCCAAAGCTTTTATTATACTCATCTAGCACCTGCCAACCATAACTACCTTATCAACTATCCACAAAAGAAAACAGACATAAATTATGTGACCACATTTCCATCACTATAAAAGGCGGGTTATTAACATCCCTGTAACAAAACCTTAACCGAAGTAACCAACTTTCATATTCCAAAGATCAAACTTGGAGCAACATCGTCTCACCCTGCGCACTCTCGACAGATGTACAAAAGCTTCACATCGCGACGACAAAATAACAATTGCAAACACACTCCAAATATTCGGACAAATAAAACAGACAACCTTTTATTAGTTAGTTATAGTTACCTTTTATAGTTCAATTAACAATAAACTGTTTTAATTTTCATTTCCTATTCTATGGTATTTGGCCAGCTCATGAGGTCAGAAAATGTTTTTTTGCTCCATAACACTTCTCCGAAATCGCTCCAAACTCAACCAAAAAAAGGTTATGGGGTTTGATTATTACCTTGTTGAGAAGAGAAAATGCACTTCGAACTGGATAATGATCATCCATAAATCCCACCGCGCAAAGCCCATTACTATTATATGAATGCACCTTGTACTCTGCAAACACACCATCAAAAACCCCAAATTCAAGATAAATTTAAAACAAAAAACCAAAATAATTAACAAAATCATCAATTTATTCACCAATTCAATTCAATTCAAAAACCTCATCTTCCTTTTTGTTTTCTTGACCTAAAAAAATCCAATCGAATTGTAAAATTCCAATTCACGCTTTCAAAAAATATAATCAAACAACCCTAAAACGACACGAATCGAGCATGAAACAACATCCATAATAAGAACAATCCAAAAAAATGGGACCTTCGTGTTGAACCGATTGGCGCTGGGAGGGAGGAGTCCGTTTGGCGACGGTCCGACCCACGAAGACGACGAATTCTTTGACGCTGGACCGCTGGAAATACCCGAAATGGCTGACGTCCGACGCATTCGCTAGAATAACCGGATCCGATCCGTCCGGGCTTACCTTCATCACCAACAACGCCGTGATCTTCATATTTTGGTTTCGTTTTTCTTCCTCTTCTTTGAATTTTTTTTAAAAAATAAATTAAAAAGTAAAAAGTGGGTTTTGTTTGATCGAAAATCTAATTGTTTGTACTATTTTTCTGTGTCTGGTGTGGTTTGGTTATGTTTTGATTTCTCAGTTTATCGGGATTCGAGAGAGAAAAGAGAAGACAGAAGAGAAATTGAAAAAGACATAAATTGAAAGAGGAGTGATTCTGTGTAATTGATGTTGTAGAAGAAACTTACAATCGGCTTAGCTGGCACGCACCGACAAGGAGATTCCTTTACTGTTTAGATTTTTTTTTTTTTCCTAAAAAAATTAATTTAATTCCTATGGAGAAATAATTATAGTATATATTAACTTAAAAACTTATAAGAATTCGAATCAGTAGAGTAAGGGATTCCATCAATCACATTTCAAAAAGGTTAACATGTATAAATATGGGAAATTAGTTTATTATAAAAGGAAATTTTTTTTTAAATGACAATAATAAATAATAACATAACATTTTAAAAAATAATACTAATTTATTAATTTAAATAAAAATAATATTCATTTTGTCCCTTCCAAGTAAAGGAAAGACCTCTCAATTTCTCACGGCCTCGAATATTTTTCTCAATCTTTCTTATCTCAGATATTTCTATAATTTTTCTCAGTTTATGGAGATCTAATTTATAGATTTAATAAGGCCGTACTTATAGGTTTTTCTCAAAATATGTGTATCATTATAACTCTAAAATAATCAATATGCAAGTTTAAAAAGTAAATCCTATCGAAGATGAATTGGACGTGATTGAGAGAATGGAGAAGGAGAGATAGGTGAAAGAAGAGAGAGATGGTTGAGGAGAATGAGTAGAGGAATATAATATAGAGATTGTTCACATTTATATAAAACAACTTGAACACCTTCTGTGAATAGCATCTAATGCCAATTGAATGGTCAAATATGGAAGAATTATTCTACTTTTATCTATAATTACTCATAATTATAACAATGATAAGAAGATATATTTTTTTTTTAAAAAATATGTAACCTTTATGTATAGACGAAAATGACTGGAACTATCAGTTTGGATAACTGTTTCCAATAATGGGAGGGATATAATTCCAATATAAGAGAGAGGTATATCCATACAATTTTATTTTTATAGACAATGATGGAGATATATATTTACATGCCGATACAAGAATTTAAACCTTAGTAGTTTGGAAGATTTTAAGATATCCAACCACCAAAATAAGGGACCTTGTGTGATAAAAAGACCATACAAACATTTGTTATTTTATTTTCATATAAATTTAGTTCACGAGAGAGACTGTATAAATATTCAATCATATCATATATTTCATTTTAATATTTCTTTTTTAAAATAGCACATATTTTATTTTAAACTCCTGAATGTCTTTAATTAATTTGTTATCTATGTTCTCTGTCTAAAAAATGTAACTTTTTTCATGTTGACCGAAACTATGCGGCAATAATTCCTCGTGTTTTTTTAATTAATTAAAAAACTACCCTTATAATTGATAATTTTTACTTAAATTGTAAAATTCCTAACCAACTAAAGTTTTACTTGAAGTAGGAGGAGCAAATTAAGGTTGAAACACTTCGTATATTACTATATTAGTAAATAATTAAAAGAAGGGTACGTATCAAATATTTTTAAAACTATTATTATTGATGTGCGTTTGTTGAGAGTAGTTTTCTAATATAGAAAAGCAATGTAAACCCTTTGATATTAAATTATAAAAAATAGTAAAGTAATAATAATTAATGATTTGTTTAGAGAATGATGGACACAGTAATTATATAAGGATGACTATGGCCAACTTATCTGAGGGAAAAATCAATTTATTGAAATACTTAAAGATTTCTCATGCCTTTAATTGTTTGACTTAACGTCGGGTAAATAATAATTTTTTATCGGGTTTTGTATTATCTAAACTTTTATTTGAGGTTGGTACTTGGTATTTTAACATGTTCCCTCACACATGTACCAATAAAATTGTAGATTCAAATTATTTTTTTTTTCTCTAAAATCCGAATTTAATTATTATTATTAAAAAAATGATTATTATCTGCTTTTTTTTTTTGGGTGATTTTCATTTAATTTTCTAATTTTTAGGAAATTATCAGTTTTTTAAAACAGTTTCGTTTATTAATATATTTAGGCCCTAACTTTTTAAAAAGGTATCATTTTGGTCAGTCAATTGTTAGTCAAACTTAACTATTCTAGGGGTATTTTTGTCTTTTTAACTTACCTCTAATTAAAAAATAATTAAATTAAAAAATTAATAAAAAATAATAAACGATATTGTAAAACTTAATTTTTTTCAATTTAAATTTTGTTTACTATTTAAAAAAAATGATATTTTTGGTGGAGATTCAAATTGGATCTCCATCGTCCACCGTCCATCATATGGACAATGATGTAGTCCTAAAAAATTGCTCGGGGACACGGAGCACTACAACCTGTAAAGATAGAATGCACGTGACCCGCAGGACATCTGGGAAACCGGGATGGTGCGGGCCAAAGTCACTCTGACGGTCAAGTTAGCGAATGCTGATAAGTATGTAATGCTCGTAAATTAAGATGGGTGAGTAATAATTCCTGTTATCTTCGCGGTTGAGGTCTCTTTAATCGAAGGAGATACAAGGTCGAGTAATCGAGGTATGATCGTAGGGTGATCGAGGATCATGAACAATGGCCGGATGGGGGTGGTTTTTCTGTGGGAAGCTTTAGGATCTCCGTTTTTTCCTCTCCCTACTTTGGAAGTTTATCTTTTATTTTATAGGGGAATGGTGCTTCTGCTCGTTGAGGGATTTCATCATTACCCTTCCTTGTTGTCCTTCACCAAGAAAGTATGTGGATGCTTTTTTTGACCTGGCCGTTATAGATTGTAATTATGGTTTTGTAGGTCCGTCTCTAAAGTAGATCATAATTTGGTTTCCCACTGAACTAAAAGGATTATATGACGTACGACATATAGGTTTGACGATTTTGAACCATCAATATTTTATGTCGTGCTACATATCGTTTGGATGTCGACCTGAGATGCATATGTCGTACGACATAGGAGTTCTCCAAAGTGTGGACACTGAGTTATTTCCCTTGATGCTACTTGGATGTATGGGGCATCGGGTGTATGTCGTACTACATAGATGTCTCATCGAACGTATGTCATACTACATTGATGTCGTTCCACTCTGGGCCTGGTCTTCGGGGTATACTTTGGGCTTCTGGGCTGGATCCTCGCTTATATTTTGGGCCTGACAGATTTTGGCTATTACAGTTTGCCCCCAAACTCCTTATACTTTAGGAAGAAAGTACAAGGAGTTTGTACTCCCTTTCCGTCGTACGACACATGAATCATTTATGTAGAGTTCTTTTGTGTCGTACGATCAGTTGTGGTGATCAATTGGGTTGATTCGAGATTTCCTCCTGATTTTATGAGAATAACACAATTCTTGACTTGTTTCGGTCGTACGACAATGTTATTGTCGAGGTAGTGTGAGCGGTTAGTCTTCTGGTGGCTCTTCGATAGCTGTGCCACTGTGACTTTATGGGATGCATGCCTGATTTAATGATGACGGTTATGGGGGTGCGTGCCTAATTGGGCATTGACACGTCAGCACATATTTTTCCTTTTATTGCCGTATTTTCTCTTTCTCCTTCACTTTCAATTTTTGCCTTCTCTCTCTATTTTTTTTTTCTTTCTCTCTCAAGAATCAGTCGCCTGTGTTTTCTGTTTCCGGTGCCGTTTGCTTGCTCGTTTCTGTCCTTTTCGCGTTTATCCCGGCGAAACGGTGGTCATTTCTTGCTTCTTTGGTAAGTTTTAATTTTTTTGCTATCTAATTGTGCTTCGTGGTTTTATTAGTTTTCTGGGTATTTTTTTTTGTTCTTCGAGTAGTTCTTTTAGGAAAAAATAAAAAATGTAGGTTTTGATCCAAAAACATAACTTAGGAATTGGTAGAATCTGTTTGAGGTGTTTTTGTCGCACGACTGTAATTGGGGCATTGCTCGTCGCACGACTTTAAAAATGCGTGATGTAAACCTCAGGATTTAGAGCTTAGGGTATGTAGGGCCTTTAGTTAGCTCTGACTACTAACCCTCCCTCATGTCGCACGACTTGTAGGTGAGATGTAGAGTAGAGCTGACGAAAATACTCCCAGCACGTCTGGAAGAGGATACGACGATGCTATAGATCTGTCGTTCGACTCGTAGGGAGAGTCGATGTCAACAAGTGGTGAAGTGACATTGGCATCGTTGTCGTACGACATTGTGACTGTCTCTAGTCATGAGGGTACATCGCACGTGATGGAAGAGGATACATATCGGGTTTTCCCCTTGTCGAGCTACCATGTGAAGCGGCTGGTCCTTGTCTTATGGGACCAAGTAGACCGCTGGGTTTACTTCTAGTTAACCCAGCCAGTGTGCTGAAGGAGGAGGATCTTATGAGAATAAGGTATAGTTATGGCATACCTGATGGTGTCGCACTGAGGTTACCCTTCAAGAAGGAGAGACCAGATTGGGATATCCCAGGATGGACCACTTCGAGTTTGCCCCAGGACAACTCATGCCTAACAGTTGGAGTATCCTGTTGGGTTTGGACTTGCTGTGTGCAAGGGAGTCCATTGTTTTCGAGTTGTCAGACCTCTTCTACACGTACTTGATGAGGAAGCATGACACTGAGAAGGGTCGTTACAACTTGAATCTTCGTGCTAACAGAAAGCACCTCATCACAGAGCTGACCACCAATGATAGGTCATAGAAGGATAGGTTTTTCTTTGCGAGGGGTCTTCTTGTCGAGTGGCCTATAGGAGATTCAGTTGTTCATACTACTTGGTCTAAGGCTGGTGGGTCATTAATTTTATTGTATCGTGTCGTTCGACTTTATACTTGTTGTTGTATATAACCGTTTGTTTTCTTTGCATTGCAGTGAACATTGGAGCTTCACAAGCTGTGGTTGGCCTTACGTGTGCGACGCGTACAGCTAAAATATTATCGTACGACGTGAAGGAGAGAAGTTGGAAGAGTATTCTGTCCGAGGAAAAATTGAGGCTAAGCCATCTATGGAAGTTCTCAGTGATAAACGAGTCAGGTACTCCTTACCCAGCTTTCAAAAATTTAGTGGAGTTTGTCAAAGTTAGGCATTGTATTGAGCGACTGTACGGCACAAGGTTTCTAACATCTATATCATGCGTCGAGCGACGATTTGCAGTTGATCTTATGACTGAAGAAATTATTGCTCCTAGTGCAGACGACACTCTGAGAAGGCTCAAGGAAAAGAGGAAGGGCAAGAAGAAGGCTCAGTCTAGCGACAATGTTGGGTCGATGTCGACTCCACCACCACCTCTCTCCTCTAGTAGAGGCAAGGCTGTCGTTGATGTCAGTTCTACAGGAAAGAAGCGTAGGAGGGAGGATTCGACTGTTGAATCGTTGGTCGACCTTACTTTTCCCCAGGATGCCTCTGCGTATTCTGATTTTGGATCGATCCTACCTCAGGTCGAAGTGACTGCTGTTGCCTGAGGACAAAAGTCGTTTGAAGGAGATGGGCCTCTCCCAATCTGTTGATTGGGGACTCAACCACCTTTTTCAGGTAAAATCGTACGACTACTAACTTTATTTATTTAAATGTAAATTTGCCTAATTGTTTGATTTTAATTTTTACAGGCTCTTTAATCTCACATCCACATGAAGAAGGAGCTTGGTCTTGCCCTCAAGAAGGTGAGGGAGCTGAAGTCGAGCAATCAGAGTCTAAAGCTTGACAATGACAAGTTAAAAGCTTCAAACCTGGAGGCCAAGAAGACGGCTCTCGAAGCATCTAGTCGTGCGGTTGAGGTGACCCTCGAGCTTAATAAGTTGAAGTCAGATGTCGACCTTCTCGGGGCTAAGCTGAAAGCCAAGGAGTCAGATTACGACTCTTTGTACGACAAGGCTGAGGACAATGTCCTCAATGCGATCATTAAGACTCGCACGGACCTGATGAGGGAATATAGGGATAGTCATGCGATCGAGTGAGAGGTTGACAAGTTGATTGCTGACCATGAAGAGCTAACTTGCTCGGATGGAGAAGAGGGGGAGGACGATGCTTGTGGCAAAGACAAAGACCAAATTGTCGAGGCGATGGTTAATAAGGGAAATGAGGATATTACCCTCGAGGGTGAGGCTATTATAGCACTGCCTGTGCAGTCGAGCGGTGGCCATCAAGCCGAGACTGAAGATGCTTGAGGATGTGTTTTTGTCGCCTCATTGTAAAACATTTTATGAATTTTTGCTAAGTACTTTTAAGTTTTTGCCTATGTGGATTTTTTCGAACTTTAATTTCGCATTAATAGAATGAATGTTTCCTATATATCATGTTGTCGTACAACAGAATAGAGATGCTTTAACTTGCTTGTATAAGTCTGTTCATTCGATGTCGTGTGATTTGAAGACTTTGAATGGTGGTGGTGATCCATAACCTTGAATGTATGTCGTGTGACCATTGTTGATTTATGTGACCTTGAAAGCAGGTCGTGCGACTATTGTCGATTTATGTGACCTTCAAAGCAGGTCATGATCCATGACCTTGAATGCAGGTCGTGCGACCATTGTCAATTTATGTGACCTTGAAAGCAGGTCGTGGTCCATGACCTTGAATGCAGGTCGTGCGACCATTGTCGATTCTTGCTTTGATGATATTGATTTGCACTAATTGGAGTATGGAACTTTGTAGTTTCAAACTTCAATTTTGATAAGAAACTTTGAAAATAGGTTGTGTGACTTGAATCAAAGGTTACTTTTAGTGCGGGATTGTCCAGCAATGCTCACTTGTATAAAAGAGTTAGGGTTGGCCGTTGGTAAAAACAACGGCCCTCCGATGCCTAAGTGAGTTCCATGTCGTAGGATGACAAATTTGAAAAATATAAAGTTCAGACTTTAGAAGTGATACTGTTTTAGATGGCATGCGTTCCAACTGTTACCGATCTCCATGCTATCTGTACATCGTAGTTTATAGGCTCCATGTCCAACCACTTTGGTGATTTGGTATGGTCCCTCCCACGTAGGACCGAGTTTACCTGCTCTTTTTTCCTTTGTATTTTGGAAGACGCAACGAAGGACCCAATTTCCAATATCAAATACTTTGAGACGAATGTTCCTGTTATAGTGTCGAGCGACTCCTTGTTGGTATACTGCAAATCTGATTGCGGCCTTGTCGCGACGCTCGTCAATTGTGTCGAGTTCGTTTAGTAACTCTCTGTTGTTTGTCTCTTTTGTCGCGTGTCGTATTCTGTAAGAAGGGTAATCCATCTCAGTTGCTATTACGGCCTCCAAGCCATAAGTTAGGGAGAATGGTGTCTCCCCTGTTGACGTTCTGATCGTCGTACGGTAGGACCATAACAAGCCTTGCAACTCGTCGGCCTATTTCCCTTTGTATTGGTCGAGTCGTTTCTTGAGGGTGGACATGATCATTTTGTTGGTGGATTCTGCTTGTCCGTTGGCTTAAGGGTATCTTGGGCTTGAATAGCTTAGTTTGATTTTCCACTGGTCGCAAAAATCTTGGAAGTCGTAAGATATGAATTGTGAGCCGTTGTCAATGACTATCTCTTTTGGAACTCCGTAGCGGCATATGACATTATTCCAAATGAAGCTTTTTACTTCGGAGTTTTTGATTCTCACATATGACTCGGCTTCGACCCATTTTGTGAAGTAATCCGTCACGGCTAGCATGTAGACCTTACCTCCGGTGGCGACTGGCATTTTTCCTACTATGTCCATTCCCCACTTCATGAAGGGCTATGGTGCTGAGATGGGGTACAGTTAGCTCCAGGTGTTGATGCGAAATGTGGGCGAAGCGCTGACATGGGTCACATCGCTTGACGAGGTCGTGCGACTCAGATCGCATTGTGGGCCAGTAATATCCAGCCGTGATTACTCTGTTGGCTAGGCTTCTCCCTACTGAAGTGGTTCCCACATTGCCCTTCATACAAGTCCTTAAGTACCTGCTAAGCTTCGATTGGGTCGATGCATTTGAGATAGGGCCCGGAGTAGGACCACTTGTAAAGTTGAAAAGGACCACTTGTAAAGTTGACCTTCTATTATGGAAAATCTGGCAGCCTTGATCTTGATTCTTCGTGCTTCTACCTTGTCAGATGGGAGGGTGTCGTTCATTAGGTAGTCGTAGATCAGAGTGATCCAAGTCGGCTCGTCCGAAATTGGTTTGACTTCGAGCTTCGTTGGTTTCCACACAGCTGGCCATTGGGAAAAAACCATACAGATGGTCCTCTCAACTGTGGTATCTAGTGCGTAGCCAAGGTTGGCAAGGGCATCGGCATGCGTGTTTTCTGATCTTAGTATTTGTTTGATGTCGAATGACTCGAACGAGGCTTGTAGTTCTTTCACCAAGGTTAAGTAAGCCGTCATTTTTAAATCTCAGGCTTGGTAGGATCCTTGTAATTGTCTTACAATTAATTGGGAGTCGCTACGCATCTTTACCCGTTTGACACGTATATCCTTTGCCAAGGTGAGTCCGGCTATGAGGGCCTCATACTCGGCTTCATTGTTAGTGGTTTTGAACCCGCATCGGATGGATCGTTTGATGACGTATCCTCGGGTGAGGTAAGTACTATCCCTAGTCCGTTGCCCTTGGCGTTACTTGATCCGTCGACTGCCAAGGTCCATTCTTCTTTTGGCGTGTCGTACGACATGGTGCAAAGCTCTTCCTTCGCTTGTTATAGAATCCCAGGTGTGAAGTCTGCTATGAAGTCTGCCAATGCCTGTGACTTGATAGCTGTACGTGGCTGATAGCTGATGTCGTGCTCACTTAACTCTACTGCCCATTTTATTAGTCGTCCGGAAAGTTCGGGCTTGTGTAGGACGTTTTTCAAGGGGAAGGTAGTGAGCACGTTGATGGTGTGGCATTGGAAGTATGGCCTCAATTTTCTTGCGGCCGTAACCAATGCAAGGGCCAGTTTTTCAAGTTGAGTGTACCTTATTTCTAGACATGGCCATTGGAACCGAACCGGCGGTTCCGGTTCCGGAACCGCCGGTTCCGGTTCCTTTTTTTGTGTAACCGGAACCGGGACCGGGGAGGTCCCAGTTCCGGTTCCGGTTGGAATCGGGGGGGAACTGCCGGTTCCGGTTCCTCCCCGGTTCTTTTGGAACCGACGGTTCAACCGTCGGTTGAACCGCCGGTTCCAAAACCGGAACCGGCCCAAATAAAAAAAATTTTGAATTTTTTTTTTCAAATTAAAAAATGAAAAAATTTAATAAAAAGTTAAAAAAAATTAAACAAATGAATAAACCAAAGGTAATAAATCATTGTGAATGAACAATTAAAACTTTAGAAGTGTGTACATATATATATATATATATATATATATATATATATATATACATGCAAATGTAGTTTCAAAATATATTCACTTTCAATGTGGGATTGGTTATATATATAGATAAGTAAAGATGGTTCAAGTCTTGTGCACTTTCAATGTGGGATTTGAGAATATAGTCAAAAATGGTGTACACTAGTCCCACATTGAAAGTAAAAGAGAAGTGTAGGAGATGAAGTTTTATATAAAATGATAGTAAATAGTCCCACATTGAAAAGAAAATTGTAGTGTAGGAAGTTGAGTACTTATAAGTAGTCCCACATTGAAAAAAAAAAGAGAAGTGTAGGAAGTTGAGTGCTTATAAAAGGAATGAGTATTTGTTGGGTTATGATTTAAGTGATATGTGGCCCAACAATAGTATTGTGCCATTTATTCATGTTTATTATAAATTATTATATGGCCCAACAGTGTTGAGATATATATATATATTAGTAAAAAATTAAAAAGTTCCTACATATATATATTAGTATACATATATATATATATATATATATATATATCCTACATATATATATATTAGGATATATATATACATATATGTTGGGATATATATTAGTATACATATATATACATATATGTTTATATATATATATATATTTGTTTATATATATATTAGTAAAAAATTAATTTTTTTTTGTAAGTAAACATATATATATACATATATGTTTATATATATATATATATATATTTGTTTATATATATATATTAGTAAAAAATTAATTTTTTTTTGTAAAAAAAAAAAAAAAAATTAAAAACCGGGAACCGAACCGGAACCACCCGAACCGGGCGGTTCCGTGAACCGTCGGTTCCAAACCGGCTGTTCCGGTTATTTTTTTAGGGAAACCGGAACCGGGACCGATTGTCCCGGTTCCGGTGCCCGGTTCCGGAACTGGAACCTAAGGTTCCGGTTCAAAACCGCCGGTTCGAACCGAACCGGGGCCATGTCTACTTATTTCTGCGTCGAGTAAGGTCTTGCTGATGTAGTATACGTGGAGTTCTTTACTATCTTCTTCCCTTACTAGTACTGCGCTAACGGCCGTTTCGGACACAGCGAGGTTGTAACACTCCCTGACCCGACCCGACTGGATCGACCCAGGGAGCGTTACCGGGTTTTCAAAACTTTCTAAATTCACATTTTCCATTTCAAACCATTGAAACTCGTATCAATTTGTAATTTAAAAATATTTTTCTAGTGAGCCCATTGAAAATACAATTTTAAAAATTTCGACAGAGTTCCCTTTGTTTTTCTAATTTCCCAAAACCTGTTTCAAATAAAACTCAAATCACATAAAATTCACAACACTTTAAATCTCATTTCATTCAAATGCGCACTCTGCCGTTTAGTGCGACTTTCCAACAGTTTTTAAAATAAAATAATTCATAATTCAATAATTACAAACCTTTTAAAATAAAAACAAACAGAAATCATAAATTATTTACAAAACATATATATATTTTATCGACTGTACAGACTTCTGTATATGCTTGCTTATTGAATATAACATACAAAATTATATATCTACCCAATCAATGTGGTGACTCTGAATTCTTCTAGCTGCAGGTACCTCCTCTCTACTCCTTATCTGCCTCGGTATCCCTGTGACCTATGCGCGATAAAAACCGACGCGCTAAGCATATAGCTTAATGGGTGTACACTAAATTCAAGTATTAAAATCATAAATAACTTTTCATAATAAAACAAAAAATCACAATATAATAAGATATAAACATGTTACGATGCAAATCATTTACAGAAATAAAACTGATGAAATCAATTCTATATAAACAACTCATTACAATTTATAATCCATATAAAACCAAATCATAAACTAGGTTATAATCGTAAACGTATAAAATCAATTCTGAAATTCACTTTTAAACATATTATTCAAATCACTTCAATTCTGGCCCTCTAGAATACCCAACATAATTTTTCAGGACTGGAATATGGGCCTAATCACTGTAGTTTCAATCTGACGTCTGGGGTTGCCCCGCAACAACAGTCACTGATATCTATGTGATTGTCCGAGATTGCCCTGCAACAACAATAACTAGAAGCATTGTGATTGTCCGAGATTGCCCCGCAACAACAATCACTGATAATAACGGCGCAGTACTGCTAAACTAACCCAGCTGGTATATCAACCTCCTATATCCATTTCTATGTCTAAGTATCCTAGGGCCGTTTCGATAAAACATTTTCAAATATTTACCGTAATTTACAAATCAACGGTCAACTCAATAAATATATATATAATTCAAACGATATTCTAACAATATAAATATACATATATGATTTCATGAAAAGTAAACAAAATTCAGATAATATTCTAACACGAGTAATTTTAATAAAATCGTAGTAATCGAAATACGATCGAAATACGATCAAAAATATAAAATCATTCCAAGGAAAGTATTATAAACACATAATAACAAAATTCTTCAAATAAATCGCGGATTCAAACTAAAAATACTTAATAGTTTTTGTAAAAAATTCGAAAACGGGGGTACACTAACCTGGATACCGTTTTCTTTCGACTATCGCGTTTCTAGGTTTTTTTTTTCCTTTCTTTTCTCTTTCTCTTCCTCTTCTTCTTCTTCTTCTTCTTCTTCTTCTTCTTCTTCTCTCGGTCTCTCCCTCTCTATTCTTCTTTCTGACTTTTTCAAAATAGCTTCCTCGACAAGCTTATTTTTTTATAATCTTTCGGTCGTCGCGACCTGTGGTCGCGCCACCAGGTCACGTTGCTCACTGGAGCAACTCCACCGCCTTCATCGCGATGCTCTGGTCACGCTGATGGTCGCGATGCTCACTGCCAGAATTTTTACTTTTTCATCGCGAGCCAGTCAGCGCGATCTGTGGTCGCAGTGACCAGGTCGCATTGCTCACTGCCTGAAAATGCCATTTTTTTCACCGCGAGCAGCTCATCGCGATCTGTGGTCGCGGTGAGGGGTCGCGGTACACACTGTCCCAGTTTTTCACTTCTTTTTCGTCATGTATCATTTCTGGACCATTCCATCTGGTCCACCTGAAAACCATAAAAATAAACATACATTTACACCCCTCAACTCACAAAGATTTTATATCCACATATTCAGAATTAATTATTCGAAATTTGGGATGTTACAGAGGTAAAGTAGAAGTGTCTCTCCTTCCTTAGGTTTGGATAGGATAGGAGGGTCTGATAGGTACCGCTTTATGTTTTGGAATGTGTCCTCGCTTGTTTGGTTCCAATCAAATGTTTTACTCTTCCTTAGAGTGTCGAAGAAGGGCTTGCATTTTTCAGATGACTTCGAGATGAAAAGGTTGAGGGCCGCGAGTCGTCCAGTCAGTTTTTACACGTCTTTGATGCTTTTGGGGTACCTCAAATTCATAATGGATTGGATTTGACCTGGGTTAGCCTCGATGCCCCTCTTGGTCACCAAATAGCCGAGAAACTTTCCTAATGAAATTTCAAAGGAGCACTTGGTTGGATTAAGCTTCATCCCATACTTGTCGATGGTATCGAACGACTGTCGGAGGTGGTCAAGGTGTTGATCCGCTATTAATGATTTTACCAGCATGTCGTCGATGTAGACCTCCATGGTCTGTCTGAGCATGCTTGCAAACATTTTGTTGACCAATCTTTGATAGGTGGCCCCGGCGTTTTTGAGGCCAAAGAGCATTACTTTGTAGCAAAAAATGCAGCGCTCCGTGATAAAAGAAGTTTTTTCCTGGTCGTCCGGATGCATGAGGATTTAGTTGTATCCGGAGAATGCATCCATGAAGCTCAATAGTTCATGCCCCGCCGTAGCGTCTACCATCATGTCGATGTGTGGTAGAGGGAAGGAATTCTTCGGACAAGCCTTGTTGAGGTTTGTGAAGTCAATGCAAACTCGCCACTTCCCATTCTTCTTCTTCACTACCACTACGTTTGCGAGCCAGTCCGGGTAATTCATTTCTCTTACCAAGCTGCTGTCAATTAGCTTTTGGATATCCTAGTTGATAACTTTATTGCGTTTGGGCGCGAACTTCCTTCGCTTTTACTTCACAGGCGGGTAATCTGGGTCAACTTGCAGCCTATGCACTAAGACTTCTGGGTTAATGCCGGTCATGTCGACGTGCGACCATGCGAAGCTGTTGTGTCGGGCCGTCAAGAAGCTGATCAACTTTGTTCTAATATTTTGTGAAGGCGGGATCTGATACTTACTTTGTGGTCCGGGAAGCTCGGATGTATGGATACTTCGTCGAGTTCCTCCATATTTGGCCTGTCTTTGTTGATGGCGGTGCATACGTTCTGTAATTGCTATAAGTCGGACGGCCTGATTTTCAGAGTGTTCTGGTAGCAGTCACGCTACTTCTTCTGCCGCCCTCGGATTTCATGGATTCCCCACTTGGTAGGGAAACAGATAACTTGATGATAGGTCGAGGGGACGGCCTTCATCTCATGAATCCACGGGCGACCCATGATTATGTTGTACGACGACGGGCAGTCGAGGATGAGGAAGCGTGTGTTCAGGTTGACTCCCTCCGCGTAGACAGGAAGGACGATTTCCCCTATGGTGTTCTTATGTTCTCCACTAAATCCTGCTAAAATGGTTGAGCGGCGTACGATATTGCACTTGTCAATGTGCATCTCTCTTAGCGCGCCAAGGAAGAGTACGTTTGTTGAGCTCCCATTGTCTACTAGGATCCGTTTAATCAAACAATTGGCCACTGTTAATGAGATGACCAGTGCGTCGTGGTGGGGGTTGAGTAGGTCTATGTGCTCATCGCTGCTAAAACTGATTGGGTATACGTAAGTTGGGTCCGTCGCATTGGTTTGTCGGACTTCCGTACGACCGACTTATCGTGAATGGCGCTTTGCTTCTGAGTAAGTGACCGCCAGAGATGACTGTTCACAGTTCTCTTGTGTTTGGGAGGTTCTGGTGGTGGAATTGAGGAAATGTCGCGCGACCGATCCTTAAAAAAGGTCTGCTTACCTTTGTCAGTCAGGTAACTTCTTAGGTGGCCCTTCTTGAGTAGTTCTGCCACTTCTAGTCGTAGTGCGACGCAATGCTCTGTTCGATAGCCGTGGTCGCCATGAAATTCGCACCACTTGGAGTTGTCTCTCTGATCCGGTGGACTCATCATCTTGTCTGGTCACCGAACTGATCTACCCATTCCTTTGAGGATGGCGATTACCTCTGTTGGTCTGATGCTCAAATTGTATTCTGACAATACGTTTTTGGCCAGACGAACGGTCTTGGCGGTCTGTCGTTGTGCCGACTGCTCGTATCTTATTCGGCCATCCCTTCGGGGTATCGTTGGGTATGGCTCGACACGTCTATTATTAATTTGCTGTTCGATCCTCCTACTCGACCTGTCTTCTCTGCTGTTTGCTCCATTAGATTTATAGTTTACCTCGTCTTCTTCCCACTTTATCTGTGCCCATGCCTTAGCTAGGACGTCTTCCATTATTTTGTAAGGGTACTTGGTGAGCTCCTTGTATAAGTCGGAATCATAGAGTAGACCCTTGCAGAAGGCTGATACGGCTGTCGCCTGGTTGCAATGAGGGATGAAAACATTTTCATTATTGAAGCGGTCTACAAAGTCACGTAGGCATTCACCTCTCCTTTGGCTGATCGTGTAGAGGTCGTCGGATTATTTTTCTAACTTTCGGACTGTTAGCGAACTGCTCCACGAAGATGTTCGTAAGTTGGGCGAAAGAGTTGATGGACACATTGGGAAGGTTGGTGTACCATTGTAGAGCTAGCCCTACGAGGCTCGATCCAAATCCTTTGCACATGCATGCTTCCCTTTGATCTCGTGGGATAGCAGTAGTGAACATTTGTTGTCGATACTGCACAATGTGGTCGTCGGGGTCTGTCGTTGCGCAATGTGATCGTCGAGATCTGTCGTTCCGTAGTACTGCTTTATACAGGGGAAGTTGAACATTCTTGGCATCTCCACTAATGCTATTGCGTCGACGAAGGGAGAGTCAGCAAAGCTATTGGCCGCGCTTTTCTTTATAGGAGCAGGCATTCCCGGAATGCGTTGGATGAGTGCTTCCATCTCTGCGAACCTTCGCGCTAAGTCACGGTTAGCCAATGTTGGTTCAATATTTCTCAGGTTTACGTTAGACGGCGCTGAATGCGAAGGACCAGATGGTGTTCTCTGTAGCGGGATGGTTTGTTGAGTTGAACCAACAGTTGCCATTGGGGGTAGAGGTAGCTGGTACCTCTCGCGCTGCTCTTGCCATGCCCTCCGATTGATGCCTATTTGTCTAGTTTGGCGGACTGATTGTCTGACGTCGTACGACAGTCCGCGCTCTTCCTGCAGCTTAAATGCTAGGCTCCGCACCTGTAAGAATTGGATCGACGTCGCCAGCTATCGCACCTTGTTCGTCAGGGCGATCTGGCGTGTAGTAGGCAGCATGGGCGGCTTGATTGAATGGCGCGAGATGGGATGTTGAAGCGTCTCCAAATGGTCGGACGATGGTGAGGGAATTGATTCTATTTTGCAACTCTTGATTCTCTGCTAACACTCGTTGGTTCTCTTGTTCGAGCGCTTGGAGCCTTTGGGTATTCTCTTGCATCTGGGATATGAGGAGTTGTACCCTAACCTCCATTGCATCGTGATGAAAGTCGTTAGACGACATGGTCGGAGTTGCTGCGCTTTACCTTCGCTCGTTCAGGTATTGTTGGGCCCCACGGTGGGCGCTAAATTGTAGTCCTCAAAAATCGCTCGGGGACACGGGCACTACAACCTGCAAAGATAGAATGCACGTGACCCACAGGACGTCTGGGACACAGGGATGGTGCCGACCAAAGTCATTCCGACGATCAAGTTAGCGAATGCTGATAAGTATATAATGCTCGTAAATGGAGATGGGTGAGTAATACTTCCTGTTATCTTCGCGATTAAGGTCTCCTTGATCGAAGGAGATACAAGGTCGAGTAATCGAGGTATGATCGTAGGGTGATCGGGGATCATGAACAATGGCCGGATGGGGGTGGTTTTTCTGTGGGAAGCTTTAGGATCTCTGTTTTTTCCTCTCCCTACTTTGGAAGTTTATCTTTTATTTTATAGGGGAATGGTGCTTCTGCCCGTTGAGGGATTTCATCATTACCCTTCCTTGCTGTCCTCTACCAAGAAAGTATGTGGATGCTTCTTTTAACCTGGCCGTTATAGATTATAATTATGGTTTTGTAGGTCCGTCTCTAAAGTAGATCATAATTTGGTCTCCCACTGAACTAAAAGGATTATATGTCGTACGACATATAGGTTTGACGATTTTGAACCATCAATATTTTATGTCGTGCTACATATCGTTTGGATGTCGACCTGAGATGCATATGTCGTACGACATAGGAGTTCTCCCAAGCATGGACACTGAGTTATTTCCCTTGATGCTACTTGGATGTATGGGGCATCGAATGTATGTCGTACTATATGGATGTCTCATCGAACGTATGTCATACTACATGAATGTCGTTCCACTCTTTGACTCTGGGCCTGGTCTTCGGGGTATACTTTGGGCTTCTGAGCTGGATCCTCGCTTATATTTTGAGCTTGACAGATTTTAGCTACTACAGTGGATATCCAATCTGGATCTCCACCAAGAACAACGAAAAAAAAAAAAATTTGAACATCAACATTTGAAGTGAAGAATAAAAAAAAAAATTGAGCTGGGTTCGAAAAGGAACCCAGTTTCTAGGTTCGAAGAGGAACCCAGAAACCTGGGTTTGTCTTCGAACCCAGCTCAATTTTTTTTCTTTTTTTTCTGTTCTTCAAGTTCATCTTCAAGTTCAAGGTTTTTTTTTTTTTTTTTTATTGGATCTCCATCGTTCATCATGGTTGATGAACGGTAGAGATCCAATCTGAATTTCTACCAAGAACATCAATTTTTTAAAAATAGTAAAAAAATAATAAATTAAAAAAATTAATTTATAATTTTTTTAATTTTTTTTAATAAAATCTCCACCGTCCATCAAAATAAAATATTTTTTTACATACTTTTAAATATTTTAAAATTTTTAATTAAAAATTAATCTTAAATGACCATACTATCCTTCTAATTATTAATATTCTTTTTTAAAATTTGAAGTTAAAATTGTAACTTTAACTTATTTAAATAGAGTCAAGGACAAAATAGTCTTTTTACCAATTCTTTTACGATTGACTAATAAAAATTTGGTCAAAGGGACCAAAATGATACATTTCCAAAAAGTTAGGGCCCAAGTATACCAATAAACGAAACTGTTTTAAAAAACTGATAATTCCCCAAAAGTTAACGATCCAAATGAAAATCACCCTTTTTTTTTTTTTTTTTGGGTGCAAAGAAGGGCTAAATAGCTCATAAAACAAACTAACTAATTAACAAGAAAGCAAGCCCTAAAAGATCACGGCACCCAGCAACATCAGCAGCAATGACCTCCAAACAACCAGTTTGAGGGTCTTCAAAATACTTCACTCCCATATCAGTTAGCGGACCCAAATGTGTCATTCACTCCGCAAGCTTGTTAGCTTTCATGTACACATGCATGATCTTACAGACCCAATCACCATAGATGAAGGATTTACATTTATGCAGAAGGTTGAAGAGGGGATGACAATCCTTAATTTCCTGGCCAAGCAGATCAATAATAGTTTTAGAATCAGATTCTACAATAACAAATTTAAAACCAGCTTGCCAAGTGAAGAAGAGCCCCTCAGCCACACCCCACAATTCAGCTTCTAAGGCACTACTAATGCCTTTGTTCAAAGTAAACCCACCGAGCCACTAGCTATTGCTGCCCCGAATCTCTGCCTTGCCTCCCTTTTGATAGTCAAAGTAGTAGCTTTTGATAAAGAATACAAGTGATTGTATTTATAAATAAAATATATTACTTAAACAACCTTAGATTTGACGTAACTTTTTACTTGTACTTTTTTCTTTTAAAGTTTTCATTCCGTCACCCTTGAGATGCTTCTTCTGTTCTTTTAAGGGTCTATGTGCATCTCTGATATCTATATTTAAAACTAATATCTTTTTCATAATAAATTATGAAGAAATTTCATATAACAACAAAAAAATATCATCAGTCGTACTAGGAATTTTTTTGGGACAAAAATCCTACTAGTAATTTAAATTCACATAGTTAGCTTATCAATGTTTTGGGATTTAAATTTGTATATTTTTTATCTGTAAACTAGATGTAGCACTATGTATATATTTTAATTCTCCAATAAATGAAATAAATTTTGTCTAACTATTTTACACTATTTTCAAATTTTTATCAAATTTGTCAATCTCTTCTATTTACAATCACATTTATATAAGAAGAGTTATGCTATTATATAAGGTCTGTAATTATACATGAGTGATTCAAATTCGTTAAATTTCAATCGAGTGGTTCAAATAGATGAAGGATTTTTAGAAATGAAAGAATAAAATATCGAGAATGGACATCGTCTCCCTCGTAACTAACTTGTATAGGCAAAAATCTTGTATACTAGATAAACTCATACAAGAAATTCTCCAATAGGACAAACATATCAGATCATCTATACGTCTACCTAATAAAGCACAACATATATAAATTTTATTAAACAGACAAATACATATGACATGGATTCACGCATGAAATGTTTTTTGTTGAACAATTATACAAAAGACATAAGTTTGTACATGTTAATATTTTTCTTCTTAAAAACTGATATCAATCGAGTTAGGGATCTATCAAACGTGTCGATCGAGATCAAGCATAACAACCGGAAATGAAAATTGTACACCACTCAGTTACACGTGGACATGCGTTATAAATAAAATTTTATGTCGAGGAGAGGGCAGAAGAAACCGAAACACTATTAAAAAAAATCACATTAAATTTAAAGTACAGTTTCAAAAAACCGTTAAGCCGTTATGTTTCAAGTAGCTGTCTTGTTCCCGGCAAAGACACAACAAAAACAACATAAAAAAAAAGTAGTTCTTTTTTTTTTTTTTTTGGTTTTTGTTTTTTGTGTTTCCAAAAAAACAGAACCCCAAAAATAGCAAACAAAAACAGTGTCCTAAACTAAGAAAACTGGCCATGTCTTTCAAATCTCTATTAATGCGAGGAATTTATGACAATTATAACAAAACCACAAAAATAAAACAAAAAGAAACCTTAAAACTCTCATTTTATTTTTAATTAATTCTTCTTCTATCTTTCTCTCTTTTCTTTGTTTCATTTTTTTTCTCTTTCACATTCCCTATTGAGTTTCTTTGGTGTTTTCTGTGAAACTTGACAGGGAATGCATATTTTCTTTACACAAGTTTTTGTAGAGATTCAAGTAAGTTCTTTCGGGTTTTTTTCGCATTTTTTATTTGTTCTTTTAAATTTTTGAGTCATTGTTCATATGAAAGAAGTATCTTATTCGTGATTCAAATGCAATTGAATATGTTTTGGACGTACTGATTTTGTGATCTATATATGTTTTTCCTTCTCTTTTTTATTGGTTAATTGTTCTGATTTTGTTTTTTAAAAACAAATATGTAACAGGATTAGAAGAAGATGATTAGGTGTTTGCTTTTTATTTCCTTGTTGATCCATGCAACTGTTGCTGCCAAAGGTGGCCAGAAAGCAGAGGAGGGCTCTTCAAAGAAATGGATGACTCTCAATGGTACAAGATTCCGTCTCCGTTTTACGAATTTCTTCTCGAAAAACATTTTCAGAAAACAATACTGAACTGACCCTAATAAATATTTCTGTACCTTTTGATGGCAGGTGCTGAGCCTGTTGTCATTGCCCGGGGCGGGTTCTCGGGGCTCTTTCCTGAATCGAGCGGTTTCGCAAACAAAATGGGGATTGCAACAAGTTTGTCTAATACCATTTTGTTCTGCAGCCTGCAATTGTCAAAAGATGGTGTAGGAATTTGCCAGACAGATATCAGGCTTGACAATTCAACAAACATTGCAATGTTCTTCCCAAAAGGACAATCAACCTACAAGGTCAATGGTAAGGATGTCAAGGGTTGGTTTGCCCTGGATTACACAGCTGATGAGCTTTTGAGCAACGTATCGTGTAAGTCTCTCCGCGACCAAATATTAATTTCTTTTTATTTAGATTCAAATTATGTCACATATTTTTAAAAGTTCAGGAGAGTGCTCTGATCAACGAATTGAATTTTTTTTTTTTTTGGCACACAGTGACTCAGAATGTGTACTCTAGACCAAATATGTTTGATGGGTTGCTGCCAATGTCAACTGTTGAAGATGTAACAGGAATAAAACCCCCTCAGTTTTGGTTAAGTGTTCAGGTATCTCTGTCATTATCCTCTCTCTCTCTCTCTATGCTCTTGTTTTCAGATAACATTTTCTCTTCTGATTTTTCCAACAAAAAAAAATGTCTACTTTCAATTCATTACATAGTGGTGTTGACAACATTTTCTCTGCTTTTTCTGATGCAGTATGATAAATTCTATACTGAACACAAGCTGAGTATGCAAAAGTACATTGAAAGCACCTTGAAATTTGGGGCTCCAAACTACATTTCATCTCCTGAGATTGGTTTCCTGAAGAGCATGAGTGGGATGGCGGGTAAAGCAGCAAAGACAAAGCTCGTTTTCGAGTTCCAGGACCCGAATGCTGTTGAACCAACAACCAATCAAACATACAGTGAAATCTTGAAGAACCTTAATACAGTGAAGTCCTTTGCATCCGGGATTCTAGTCCCAAAGGACTACATATGGCCTGTTAATGTCAAAACCAAGTACCTGGATGCCCCGACAACTCTCGTGGCTGATGCACACAAGCTAGGACTGGAAGTATATGCTTCTGGTTTCGCGAACGATATGCCTGCAAGTTACAACTATAGCTACGATCCTTCAGCTGAGTACCTGCAGTTTATTGACAATTCCCAGTTTGCTGTCGATGGTTTCCTCACAGATTTCCCTCCTACAGCATCAGAAGTCATTGCTTGCTTTGCACTAAACAACAACACCAAACCAAGCAAAGGAAAAGCTTTACTCATAAGTAACAATGGTGCAAGTGGGGTGTACCCTGGCTGCACTGATCTTGCTTACCAGCAAGCAATCAACGATGGCGCAGACATAATTGATTGCACGGTCCAGATGTCAAAGGATGGAGTTGCCTTCTGCTTGGACTCGCCAGACCTCATGGGTAAAACAACAGCCATGACCACTTTCATATCACGATCCACCAGTGTTCCTGAAATTCAAGCAAAGAACGGAATCTTCTCATTTGATCTCTCCTGGAGCGAGATTCAGACCTTGAAGCGTAAACTTCTAAAATCCTTTTCTCTTATTTGTTTCCTTAGTTGCTTATTGTTTTACTGATATGATATCAAGTCAGTTTCATTAGGGAGTCACTGATTCAATCCCCCCATATGTACATATGTTTCTATATTTATTCTGCATTTAGTATCTAAATTTAGCGATTCCTGACACGCACTAATCTCTAACATTCCTTAATTCAGCTGAAATGTTAAGCCCATTTGGAACTGATGGCTTCCTAAGAAACCCAGCAGCCAAGAACCAGGGCCAATTTGTGACCCTCGATGGATTTCTAGAGTTGGCTAAGTCCAAGGGAGCTTCAGGAATTTTGATCAATATAGAGGTGAGCTATAATTTTCACAATGTTACTTGCTTCAGTTTTTTTTTTTTTCCGATCCCTTCCTGTGTTTAGCAACTTCTAACACATACTCTTTTTTCTCAGAATGCTGCTTACTTGGCATCAAAGAAAGGTCTGGACATAGTAGACACTGTTACCAAAGCCTTGAACAATGCCACCTTTGACAAGCAATCCACCCAGCAAGTCCTGATTCAATCAGATGACAGTTCCGTGTTGTCCAAGTTTACTAATGTCAAAACCTACAAAAGAGTCTTGCGCCTCGAAAAGGAAGTGAGCAACGCGCCCAAGCAGCCACTAGATGAAATCAAGAAGCATGCTGATGCAGTTGTTGTCCCACGCCGCACAGTTGTTACAGACAAGGATGGCTTTGCTTCAGCTTACACCAACGTTGTGAAAGAATTGCATAGCGCGAATGTCTCAGTATACATCTCAGTCTTAAGGAACGAATTCATCACGTTTGCTTTCGATTACTTCTCAGATCCTGTTCTGGAGATTGCTACTTACATTGCAGGAGCAGGTGTTGATGGGATTGTAACTGAGTACCCAGCTACTGCCTCCAGATACATGAGTAAGTGTTTCCAACTTTTGAACTCAAAACTCATAAAACATAGTGCATTACTTTAGTCCTCTTGATAGTCCTGTAGTGAAATCTTCGGAACTAATTTTAAAAGTTCAGGACTGAACTGACCGGATAATATGATTTTCGATGCATTTTGCCATTGCAGGGAGTCCATGTTCAGACATGAATGCCGACTTGCCATATCCAATTCTGCCTGCTGAACCTGGTGGTCTGCTTGGTTTGGTACCCGAAGAAGTCCAGCCACCAGCAACTGCCCCAGCCCCAGCTCTGCGTGTTGCAGATGTTGTTGATCCACCACTACCTCCCGTGACTGCTAAATCCCCCCCATCTAGTCCTCCTGCCGCTGATGGAACACCCGGTGCTCCTGCCGGTTCAACACCACCATCAAGTGGCATGGCAAATGTTGCCAACATTGGCCTTTCTCTGGTGGCAATCTTGGTGCTTAGTCTACTCTCTGTGGGATACTAAACACATTCATACTAGAGCATATAAATGTACACTTCAATTTTAATTTTTTTTTTTTGGTTTTCAGTTGCTCCCAGTAGATTTATTCTACTCTATAATGACTCTGTTACATAGTAGAGATGTTAACCTTCTCTTTTCTTTGTTTTGATTATAAATTTACGGATATTCCATTCTTGGCCAGAGTTCTACACTCGTTTAAAGATTGTTGAATTGTGTTAATGCAAGGATTGAAAAATTAAATAAATAACGCCTGTTTATTCTTTCAAGATGCTGAAATCTCCACCTTAATTATGAGCTGCCAGATGATTTCAGTGACTAGAGACATAACATAATTAACTAAAACAATAAGTCTATAAACCTTCCAATATTGCTAAACAAAAGATTGTTATCAACCTCATTTATAATCACCAAACTTGAAACATAGGTTTAAACGTAAACCTTCGAGTACAATGGAATTGAATTGAATTAGATTACAAAAAACAAGTGTTCAAATCAAAACACAGCTATAACCCGACCAAGCCAACTCATCTCCTCAGCCCTAGTATCGATCATATGCTCCAAGCTATACATCGTTGCATATTTTTGACTCTGCTATGCTCCCAGTTCAAAGGTATGCCCAAAAACAGCGGACCTCAATTTAAAGAAAACAACCACACACAACAAAGGAGAAACCATATCATATGAAAAACCAAGATGAAGCGGCAAGAATACTTCAATATTGAAGGATGACCATGACCATGAAAATGATTGCTTCCTATTTATGTGCAAAATAAAGACACTGTTCAAAACACAATTATGCAAATATGGCCATACTTAACAACTTTACAAGAGAGTCAGAAAAACGCATGACCATGAACAGACACTCGAAATAGTTTTCACAAGAGTTTGCATCTGTTTAAGATTAAACAAATAACCAAGTATGAGAAGCAATACAGATAAAACAACCCAACTCATAGAAACATAAACAGTTCTCACCAATCGATGGCATCTATTGTGTTAAAACAACTTCAATATAACCAGTGAAATAATTCAGAGAAACCAGTTATCAGAACACAAAGCATCATCAATCATGAGAAGGAGGTGGCCTCAAAATATATCATGACAAACCAAGAAACTGCAACAACCAAACTCATATACCAATCAATTAAAACCCAAAGGCAATTTCTAAAAGCAACTATCATTATTATTATTTTTTTGACAAATCTAAATTAGAATATCTACATCACCTCACACATACGACATGCGTGTATTGAACAAACAAATGCATGTATTAAAAGTGTTGGAATTAGAAGAAGGATTAATGAAGTGTCGCATATTAACATTCTTATGAAAATGTCACTGTAACTACTAACTATCATAACAAAAGTATTAAAATTTCAGATCTTTATCATGATAATAATAGTTCCTGTTCATCAACAATCTTTAACTCTAAAAACACACTTAGGCGAATAAACACAATGCCATTCGGACAAATATAGTGAATCCAACGAAAATCTTGGTTAAAATATAGAATAAATCTCATTTTGATGTTGAAAACTGTAGTTTGATTAATAAAGACAAATTATTTTTATCAGGAAACTAATTGAAAAACCAAAATTAATACAACAAGATTTAAAACCAGAAACAAACACAAATGATGATTAAGTAGCAATAAGGCTCAGATTCAGGCTTGATCAGACTAAGAGAGGAATTCACCGCCAGTGGCTGCAACATGAAAGAAAACTTACCACGTCACCCCGCCAAGAAACAGGGCCTCTCAAAGCCCAATCTGAAGCCTGAAAACATCATCATAGCCTCAAGAAAAAGAAGAAGAAGAAGAAGAAGAAGCAATATATATACATATATATATACACACAGAGTATGTGTACACACACAGAAACAGAAACTGAGACAGATGGGTGGTTGGATTTCATATGAATACTGGGAAATCATCATCACCGGCTCCACTTCCACCAGAGAGAGACCAACCGAACCAGCTCTCTGAGAGCAAAGCCTCAGACTTAAACTAATGAGAATTACAATGGAGGCTCAGATTCGCCTTTTATCAGACAAAACGAGAGAAACCCCCCACTTCTTCCATGACTGCAACAACCCGGGTTGTCCACGAAAATGGAGAGAGCAAACCCCACCAATTTTCACAGACACCCCAGAGGCTGGCCCCGCCATACACGAGAAGCAAAAATGTTTCTCTCAAGGTCTGGTCATTTGACTTAACAAAAACACAAACATCCTCATCACAGCCTCATCAGTACACACATTTCAGAGACAAAAGAGAAAGAGATTGTATAAATGTGTGTGTAGTGTAGACGTGTGTGGTGATTATATGTAGAATAAAATGGTGAATAATCACTTTACCAATCACAGAGAAGAGCAGAGACCGACTGTCTATGTGAATCACCATTCTTTTATGAATAATAAATAAAATAACACAGTAAAAAGGTTAAAAAATCAGAATAACAGAGAATAATTTGAAGCTATAAAATCAAAATAAATCGATAACAATAATGTTCATGTAACTAAAAATCGAAATTTTTTTGCACATGTAACTAAATATCGGACCCTTTGTTTTTAAGATGCAACTAAAAATAAAACCTTTTCTTTTTTTATTTTGTTTTTCAACCTTTGACGGTGGGGGCTCAGATTCGCCTTTTATCAGAGAAAAGAGCGAGACCCCATCTCCGCCATGGCTGCAACAAACTAGCTGTCTGCGAGAATGGAGAGAGCAAAACTCCCGCACCATTTTTGCAGACACCCCAGAAGTTGCCCCGCCATGCATGAGAAGCAAAATGTCTCCCTCAAAGTCTGATCTTTTGACTGAACAAAACATCATCACCACAGCCCACATTATAGTGGAGAGATAGATATATATATAGAGAGAGAGAGAGAGAAAGAGAGACAGAGACAGAGACTGCATATGATATGTGTGTGTTGTATGTATGTATGTGTGCGAGCGATAGGTTGATGATGGAAATGTAGAAAGAACAATCACTGGCTTCGCTATCGATCAGAGAGAAATGGGCAACAAAAACCCAGAAGAAAAAACCAGCCATTTGCATCCGATGCATCAAGTTTTCCTCCTCTCTGAGAGCAAAGCCTCATTTGAGTCAACAACCCTAGAGCTCTTGGAATTTATACTGCGGCTCCTGGTTCTTTTTTGTTTTTCTGTTTCCATGTTTACCCTTGGTGGTGTTTCTTTGATTACTCAAAGAGTGAGGGTCTTTTGGTCATTTGGTGATGTACTAATTTTGTGAGGATGCATTGATAATTCTAAAACTTTCAATTTGTGCATCAACTTATAACGTGGTTGCCTCCAAAGGTAGCTCACACGGTAACAGCACTCGTCACCATAGGTAAGGTTACAAGTTCGAGCGGCCGCCTCTGACCTTAACCTTATTGTGGTGGTATATTTACGTCAGAAAAATTCATCCATAGAGGTTCCTAGGCTTCGACCCCAATATAAATGCGGTAGGGATTCAATGGTTAATTATTAAAACAAGAAAAACATACAAAACCACACTGCTTTTGTAACACTTGCTTATGTGAACAAGAAAGTTACAAAAAATGCATTCCCTGATACATAGTTGTGTACTTCAAACAAGAGTTGACACAAACACAACGCAACTTAAAACTGAAGCAGAAAAACTTTCTGTCCTTGTGCTTTCCAGTAGCATTTTCAACCTATTATATTTCTCAGGACACAACATGGTGATTGAAATTATAGATCAACTTTCACTAACGGGGGTTGGCAATGTTTTGTGGCCTCAGAATAGATAAAGCTCCATTGGATTCACCCACAAAATGGCAACTTCATGATGATGATGAAACTATTGAAAAATCGGGGGCATATCATTGCAGATCAATGTTAAACAATTGAATTCAATAGTGGATCATTTAACACTTATGACCAGATCAAAATGAATACTGTCTGTAATGAAAAAATACATATGTACTAAAAACTAGCAGAAAAAATTTGCCTACTGGCAGTCGTCAAAGAATTAGAGGAAATGTTGGAAGAAACTACAACATGGCTTTGAAGAGTTGGTGAAATTGCGAAACTCGATTCCTTTCATTTAGAAATTCACATGACCTCCTTACCCCTCTGCTGGATTACTGTCCTGTGCACGACTTCCCCAGCCAAGGTAACAAAATACGTCGCCTGCCAATTAAAAATGCTTCGGTTGGTGCTTTTGATAAAGAGCTTATGGGAATTAGGATGCAAATAGCATTATTATATGCTATGTCAGAATTATGGACTGATTTAGACCTCATAAATTCTCCAAATGCCCTCAATATTCTTTCAAAAAAAGAAAATATAACATAAAAAATCTGAAATTGAATACTAACAATCTCTAGGGAGCTGACTCTATGGAGAAGGAATCCATCAACTGTTTCTCTGAGGAAACAAAAAAAAAACAACTTGTAAGTAGAAACTTAAAAAAGCCAACTCAATCAGCATTTTGGAATACATTGTTAAATAAAAAATATCAAAGAAAGAAGTGTTCACTTAAAACTTACGTTCCATTTGCAGATTCAATCAAATCCGGGTTCTCGATATAAGTTACACTATCGTGACGAGAATATCTGGAGCAACCATGCTTGCTTAGGTACAAATTCTAAAGAGCAAAGGCAATGGTTAAGAGTTACTATAAGAATAAAGAAAAATGAAGGAAAGGAAACTCTCATCCAATTTTATCTAATCGTCTCAATTTACTGTCACCTCATATATGGAAAGTGGAAACCTTATTCTACAAAATTCGGGATCAATTCTTATTCCAAAATCATGTGTAGAATTTCACCAAGAATAGTGTAATGAAGCTTTACTTCTTACCACTCCAAATTTCATAAAGATATGGTGTAGAGAATTATTATAAATTCGTTTTGCTCCCGTCTGCTCCTTATTCCCTTCACAAAGGATCAATGGGTGGAATCCAACTACTATGCACCTGGATTCACAAAGAATGTGAGAAGTCAGACGACAATTAGGACTAGTACTTAGTCAGTGTTCCATAACATGATTACATGAACCTGAATGGAGAGAAATAGCTTGGATAGACTACCAAGTCATGATTTTATTATTACTACAATTCCAGTCATTGTCAAAAACAAGACTCAAACAAAATCCAAGACTTCATTATCAATCTTAGATTTTGGCTTGAGTGGAAACATTAAAAGTTTTCATAAATTTTCATCAGGATTTAAATTCTTGAAAGTGCATAAATATCACAGGATCAACAGAAGTAATATATGAACTGCCAATAAAAACTTACTGCTTTTTACCAGTTACTGTTGATTGATTGTAGTGTCCTTGTCAGCCAATTTATCTGGTTCTTTGCGGTGCCACTAGATAATCCTGCTAGCATTGTCTCCTAAGTTTCATAATAAGCCACGATTAGAAAAAATAAGATGATATGCCACATATTATAGTATGTCAATGTTCATGTCATGCTGCTATCTGCACAGACAACGACCAAAGAATCTTTTGATTCTAAACTTCGATATACCACTGTACACAGATGAAGAGCTCTGTTTTAAGCACACAATCAGATTTCAAAGAGCTTCAATCAAGTGAAAGTGCAGAAAGTCGGCGTCTTATGTCATATTGCATTCTCGATGTCAACAATCAACAAATTTAAATTTTGAATTCAAGACACAAGGAGCTACCTGGAGTGAACTAGTATCCACACCAATAATGTCTAATGTTATACCATGAGGTAGTTTGATTTTCTCCTGGAAGCAACCAAATTCCTCCCCTTTTGAAGCTCTAGTGGTGTACCTGCAAAAGCATCAACGATAGGAGAGAAATATATATGAGCCAAATAAAAAGCATTAGAACTCACTTACGGTGACCACGGCAACAGATATTATGCAATACAAATGTACCAAGGTCAGAGAGCTGTTTGCAGAGGGTGGTATACCATGGAACTTTCAGAGAGGGGAAGAGCATGGTAGCCTGCAAAAGATATATGTAGGGTTGTTGCTAGCTGTTGAAACCAATAAAAATAAGGTGGGTATAAACCACTTCAATCATTTGTGCCTACATGAAACATATCCAAAAACTTAATCTATTCATAAAAAGTCTAATATTAGAGCATTTCACAAAAGATTTTTTCCACATAAACAGTCGGCGGGGGGAGGGACGGGGATTATGAAAAGAGCAAGGGCATGGAACAGGCATCAAAAAGGGAAAATTTGATTCATAAATGAGAACTTTTATGTGCCATAAAAAAGGTACTTACATTTTGCCTGAGCGGATCATCTTCTCCAAGCTCACTAGTGTTCACCACAAATCTTGCTTCATAAAATTTTGCCACACGCTCCATCTGCATCAACAATAAGAAATCAAGCCAGATGATCTTGTATATACAAATATCAATAAGAAAAACTTATGGTGATTTGACGACACGATTTATATGAAGTGAATAAAATTAGGAGTTAACGCAGAATAGTTGAGCAATGATACATACACCAAGCCTATATACATCAAAGATGATACCTCAGAAGGCCAAAAGCAAAACTCATGCTTTGGAACTTTGAAACCGAATACAACAAACCCGCAATCGTAATACAATTATAGTAATTTGAGAGAGACTCAGAAAAAATGAGCAAACTTAACAATAAAAAAGAAGATTCTTGCAACAAGTCCACAAACAGAAAATAAGATAAATTCATTGTTATAACATTCAACAACTAGTTACCACATAAGCCACACTCCACCAAAATACTCAAATTTGAAAGCAGAGAGTGAAAATTGTATCTTCCAATAGGTTCCAAAATATGGTTGGGGTAAAAAAGAATAGTTAAATGTAATCAACAACAGTCTCCAACCAGTTTAGCCTAATTCAACAATATAGATTATAGACAAGTTGATGAGAGTTGTTCACTCTCCACAAACATAAACAACATAATAGATCAGTCTCCAATGATTTAAATATCTTTCATTCTCGTATTAGTTTCCAACAACAGCCAAACAAAAGCCTCAGGAGACATCACAAATTGAACCAAAAAAAAATCAAACAGATAAGCTGCCACACCCACATACAAAATTCAAACTATTTTCCACATTATAGGAATCAATACTAGCTAAAAACACAATCCAATCATCAAGGAGGAAAAAAAATGAGAAAACTGACCAATTTGAGCAAATGGGTCTGTTGTTCAAACGGTCTAAAGCCTCCACTAACACTGATAAAATAAAAATCATGACTTTTCTGGTAAATGGACTTCTGAGGCTGACCCAAGTTGAGAGCACCATAGAGAGCAAAGCAGAGGCACAATTGTATCACCGAAGTACAAACCCAAGTTGGTTTTTTCTCCATTTTCACAGAAAAACATTAAAAGCAGGTTTTTTTTTTTTTAATTTTTCTTTTTCTCCTCTCTGCTTATAGATCCACTGTTAGATCTGAATCCCTGTATGTAGTGCACATGATACACCAGACAGAGCGTATCATGTGCACTACATACAGACAGGCGTTAGCTATGTTTATGGTCAGCAAAGGACTTTGGCTGACAGGTCCCAGATGCTGATATGCTGATATGCATCAACAAATTTTATTGGATTTTACATATATATATATATATATATATATTTTTAAATATATTATATTAAGTACAATTTAATATTATAAATAATTTGATTAAAACCCAAGTTCAGAAAAGTTGATATTAACAATCAACTTGAGAAAATTTGATTAAAACTCTCTTCGAAAGCTCGGTAATAGCGAGAACACCTGTTATACTAAAAATCAAGTTGAAAAAAGTTGATTAAAACTCTTTACGAAAACTTGGTAATGACGAGAACGCCTGTCATACTAAAAATCAAGTTGAAAAAAATTAATTAAAACTCTCTCTGAAAACTTAATAATGGCGAGAACGCCCATCATATTAAAAATTAAGTTGAGAGAAGTTGATTAAAACTCTCTCCGAAAACTTAGTAATGGCGAGAACACATGTCATACTAAAAATCAAGTTGAGAAAAGTTTATTAGAATTCTCTCTAAAAACTTGGTAATGGCGAGAACGCTCATCATATTAAAAATCAAATTGAGAAAAGTTGATTAAAACTCTCTCCGAAAACTTGCTAATGGCGAGAACGCCTATTATACTAAAAATTAAGTTGAGAAAAGTTGATTAAAACTCTTTCCGAAAACTTGGTAATGGCTAGAACGCATATTATACTAAAAATCAAGTTGAGAAACTCTGATTAAAACTCTCTCCAAAACGAGAACGCCTGTCATACTAAAAATCAAGTTGAGAAAAGTTGATTAACTTTCGCCACTTGGTAATGGCGAGAACGTCTGTCATATTAAAAATCAAGTTGAGAAAAGTTGATTAAAACTCTCTCCGAAAAATTGGTAATAGCAAAACACCCATCATATTAAAAATCAAGTTGAGAAAAGTTGATTAAAACTCTCTTCGAAAACTTGGTAATGGCGAGAATGCCTGTCGTATTAAAAATCAATCTCCAAAAGAGTTAATCAAAACCCTCTCTAAAAAACTTGGTGACAGAAAGAATCTCACTCGTTTTTCAATTCATTCAAGCCTATGCAATAAGTCCTAAAGTTCCTTAGATGAGCTAACATTCATGACTCGCGGGTAAAGGGACAGCATAAATTCAAATTAAGTTCAAGATCATTCAGTATGTTGCTAAGACTTATTATTAATTCGAATAAGTTATAAAATCAATATATTGTCAGATTAACAGCGATATAATAATTGAATGGATTTCTTCATTAAGCGAAACTCGATTTAGTCATAAAGTTAATTAGATTTTTAAATCTTTTAACCTAAGTAGACCTTCTCGGATATTTCACTGCGAGATTCATAGTGATTCGATAAACTTTGAATAAATTTCAAAACAAGGTGAATGATCACAAGACAAAAGACAATCTATTTCATGAAAATTATATATAATTACAGATTACAATAGTTCACAATATAAAACCTAAATTAAAAAGACTAAGTTGATCCTCGGAATCAGTCTCCATCTCCGTGGATTCCTCCTTCTCGCTGAGAGGTATGTCCTCCTCACCATCCGAGAAGACACAGTCAAAATCAAGATCAGGACCAATGTCCATCCTTGTCCTAAGAATGTTGGGTCCAGATTTTTCACTGGCGTAGACCTTAGGAATCCCTTCCTGGTTAGGTATCTCCATGTGCATTTTCAAGATTGGCAGCTTCCATCGCCAACAATGTGCTTGTCATACCTTCCTGGCCTTTTGGAGGTCCCCTTTGGATTTACTGACGTTGTTGGTCATAGCGCGGTCTATCATCTCCAGTACTTGAGGACTGATCTCTGGCTTGACAAGGTATCGACATTCTTTGATGCCATTTCTGAATTCTCGATGCATAAAAGTGTCGAGGGCATGAGAAGCTTTATAACGATCCACAGCCCTGATCTCTATCTCAGCCTTGGCCCCCTCCATAGTGAACTTATAAGAATCCACTATGTTGTTCAGCTTTTTATTCTCCGCCTCTACTTGAGCGAGTTTTTCCTCTACTTCAATTTGAGCTGTAATAGCAGCATCGATTAACTTATTGGCCGAAGTAACAACTTCATCCTTTTCAGCTACTAGTGCGACCTTTTCAGCCTCGAGAGCCTCCACCCTCTCTCGGAGAGCATCCCTATCTTTCGCTGCATTCCGCTCAGATTCAAGAGAAACTCTCTCTACCTTAAGAGCTGCGACCTGCTCTTTCAAGACTTTTCTATCTCTCGCTGCAGCATCAAACTTAGACAAAAACTATAAACAAAGCAACGGTTAGATACCACAATACATAAAACAATAAAATACATAAAGGGAAAACGAAACTCACCAAGGCATAAAGACCAAAAAAGTTGTCTCTCAACAGTGTCTCATAGGAAGCCATCTTCATTTTTCTGATCTGCAGAACGGATCTCCCCTTTCAGCACCTTTTCCGAGAACTTCCTCTAAAGAGACATTCAACAATGGAGAAGCCTCATTGACTCGAGAACTCCCAGCTTATCGGTCGGAGGAACTGGGAGATTGGTCCCAACTATGCTCCCATAGTCCAGAGGCACCCCAGGCTCCTTAAAAGCGGGATCCTTGTCCTTTCCTGCATTGCTTCTCACGAGTCTCTCCTCCTCAGACTCCTTCTAATCAATCTCCGCAGCGAAATATGACACAGAAAAAAAAAATAGAGTCAAATAGATAACCAAAATATCAAGTTTTTTTAAAATACTTATTACTCATCATATACTTGATGTCTTTAATGAAAAAAAAAATCACTAATCTCTATTATTATAAATAAAATAACGTCTAAACATGAAAAGACGAAAAGAAATAAATAAATATTATATTAATCCATTCAAATTTTATATATATCATAATATAATTATTTTATTTTATATAATGTTTGACCTAATTTTTTACTTGTTTATTACTAATGCATTTTAGATTTTTAAAAAAAAAAAATTTAACTTATTCTTTATAATCTTGAAAATATTAAAATTGAAATTCATTCTTGTAGCTTTATTATGTGCTAACATAATACTTTAAAGTGTAATTAAGTCTCGAATAACGAAAAGATATAGTATATATTCAGAAATAATTATTCCATATTTTTTTCTTTTTACTTTAAGCACTATTTTTTCTATCTTATCATAAATATTCGTTTAATTTTTAAATTATTTTTCGTCCGCATAATAGGTTGCAGGGTGATTACAATTGTTTTTAAATTATTCTTTTCGAATAATATGCTTAATAGAGAGTGATAATAAAAGTTGTCAAAATTATTTATTAGGAAGTCTTTAAAAGTCTTTCAGGGAAGTGAAAGAGAAATTTTGAGTATTTTTATAAAGAATTGTCTAAAGAAGTCTATAAAAGTCTAGCATTTTTAAAAATCTATAAAAGTCACTGACATTTTAAATAACCCGTGACTTTCGTAGGCTCTTTAAAAGTCTATATTAAATACCTCATGACTTTTATAGACTTTTTTAAAGTTGTTAAAATTCTAAATTGAATACCCCATGACTTTTGTAAACTCGTTAAAAGTTTAGATTGAATATCCTCATGATTTTTATATACTTTTTTAAAATCTATAAAAGTCTATATTGAATACACTATGACTTTTATAAACTCTTCAAAAGTCTTTATTGAATACACCCAAACTTTTTAATTTCATAAATTTCTTTAAAAGTTTTTGAAAATCTAAATTAAATACACCCCCTTTAATAACCATATCTCTTAATAAAATTAGAATTTCGAGTATAATCAAGTGTATTTTTATATTCTAAAAAGAGGTTTTTTTTAATTAAAAAAAAAGGGATATTTCTTATATATATATATATATTTTTTTTAAAATCCAACTCCTTACTGGTCAAGGGACTACCAGAATCAATCGAGATTAAACTAGACAAGTATGGACCGGACAACTATACCCAGCAATGGGAGGCGAGGACTACTAAAAACAATGACCCTGACAACTACTCCGAGTAACGGAAAGGGTCTACTCCCAATACGGAGGAGATGTCTACCCACACAATTGTATTTTTATGGGTAATGGTGGGAATATATATTTACCTACATAAAGTGCTGAACCTTAGTGGCTTGGAGGAGTTTGAGGCCTACAACCACCAAGGTAAGGGACTTTGTAACTTGAAAATGAATTGATGGTTTAGAAAGTACTTTGTTGATAAAATATGAACTATAAATAATGGAGTTTAGAAGGATTTTGTAGATGCAGAAAAGAGAAAGAAGAAAATTGAAAGAATGATAGGTCACCTAATAATGCACTTGCACGTCTTCATGGACGCTGTTTTTTCTACAAGAAAAACTATTGAGACTTTAGACTATCCGGATACATATTTTGTGAAATGATTCATGCTGTTAATGAAAATTTTCTTCCAAAGCTTTTGAAAGTAGGTGCGCTTCTCATTTCTCAAGTGGGTGCATAAAATCAGTTTGTTGTATAAAAATATCTTAGAATGATATTATATATTTTTTATTAAATAAGTCATTATATATGTTAATTAAATTTATTAGTATGGATTCCTAAAAAAAAAAATGTATTAGTATGGAAATTTAAAATCTTATTATAATTTTATAATAGTTCTATTAAAAAAAATAGTAAAATATATAATATATTGAAAATTTTAAAACATTATGAATACATAGATGTTAATAATGTAATATATTAATAAGTTTAACGTTCGTTATTTTATTAAAAATACATTCAATATCATTTTACATACGAGAAGAATCGGTGGACACAGTATTTTAATAGTCATTAAATTTATGAGATATGGATAGTCAGAATTTAATAAATTTAGTTCATTTTTCTTTTTTTTTCTCCTCTCTCCACAGTTAATTTATTTTATTTTCTTCCTCCTTTTTTCAAAATTTCCTTTACTAAATTTGATATATTAATATATTTTTTCACGAAATCAATCACTAAACGCACAGTCAGCATATCTATTTGCATAGCGGAAGAAATATACTTCCACAATAAGGGGAGAAAACTACTCACACATGTTGGTAAATGTGCATGGTGGAAATTGAATCTTTACCACTGAGGTGGGAGGGAGGTGTACTGACCACTTGAGTTATGAGTGGATGTGTCATTCTCCTTTTTTTTTTTTTTTTTTAGCTTTTCATTATAAGCAAATTACATTCCACATCCTGAAGTTTGTTTATTCACTTTCGTATTTGACTTTATGGTCAATGCATATATAGTCTCATACTTTCATTATTGTCAATCAACCACAGTTAAATCTAACGGTTGACTTTGATAAATATTTAAAATATTCAAAATACCCTTGATATCAAATTTAAAATTTTTACAAAATAAAATTAAAAAAAAATAGATGGATCTCCACCATCCATGATCCATAGACATGGACGGTGAAGATCAAAATAAAAAAAATGGTTGCGAGATCTCCATCCTTCATGTAGACCAGACCTCTATAAATAGAGACGAGATCTCCCTCATCTCAATCTCTCCATCGATTGAGATTTTGTCTCCATCGATAGAGATGAGGTCTCTTCATTAAAAGATCTCTATCGATATTGTTGGTGGCTAATAATTAGCAACGTGTACTCTCAAGTCAACATGTCAATTATTAGCGTACCCTAGAATCAGATAATTGGCATGAAAATAAAATTGCAAAAACTTATACAAATTAATAAAATTTTATATTTATATAGAGTATGATTTCGATAATTAACATTAACGTAAATAAAAAAAAAAGAGTTAATTGCATCGTCCTCTCCTGAAATTTTATCAACTGCAACCGGAATTAAGTTTATCATTTATTGACAAACATCTCTCATGCCCTTAGTAAAATTTGGCCAAATATAATAGTTAATCAGGAGAGGTATTTTTTAAAAAATTTAAAAGTTGATTAACAGGACAGGAAATTTTTGTTAATAAATTCAAAAGTTAACCTTGCTTGAATAAATATTAGGGAAGGTAAGTGTTATTTATTCTAAAAAAATATATATATAAATTGCTTTATAGAGTTATATTATACATGGATACGGACCGAAAAAGGCCTTTTTCGGGGCAAGTTGACCCGTTTTACAACTTGGTATTGATTTTAGCGATAGTGAATGTCCACTCCCAATTGTGAAGTGACAGACACAGAACCACAGCGAGACGACGACCTCGAAGAAGAAGCTTTGTGAGGTACACACTTTCTTTTTCAATCAGGCAATAATTTTATATATTATTGAAAAGTATTATTAAAAATTTTCAACCAGTAGTTTTTTTTTTTTTTTTTTTTGCTGGGTCTCTGTTGATTTATTTATGTGTGTCTTGAAAAGCTTTAGTGTAGTTATTCAATCTAATGTGTGAAACCCTAGATGAGGATTGATTGATTATCATTGTATCTTTATTGATTTTCTAATGGGTTTAGTTGTTGACATTCACTTTAGTTGGTGTAATCTTTTTATTTTGTGAAGTGGTTTTTTTTATTTATTTATAATATTTTAGTCAGAAAGAAGACATTTTTATGGTTTCTGGTTAGAAATCTTGTGGTTGAGGACTAGAATTGTATTTGAATTTTGAGATTCTGTTATTGATTTCCTTTTGTAACATTATAAATTACTTCATTTTTAAAAATTTTAAAAAAAATAATTGGAAAAGATAATCTGGGTTCGGAACCTATATTGATTGTAATTGATTAATTGAGTTAATTATGATATACTTAACTGATAGCTGATCAGCCCGAATGGTTAATCATATCCAATCTTTCCTGCGAAGAGCTGGTTGATTTATCCCGTTTGTCGGTAATATCATTCATTTGACTATCCCTCAACTGAAGAACCCTAGTGTTGTCTTCTACATTGATCAAATGTTCACAATTTTTTTTTTATTTGCTGATTTACATGCTGTGAAAAGTCTGTTCTTCTCTTTTCGATCTTTTTTTTTGCTCTATTTAATTTTCAATTTTGACGTCTATGGTAGTTTTGATTTTGTTTTGATTGTTAGAATGAAGTTTAACGTGCTGGTTCACAATTTTGTTTTGCAGTTGAATTGCAATCCTCATGTAATTGGGTAGTCTCAGTTTTTGCTTTCAATTGAGCAAAGATACCACACTAACGGAAGTTCCGATATGCAGACAGCTTCTTATCTTAATTCAAACTTTTACTTCTCTAACAGGTCTCTTTCTCTCTCTCTCTCTCTCTCTCTCTCTCTCTCTCCCCTCTAAAACTGTCACTTTATCGAGTAGGAATTCCAAATGAAAACAATTTTGATTTAGGCTTTTCTAAACATAATGCAGAAGAAGCTTTGTAAAACGAAAGGTATGTGTGAAATTTAGTCTCCTACATTCAAGTCCAATTGGCTTCACTGGCAGAATTCCCACTTGTAAATTCCAAGTACCTGCTCAAAAAACCAGATTATTTGTGATTCCCAACGCAGACGATGGTCACCCATCAGTTTCTGTGGTAGATGAAAATACAATCACTAATCATGCCCCTAGTTCAGAAGCAGAGTTCTTGAGCAACTGGTCAGCTCCTCAGTACCTCTGGAGGGGATTGTCAGTTCTTGTTATGGCCGGCCAAGTGATCGTTAGGATTATAAAGGGCAAAGTACATTGGAGGAATACTCTGCAACAGCTGGAAAGAGTTGGCCCTAAATCTGTTGGGGTCTGTCTTTTGACCTCAGCTTTTGTTGGCATGGCATTTACAATCCAATTTGTCAGAGAATTTACCCGGTTAGGTTTGAATAGATCTGTTGGTGGTGTCTTAGCCCTAGCATTTGCGAGGGAGTTGAGTCCAGTAGTTACATCGATTGTGGTTGCTGGGCGAATTGGAAGTGCATTTGCGGCAGAGTTGGGAACAATGCAGGTTTCTGAGCAAACTGACACATTGAGAGTTCTTGGTGCTGACCCTGTTGATTATTTGGTCACGCCACGAGTAATTGCTTCCAGCATTGCTCTGCCATTTCTGACTTTGATGTGTTTCACGGTGGGGATGGCATCGAGTGCCCTGCTAGCCGATAGTGTTTATGGGATTAGCATTAACATAATCTTGGATTCAGCCCAGAGAGCACTTCGATCTTGGGATATCATCAGTGCTATGATCAAATCACAAGTTTTCGGTGCCATCATCTCTATTGTGAGCTGTGCATGGGGTGTCACAACCATGGGAGGTGCAAAAGGTGTTGGGGAATCAACAACTTCGGCTGTGGTTATTTCCCTTGTTGGTATCTTTATTGCTGATTTTGCACTCTCTTGTTGCTTCTTCCAGGGAGCTGGCGATTCCCTCAAGAATTGTTTTTAACCAGTCATGTCCTTTTTGTTGTTCAGTTTATGATATCCAATTTGTATTTGTCCATTGTTGTTGGTTTCACTGTTAAAAACTAAATCAATAGTGCTAGCCATGAATCACAGTTTGTGTAATATATTTGCAAGCATTTTTAGTGTTCAGCCATTTGGTATTCATTTTAGTATCTACTTTTTTACGGTTAAGGCAAGACCGATATGTGCAGGGTTTGTGGGATCTAATAACAATAGCATGAAGTCATTTTTACGTGTGAATATGACAGTTCTTTGCTGACTTTTTGTCACCAAAATTATGATAAAACGGTATTCCTTGAATATCATTTTAATGTCAATCAAACACACAAACTTGACATTTTAATGATAATAAGGCTATGTCAGAGACATAATTCTCTCCCTATTTTTTGAGAAAATCTTGAGTACATGATGAGTTGTGTATTCAGCCACTGAACATATGATATATAACAAAATAAATGTGCATATATCATAAGAACGTACACATATGTCAGCCCCTGAAAAAGTATCACTCATTAGTGCACTCGGTATCCTGAAGATTTTCTCCTATTTCTGATGATAAGATCATTGTATTAAGTTGCCGTCTTCACATTCAACATAAAAGAAAATGAAATTTAAAAGCAAGTACATACTTTAAAAATGATTACAATCAAAATTTTACAGGTCAATGTAATCTTGTACAGAATCACCCGTTATAATTCTACTGCCTCAAAAGCCTCTTCCATTATTCTGGTCTGTGCATAATTTGATGCATAATGTCCCCCGAACACAAATCACAGGGACCCAACAGACCAATTTAACTATGAAATTGGATTTGCCAACCCTGAAAGGTTGTATGACATACAACGATTAAATAGCAAAACTGATGGTGAATGATACTACTGTCAGCATCGGCAATGTTCTTCTCCGGGTTTACGCTATGTCTGCACGATCTAGCATATCCACCAAAGTCATCCTCCTAGGGAATCTTGGTGGCAGCCTCATGTACATGGCATCCTCAATCTCAATTGGCAAGTGTGTTGCCACAATCACTATTCCACCCTTCTTTCTGTGCTCCGCAATGATATACTCTAGCAACCTCACCCCTTCATCATCCAATGCAACAGAGGGCTCGTCAAGCAACCAAATTGGCCGATCAATTGCTAGCAGCCTTGCAAGCTGCAGCCTTTTTCTTTGTCCCATTGACAGCATTCTCGCTTTATCTTTTGCTAACCTTCCAAGCCCCATCAGCTGTAAAGCAGGCAAAGATTTCCCGTGTTTGCCTTCCAGAACTTCGAACCACTGGACATTGTCAAGGACTGTAAACTTCTCCTTCACAGCATCTTTGAGGGAGAGCCAATTCAGCTGAAGCTTGTACTGGTGAAATATTCCGGATTGTGTGATATCATGACCATTCCAAAGTATCTCACCAGCAGAAGGTTTAGAGAATCCAGCCAACATGCGCAGGAACGTGGATTTGCCTGAGCCATTGCTGCCTGTCAGCACAAGTGCCCCACCATCATGAATGGACACATTTACATGTCGCAAGATTTGTTGAGCGTTTCTCATGCAAGAAACATTGTTGAGGAGGAGCCTAGGAAGTGGGGCTTTCCGTAAAGACATGGAAACTGATCAGAGTTTGCAGAAGTCAATGAAACGATCATTACAAGAGAACTCCTGAAACGGTGAAATAACATAACTCTGAATCAAACATTGTGACAAAATGTATGCTAAATTTCAGCAAAAACAAACAAATTATCAGCATGCGCATCAAGCCAACGGAAGCTTATAAAACTGAAACTTCATTTTAAATTCAAACGCGTAAAACAGATTCAATCCGCAGGGAACTCTTGAGTGTCTGAAGGTGGTGTTACAAACCCAACAACTACAAACCAAGACTAACCGATAACAATTGCCAAGAGACTACTGGGTATTGACAGTTTGCAACCAAGATAATTTTTATGCTAATTTTAATGGGAATTAATAAGAACAAAACCAGTACAACAATCACATATAAAACAAACTTTAAAGTCTCAAATCCTAGTCGCCTGGATATGAACAATGAAATCAAAATAATCAATTGATACACACAAGAATTAATACTAATTAACCATATCAATATCATTCTATTAGATATTTCATCAAACACATGGAACACAACTTCTACTAAAACTAAAATATGGCAACTTCAATTCGATAAACTCAAAATCACCACATGCCCGTATCTGAATTTTCAAGGGACACTTGAAGCTCAACACAAATACTCAAAAAAGTAGATAAATATGCATTTTAAAGGAAATGCAAGTGATAGAGAACATTTGAAGTGGTGATTTTTTTTTAGCATTATTGTTATTAGAACAACAGACATGGAGACAACAAAAGATGCAGAGATTGAGTGAGGAATTACCTTGACAGGTTCGATTTGTGGGATTTCAAGTCTCACTTTTTGAGTTCGTGAGTTTTCAGTTGACGATTCAGAAACTACATTTGTTTCTGTTGGGCTTTGAAGAAGCTTTTGCTATTGTACTTTATATGTAGTGTTTTTATATTATTATTTTCCTTTTTAAATGGGGCAAAAATCATTTTGGTCCCTAACTTATCATGAAATATTATATTTTGACCACTATTTCGTTTTTTAACTCCCGTGGTCCCTAACTTTTTCGAAATCCATCAATTTAGTCATTTTGTTAGTCAACAGTTAGTCAAACTTAATAGCCATAGGGATATTTTAGTCTTTATACATAAAAATAATAATTCATAATAAAAAAATTATTAAACAAAAATTTAATAAAAAAATTAACAAAATCAAAAAATAAAAAATGCTTGAATATGGAGGAGGCCGCTGCCTCCTCCATGAACGGAAAACTTGGGGAGGAGGTGCGGCCTCCCTCCCTAGCGGCCGGCGAGAAGGCCGCACCTCCTCCTTGAAGACTGTTGGGAGGAGACCGCCTCCTCCCTGATTTTTTAGGATTTTTAATTTTAATTTTAAAAAAAATATTTTCTTTTATGTTAATATTATAAAATTTTGATATATAATATTTATTTTTTATATTTTTATATTATTTTAAATTATTATAAATTATTTATTTATTGTAAAAAATATAAAATTTTTTAAAGGTTTTTAATTTTAATATTAAGTTATTTTAAATTTTTGTGTGTGTTTTTTTAAAATATTTAAGGACATATTTTATAAATTTTGTGTATTTATAATTTTAATTTAAAAAAATAAATTTGTGATATGTATTAGATTTTTATTGAATGTTTAAATTAAGTTTAGTTTATTTAAATTTAAAAATAAAGGGAAAAATCGAATTTTTAATTCAATAAATTAAAACTAAGGGTAAGATGGTCAATATACACATTCTGTCATGGTTGACTGTCAAAAAATTTGTCAGAAGGATTAAATTGATTGATTTCTGAAAAGTTAGGGACTACGGGAGCTAAAAAACGAAACAGTGGTCAAAATGTAATATTCTGTGATAAGTTAGGGACCAAAATGATTTTTGCCCTTTTAAATAAGATTTATTTTTATTTTTTTTACATTTATACCACAATTTCTTTAAAAGTAATCCAATTTTTTTTTATGTAAATTTAAATAAACTATACGATGAAAGTTGAGATGACCCCTCATAATTATATTAATAAAAATGTAAATTCGAATAGTAAACTTATAATAAAAAATATAATTAGGTAATTTTATAATAAAAAATACAGTACAAATTACTTCTATCCAAAAATGTGCTCATATCTCACACAAGCACTTAGTTTATTATAGCTAAATTGTATTATCTTTCTTCAACTACCAAAAAAAAATATGAATATAAAATTGTTGTTTATCTATAATCATTTTATAAAAGCAGTTTCTGATAAATTTTACCCAAAAAATATTAATACTGATATTCAAAGATTTAAAGAAGATTTGATGACTTTTTGAAATTACTAAGTTAAATTAAAATTAGATTATACCTTGTTAAAAAAATTTCTTCATAATCTTCCCACATGACAAGTGGCGAGATTATAGTGGGAGATGCACCATGCATCATAATGCATTTAAGTTTTTTTTTTTTTCTTATTTTCTAATAATTAGGATCCCAAATTTTCACTTGATAACTAAAAGAGATTTCTCTTTTGATATATGATCACCTTTGAGCAAAATCACAAAAAGCAATACAACTTTAAAACTAGAAAAAGTTAATAACTAAGGACCAATTTGGCAGTGTTATATCTTTTAAAATAATTACGATTAGTTATGTTATATTTTTTTTTGCGAACTAGAGGAGATTTTCCTCATCATGGATTACCATTCCTCCTAATTTGAGGAGTTGGTTTATTGTGTACGGTAAGTTCTAATTTTTTTATTTTATTTTTAAAATAATATTTAATTTTTGGGTTAACTTTAATTTAGTTCTTACTTTTTGATGAAACATTATTTTTTTACTTACATTTTCTTTTTTGGTTCGCGTAGTCCCTGACGCTTCTTAAATAGATCAAATTGGTCATTCTGATCAACTTTTTGATGGTCAACCATCACAAAATTTTTTTAAAAAAAATTTTACCCTTAAAGAATTCAATTAATGGAATTACAATTTTACCTTCTAATTAAAAATATAATAAAAATAATTAAACAGAAAAAATAAATAAAATAATATTAAACTAAATTATAAAAACTTAAAATATAAAATTTATTAAAAAAATATTAAAATTAAGTTATTTTATAGAAAAATTAACATTTACAAAATTAAAGAATAAAATTAAAAAATGGAGAATTAAAAAAAATAAAAAAATATTCAAATTAAGTTATTTTATTAGAAAAATTAATTAAAAAATTAAAGAATAAAATTTAATTCTCAATCTTATTTATTTTATATCAATTTTTAGGCAATTATCAATCTGGTCCCTAACTTTTGGGGAATTATTAATTTTTTAATACATTTTCATTAATTGTACCATTGGACCCTTAGTTTTCGTAAATGTATCAATTTGGTCCATCTGGCCAATTTTTTAAGGGCAAAAATTATTTTAGTCCCTAACTTTTTTTGAATTATTATTTTTTGACCGATATTTTCTTTTTTAACTTGTGTAGGTCCCTAAATTTTTAAAAATCCATCAATTTAGTCCTTATATTAGTCAAATTTAATAGTATTAGGGATATTTCAGTCTTTAGGTACAAAAATAAAAATTACGGTTAAAAAATGAATTATAAATTATAAAATAAAAATTAAATTAAAAAATATAATAATAATATTTGAAAAAAATAAAAAAAAAATAGTTTTTAAAAATAATTAAAAACTGCTTTAATAATTACTTTAATAATTTATTTTATTTTAAAAATAATCATTTTTAATTTTAATTTTTAAATAATAATACCTCATTTCTTGACATTTTTAAAAAATATTTTTTATTTTTTTATTACTTTAATAATTTATTTTATTTTTAATTTTTAATTTATTCTAATTTATTTCATACATAAAATTTATTTTTTATATTTTAATATTAATTTAAAGTATTATTTTGAATTATTAAATTTTCATAAATTAATTATTATTGTACTGATTTTTTTTTATTTTTTAAAGATTTTTAATTTTAGTGTTAATTAATTAATTTAATTATTTTTAATATTTAAGGACTTTTCTTATAAATTTTATGTATTTTGTAATTTTAATTTTTTTTTTTTGTTGATACATGTTAGATTCTTATTGGATGTACAAGTTAAAGTTAATTTGTTAAAATTTAAAAAATAAAGGGTAAAATCGTATTTTTAACTTAAACATTTAAAGTTAAGGGTAAAATAGTCAATATGCATATTCTGTCATGTTTGACTGTTAAACATTTGGTCAGAAGGACTAAGATGATGGATTTTTAAAAAGTTAGAGACCACACGAGCCAAAAAAGGAAACATCAGTCAAAAAGTAATATTTCAATAAAAGATAAAGACCAAAATGAATTTTGCCCAATTTTTTAACAGTCAAACTAACTGAAAATATTAAAAAGACAGTTTTGCCCTTAACTCTATTTAAATGAATTAAAATTAAAATTTTACTCTCAAAATTTTAAAAATATTATTAATAATTAGAAGGATAATATGATCATTTTATATTAATTTTTTTAAAATATAATTTAATAATTTGTTTAAAAAAATTTTAAAATATAATTTTAAAAAAACTTTAATGAGACATTATGAAAAAAAAATTAATTTTTTTTTAAAATTTTATTTTTGAAAAATTAATATAAATGATCATATTACCCTTCTAATTATTAATAATATTTTTAAAATTTAAGAGTAAAATTGTAATTTTAACTAATTTAAATAGAGTCAAGGGCAAAAACTGTCTTTTTAACATTTTCAGTTAGTTTGACTGTTAAAACATTGATCAAAGGGACCAAATTGATATATTTACGAAAGAGCTAATTACACCGACCTCCCATGAGGTTTTGCCAACTACAAGTGGATTCAACTTTATCGTTTACTGACAACGACCTCTCCTGCCGTTAGTTAATTTTAGTCAAACTTAACAAGCTCAAGGGCATTTTCGTCTTTTATACTTTTAAAATTTTATTTTATTAAATAAAAAGTAAAAAATTAAGAAAAAAAAATCATCATTCCCTCCTTCTTTAAAATAATGGACGGTTAGGACTTATTTTTAAAAAAATTAAAAGGATAATAATAATAAAATTAATAAAAATAAAAAATAAATTTTAGTTAGTGGAGATCCAATCTGAATCTCCACCATCTATCAATTTTGATGGACAAGAGTTCTTTGAAGAACGAAGGGTTCTTCGAACAAACCCAGAAAGGTTCGAACCCTTCTCGGTTCGTTCGAAGAACCTAGAGAAGAACCCATGTCTGGATTCTTCATCCAATTTTTTTTTAAAAAAAAAAATTCAAATATGGGTTCGCCTTCTAGTGACAAACCCAGATGCGTTTGTCTTCGTCGATGAACCCTTCTGGGTTTGTCGCGTTGGAGATCCAGCCTGGATCTCCAACAATATTGTTTTCCTTTTTGGTAAATTGAATCTCCACCGTCCATCAAATTTTATGGACGGTGGAGATCCAATCTGGAGATTAGATCTTCACATTTCAAACTCAATTTTTTTTTAAAAGAAAAATTTTTAGACCTTCACCGTCCATTCAAATATGAACGATTGAGATTTAAAATTTAATTTTTTATAATATTTTTTTTTAAACTGAAAAAAATCTTTATCGTTCATCTCAGATGAGATGGACGGTGGAGATCCAACCTTATTTTTTTATTTAATAAAAAAAATATATTATTTTAGGGGTAATTTGGTCCTTTTAACAGTTGAAGGTGGTCAACCGTTAAGTCTAACAGAAGTTAACTAACGGTAGGGGAGATGTTTGTCAATAAACGATAAAGTTGACTCCGCTTATAGTTGGCAAAACCTCAAATGAGGTCGATATAATTAGCTCTTTACGAAAATTTAGGGCCAAATGGTACTAATAAAAGAAAATGCATTAAAAATTGATAATTCCCTAAACGTTAGGGACCACATTGATAATTGCCCTAATTTTTAACCTTTTTTATTCTTTATTTTTTAAAATATTTATTTTTTCTAATAACATAATATAATTTGATTATTTTTTAATAAATTTTATATTTTTAAATTTTTATAATTTAATTTAATATTATTTTATTCATATTATTTATTTATTTATTTTTATTATATTTTAATTGGAAGGTCAAATTGTAATTCTATTAATTCTTTAAGGGTAAAATTGTCAAACAGTGATAGTTGACCGTCAAATAGTTGGTCAAAGGACGCATTTGATCTATTTATAAAATGTCAAGACTACGAAAACAAAAAAAGGAAACGTAAATACAAACGTAATATATCATTTAAAAGTAGGGACTAAATTGAAGTTCCCCTTAATTTTTAGTAAAAAGTATTCTAATTTACTTAAATTTCAATTTATTATAATGATAAAAGTGTCTATCTATTAAATTAATAAAGTTAATATAGAAAATTTAAAATATAATTATATCATTGTCAATTATTTTAAAAAGTATCCCACAATAATCACTTTTCGTATTTTACCAAGAGTTAATTACACCCACAACCCCTGAAGTTTTACCAACTACAAGTAGAATCAATTTTATCGTTTATTGGCAATGACTTCCCCTGCCGTTAGTTGACTTTAGTCAAACTTAACAGGGTCAGAAGTATTTTCGTCTTTTCAAATTTCATTTTATTAAATAAAAATTAAAAAATTAAGCCATCTTTAAAATAACGGACGGTTAGGATTCATTTAAAAAATTTAAAATAATAATAATAAAAAAAATTAATTATAGTTAATGTAAATCTATTTTCCAAATTGAATCTCAACCGTCTATCAAGATTGGTGGACGATGGAGATCCAATATGGAAAATGGATCTCCACCCAAAAAAAAAAAATTGAGAAGAATGTTTGGGTTCTTCGAAAAATTCAGAAACTCTGGGTTCTTCGAACGAACCCAGAAGGGTTCTTCGATATATATATATATATATATATATATATATATATATATATATATATATTAAATACTTAGATCTAGGTTTGCCTTTGAAGGCGAACCCAGATCGTTGACGAACCCAAAAGGGTTCGTCGCACTGGAGATCTAACCATGGCTGGATCTTCATGGTTTTCTCTTTTTTTTTAAAAAAAAAATATTTTTTAAAAAATTCTGAAGTTTAATTTTTTTAATATTTTTTTAGAGAAATAATTTTTTTATTTTAAAAAAATATTGTTTTAGAAGTATTTTGGTCATTTTAACGGTTAAGGTTAGTCAACAGTTAAATCTAACGAAGGTCAACTAACGGCAAGGGAGGTTATTGTCCATAAACAATAAAGTTGATACTACTTGTAATTGGCAAAACCTCAGGGGTTATAGGTGTAATTAACTCTTTTACCAAACATCTTCTAATGTTAAAATTACAAATAAATAAAAAAGACTAAAATCTAATGTTGAAAAGCAATCCCAAAATGCCCTGAAAATTATTAATTTCCCTATAAATACTTTTACTTCCTATATAACTCACTCCACTTGTACTCACAATACAAAATTAACTACCAACACAATAATCTGTTTCTGTCTTCTTGAACATAAGTAAAAACTCAAAATGGTTATAATTTCTCATCAAGCTACAAGAGATACAAACAAAAGGGTATAAAATCATTCATCATCCACACAATTTCATTGTGGAGAGAGTTTCCACTTCTGCTCATCAATTTCGTGGACGCTAAGCAGTCGGGGCGTCGTTGAGGTTGAGCCTCGCCTTCTGCAGAGCAGGCTTGAATATGCCAGCCTGATCATCGTGTTTCAGGATCTGTACGTATAGTACATGACCCTTCAAGAACCCAGATTGAATCTGAGTAATACAATTCCAAGTTCAAAACTAAATCAATTTTGTGCCACCATTGGTGACCAGTTAAAGGGTTACATTCACTAGTATATACATATGATGATGATGATATAAAAAAGGTTACTAGAATGTAAAAAAACTATAGATGAGGTCCATGGCTATACCAAGAACCCTAAACCGGCTATTTCGTAACATAAAGGCAATGAAAGGCCCTTCCAGGTTGGAGACCAAAAAAATTGGGGCAGAACAGAACTCCCCGAGATCATGAAAACAATGCAGCCATATAATGCAGCATGTCGATTTCACATTTAGTTACTGATCCATCTTCGCTTCCGCGCTGGCCGTTCCTGTTTTATTTCTGAATCTGCAGGAGTGTCACCTTTGGCAGAAGGCAGTGCTTCGTTCTCCATCTTCTTTATTGCTGCCAAGGCATCTTTGTCACTTGGCATTGGGAGCTTGAATCGCTCACTTCTCTTCTTCAGCTTCTCAACTGTGTCAAGGTGCCGATCATCCCCTTTCGTATCAGCATCCTTGATCTCTGGATCGCCAACATCTTTCTTTTCAGCCAAGGGCTGTTGCTTATCGGCAGGCTCAATTGCTGTAGCAGATTCCTCGGGGGGTTTGCTGGCTTCTAAAGGTCCAGTATTATTGTTATTTCTATCATTCTCTTTGAACTTCGAGGAAGCTGAGGACTTACTGTTGATAGTGAAATCCCTCTCCTTATGGCTAGTCCAACGTTCCAATTTTGACCGCCCTCTTTTCGAATCTATCTGTTCATCATCCGAGGAAGCTTCTTCCTTCTGTTTTCTGGAAGAGTTACGGCGCAGTGGCTTCTCGTTCTCACCATTTCCTTGCTCAAGAGTGCCTTTGAAGCCCTAAAAAGATGTAAAACCAACATGAACAGACAAGCACAACTCAACAGTGAAATTTCCAACATTAATCGACAAGGGTTCCACTAGCGAGGCGCAAGTAGCAGAGAAGCAACTTACAAACAGTTAGTAAAAACTGTCAACAAAGATTATGTAAATATAATTTCCCTCAAGGAAAAGTGGAAAACTAAAGCTTCAGCTATGGACAATCGGAATCCAACATAAAGAGGCCCACGAAAAAGCAAATTCTACTGAGCTAAACATCAGTGCAAATTTGAACTCATCTAACTGATTTCATTTGAAAAGTGGAGATTGGATAACTCATTTTATCTTACTTATAGATAAAACCTCTATCTGAAGTACAGCATCTACTAATTTAAGACAAAGAAAACATGCTATCTTAGCTGTTGAAATGGGCATGAATGCCCTTTAACATGACCTAAAAATTGCTCCATTGCTAGCAAATGCACCGAGAGAGGTTCAACATTACCATCATTTATCAGGTGTCATAAATAGAATACGTGAAACTATGAAAGATCGATCACTAAGCACATCTCCAAGCAATCTGCTATTGCAGTAATAATAAGATATATCTCATCAACACGCTTCAAGCAAAAAAGGAAAAGCACAGAAGTAATAATGACAGGCTACTCAAAATGGAATAATTAAATAAAAACTCTGCAAACTAAAATATAACCTCAATAGGTTGCCCGAAAAAAGAAGATCAACAGCCAAATATTCATTAGAAAGCGACAAAATAACATTAAGATCACTCCTTGTTAAGTAAGAACTCCTTATAGCCATTTAGGAAATGCCACTACCAAGAATCAATTTTCATTCCATTAATTTAGTAAATCACGTGCTACAGCTACTTATCCTTCCTTGTCCTAATCAAACATCTACTAAGTAAAAGTTTGTGCTCAGAATACCAAAGAGAAGCATAACACTTAGGTAACCTAGCCAATTGGCCATCATAGGCAGCCTCATGGCATAGGCAAGAATTTGATGGCATTTTTCACCATTGAGTAACAAAAGTCTCATTACCCAATATTGCTGAAGCACTTGCTAAGGCAAAAATTTGCGGGCACATAGCCTAGCATGACCAAGCTTGTAAATTTAAGCCTTGAAGAACCATGAAGCTTGTCTTTTCAAGGAGTGCTTATATCCAATATATATATATATATTATGGACAGGCGAGGCCATATGTATTAAAATTCCAAACTCGTACCAGTCTTTTAATCAGAATTTGCTCCCTCACTGAAAGTTAAGTGTATTCCAACAAAATGTTGCTGGACAAGGAATTTGACAACATTTCTTGTTCTCCACAAGCAAGGTTTTAATTTGTATCAATTCAGTTTGAAAATCTTTTTGTATTTATTTGTATTAGATAATTTCATGAATTTCAAACTTGTGAGATGATTCCCATCTCTATCAGAAACTTTATGCTCTAGTATCTATGGAACATACCATCTCACTAATATGACCACTTTGGTCTTCTTGATTTCTCTTGGAAGCACCCGAACCGTTGTGATCTCCACCTTCAGGTTCTCTATTCTTCCTCATGGTTTCTTTATGTTTCTTCTCAGGCATTCTTGGGTTATCAGAAGCATGAACAGCACGGTCATTACGAGGGCCTGATCTTTCCTGCCTCGGTTTTCTCTCCTCGTTACTAAATTGATTTCCACGTGCATAAACATCCTCACGTCCCCTGCTGTATGACAAACTTTCATCCTCAATCCGCTCCCTTCTCTTCAGTTGTTCACCGTGTCGAACTGTGTCTTTGGACTGGTACTCTTTATCAGAAACTTTATTATAATCATCCTTCGCCCTAGGATGGCCAACCCATGCTTTGTCTTCCGAAGAACGCCCAGTCCTTACAGCACCCCTTCCTTCTTCTCTTTCCCTCTTTGGTAGAGTTTCTTCATGGGATTTTAACCTATGCCACTCCTCCCTCTCCCTCTCCCTCGGCCTCTCTCCCCTATCTCTCTGCAACCAGACCTCATCTTTGTGTCTAACAGGATGGTGATCATCAAAATTCTCTCTAATCCTTTGTTGGTCATCTCTCTTCCGCTGGTCAAAAATTTCATCCCTTTCTCGCTTTCGACGACTGATGGAATCTCTGTGGGTATGCAAAATTTCATCTTTGTCAGCATGGTCTCTCCTCACATATTCATCATCTTTTCTTCTCTTGTTATAGTAATCATCCACCATTTCATATCTATTCTTCTGATTATCATCTCTTTCCCTGTGTCGTGAGCCACCATCCTTGTCATAAACCCTATAGCTACCATTATCCAACTGTTTTCTTGAATGAAGATGTTCATCTTTGTCGCTCCTCTCACTTTCACGAGCCTTACCCCTGTGCCTCGACCCCATTTCGTCACCATGCTCACGCTCCCTCTTCTTTGTCTCTTCAGGTCTATTTTTTCTGCTATAATCTTCATCTCTTCTTTGCCAAACTCCAGGGTTTTCTCGCTCCTTTCGCCGATCAACACCCTCAGTTTTCATATGCAAAGGATGGGCCAAGCTGGGCTCCAGGTCTCTACGAGGATAAGAACCCTCCCTCCCTTTTGCAACCATGCGATTTCTTTCCATCTCCTGTCTACCCTCCCTGTCTTTTCTTCGGGAACTCTGTTCATTTTCTTCAATGTGCTTCTTCACGGTTCCTGAGCGTGTAGAACGTCCATCTTGCATAACTTCCTCCTCGACACCATCACGCCACTTCTTATAGTCTCTGCTGCTGCCAGATCTTGCTTTGCTGTTTTCACTACTTCTTGCAGCCTTTGAATCATCTTCATCATCAAGTTCTTGAAGCTCTGGTTGTTCAACTTGAGAAGTCAATTTCTGCTTCTTCCCAGATTGAAGTGAATTTCCATCTTTTAGGGTGTCATTTGTGGTGGTTGTATTTGTTTCCTCCTTTTCCATTGCAGAGCTTCCATCGCCAGGCACAAATTCATCATGCACAGCATCTTTATGCTCTAGACTCGACTCCCTGCCATCCCCAACTGTGACAGGAGATGATATTGGACTATGTTTCCCCTCCATGCTTTCAACCGATTCTTCTTTATGATTATCCTGGAATTTCTTAATCTGAGGGCTTCGACTAGGAGTCAGATGAGGGGATCTCTCACGTGTTATACCCTGTATCCGCCTGTGTTCAATACAGGAGAGATAAGCTGTTGGTTAAGTTCAGAGCAATCTGACAAACTCGAAGAACAAAAAAGTTAACAGAATATAGGAACAGTCATTATCATTTGATAATGCTCATCTCAATGCCAGAGAAATTTACCAACATACGAAGTAAAAGCAAAGAAGACTACTTTTCTACAACTCGACAAGTTCCAAAAGGCAAATATACAAGTTTGGAGGGCATACAAAGATTTTTTTGCGTTTGATGAATCAGACACCCAATGAGTACCAACTTCCACCAAGTAACTGCATCACGGTTAACCTAATTTCCACCTATATTCTGTTTTCCATCCAAAAATCTATAACACAATCTATTTATGTCAAAGATACCATTAAGTGCATTCCCTAATGCTCGAAAGCAAGTCCAATTGTAATCTGAAGATGGAATAATTCAGGCAAAGAGGTATCATCTTCAGAAAAGAAGCTTTTCCTAGTTGCAACTACCATAATTATGAGGCTTTAACATTTTCAGGTGAATTAGCCTTTAGTTTTTTAGCAAATCAATAATTAATTAACTAATAAGCATTCTGAAGCAAACATTGTAACACCTAATCTGGATATATAAAAAGAAAAAAGGAAAACTAATTTAGAAGGCATCGTTGGGTTAATGCTTTGTTGAGCTGAATTGAGGGTGAACTGCTACTAGGACCCTTTTACTTGAACATGCGCAGTAGCATGAGTAGAACACCAGTCATGATAATAGACAATGCTTTGATTCTAATTGAAAGGATATTGCCATATTATATACATCCAAAAGCTTATTCCATACCTCTCCTCACGAGGATTCCCAATGTTTTCACTAGGATACACAGGAGTTGGGCCCCTAGTACCTGGACGATACTGAAGTGATGCTTCAGGAGGGAAGGGCACAATCCTATCTCCTTCAGGTATGTTCCCATGAACAGAATTCATAAATGGTGCCCTTCGTCCAACCAGCTCCCTCTTTCGACCATTATAAGCCCCTGGAAAACTGTCAAAGTAATTAGCATCCACTGGTCCCATCTCATCTTCAGCTACATGGCCTCCTCTAAGTTCCTCTACTGGAATGTCATTGTCTCGATCACCATTACCTGTGGATGACTCATCATCCACGGAGCCCTGGCAGACAATCTGTTTATCCAAGTACCTCCTTCGGTTAGATTAATTTGTATATGATGAATATAACTACCCATTCGATATGAGCAGAATTGGAGCAATTAACAGTAGGTTTGATATCTAACCTCAATGATTGCATCTGAATCACGTACACGAGGAGGACGGGTATCAATAGAAGGGAGACGTTCACCATAGCCACCTTCCACCTGTATTGCTCTCCCAGTAGGCTGGCAGAAAACAAATTTAATCATTGAGCCCGGAGACCCATATAATAAATAAAATGGTGCACATCTAGGGCAAATTACATGTTTTAATCAAAACTCCAAAACTGTGCAGAAAATATGGAGAAACTCAAAATGAAAGAAAAGAGAGATTAATAAATACATTCATTGCCATAGGAGAAGAAGAAAAACATTTTAAGCAAACAAGAAATATGTTACACAGAGAATATATTTCTTTTTTACTATGCATGTAGAAATAGATTTAGTAATTGAGGCATACTAGTGGCGGTCGCACACGAGCAGATCCTTTTGTTAAATCACTTTGTCCCACATCTAACTTCCCAAGATTTGCATTCTCAGCTGGAATGTCTAGAATACCAGTTGCTGCTGCTAATTCCGGGGGCAAATCTGGATCATAGTCCTAAAATGAAAGCAACGGGGTTAAAAGTTTCCACTATTTGTCTATTTATCTAATTATAGATTGATATACACATAATCGACATTAAAATTTCTGAGGATTCATAAGCACCTCATTACCTGATCTGTTCGCCCACTTTCATAGACACGAATTTTGCTTTGCATGGTAGTCTCAAGGCGGTGTTGTTCCTGAAAAAAAAATTAAGAGAGGGCGTCAGTCTTCTTTCATCTATTATACAGAACATCATTAAAGACCAATAGTTACCAGCTGTTTGCAATACTCTTTCCAGCTGTCCTCATTCAAACCAAAGTTGAAAAAGTCTGATACATCAACACCAGGGTATTTCCACGGCTTTTCCTCAAAACCATCAATATCAACATCAAATATAGTCCTGAAAGTCACATTGAACATCAAGTAATCATTCATAAGCCAAACCAACATTGTGGAATGCAATACACAAGTAACAAGCATATGCAGCCAACTAAATTTACTTGTGCGAAGGAAGTGTGAATTCCAATCCAACGCCAAAAGCTCGTCCTGTCATATTGTTACCAGTGGCAGACATTCCAAAACCAGAATGAAAACCTTTCTGCATGGGAAGAGCATTTTTCATTCCTGTTGGTCGCCAGTCCCCTCTACCACGACCAGCCCCAGGAACCATGTTGACAAGCGGACGAACTTGACCTGGGGCTCCTCCAGGACCAACAGCAGTTGATCCAGGCATTGGAGCCGCACCGGGTCTTACATACTGCATGGAACAGAGAATAGATCATAAGGTTAACAGCACGACAAGATGGAAGCAAAAGGCCACAAGAAAAAAATAATTTAATCAAGAATAAGGTCACTTTTGCTTATGCTACTGATAGTAGCGAATAAAGCATATTAAAATATCATTAATAAACTCAAAATGAAGGTAGTTATACACCACAAAAAGGGAAAAAAGGAAGAAGGAATTAGCTAATAAAAGATAGAACAACTTTTCAACAGTTAGTAGGATCATATAAAAAAAATTAAGCACCAGCAAAACACAGAGGGGTAATCAGGCCACCATAGATTTAATATTATTCAGATGACAAGTTGCTGCTGGTGGCTGGAAGACTGAAAAGAAGCTCATAATTTTCTTTAAACCTACTATTTCTGCTTGTGAATGAGAAGACTTATGCAAAGCAGAAACAGTCAAGAGTCAATAAGCTGTAGCAAGTAGTCAAAGATTAAAGAAATCATTAAGGTGTCACGGTTTCTAGATCATGGTCTCTAGATCACTTGAGGTGATAGGTTCAAAAGGGCATCAGTAGTTCATGGTAATGCAGTTATTTACTAAAATTTATACACAAATAAAGTAACCAAATCAAGTCATAAGAACACGGTCAAGTAAGTGAGGCAAGGACAAACAATCAAAATAACCAAAGTAATTTAGTTGGCAGAAGTTATGAACAAGGTGACTGCTGAAACAATTATAGGTATACAGCCAAAAGATGCCTATGGTTTTTGCTTTTGTAAAGCATATTATACATTTATTTTGATGTTTAAGGGAACGTTAAACAAGTTTGACAGTAAATATTGGTCTTTCTGCTCAGGTTCCTCATCCCCTAATTTGGCATTAGTGTCGGAATACCATGCAATTACCAACAAGCTGATAACTCTCCAATTCAACTGAATTTGTGTTAGTCAATAAATTATGTAAATATAACAAATAGCAGCTCTGATCTGCACTCCCTTCTCAACCTCACCTATCATGACTTGTACCACTGTAAAAGAATGAATGTTTAATCCAACGAATCCCTGCTCAAAGATCATAAAAATTTATAGCAGCATGAACAAAACCTTAAGAGTTTCTGCATAAACTGCGCAAGTGATGATTCAATTAAGCAGCTCTGCACCTTGTCAACTTAAAATCATCATTATTCTTCATAGGAAGCGCTATGACAATTAGTACCGTTATTATTATCCTTAAAACCTGTTGCTTCCCTCAAAGTATTGTCTTATACAAAGCACTACGACAATTATTGTTCCCCATAAGGTATTACTAGTGATCGCAGCACATGGATTTGACGGCAAATCGGCAATGCAGCACTTTATAAATGCTTCACATCATCGGTCAAGAGTAGAATTGTCAAGATACGTGACAAAATGGTGATGAGAAGAACAATGCCCATAAATAAATCCAAGATCAAACAATCCCGAAGTTTGTTAATAGCCCAACAACAGTGTTCACAAGATGTAATTACCAACCACGCTATGTTGATCTATTACAAGATCCCTTGCAGCAAATACTCCCATTGATGGAATCACTTGTGAGAAATCAGCTACAAACTAAAACTGCTATGCAAAGTTCCAAGTATATTTCTTCATAATCCAAGAAGAAAATGCAGCTGATCTGATACGAAAGCGTCTGCATCATGCTGGTAGTAAGGAAACAAAGAAAGTACACTCTCTCTCTCAATCGGTTACTCCCAAATCCCAATTAACTGTTTTAATCCTTGAAGCCAGTTGCAGAATAAATTAAAACTTCTTAGCATAAACAAACAAAACATTTACATCAAGAAATGTTTTAATTTTTATTCCCACATCAACATACAATTTTTTTTTTCCGCAACAGATATACAAGAAAGTATAATATTTTCCCTTTCACTAGGAATAAAAAAACTGTACAATCCTTAAAAACTATACAATTCAATCAATTCTCAGTAACGTAAAAACATAAATACATATGTATATACACGAGTGTGAAGAACACTATAACTAACCTTAAACTGAGAATGATATGGATTATGATACGGATAATGGCTGCTATATCCAATCTTGGCAGCAGCTGTGGCCGCAGCTGCTGGGCCATTCGCGGTGATGGCTCTCTCTCCCATTGCAGACGTCTCCTTCTTCTCCGCCCCTCCCTCCGTCATTTGCACCCCAGTAGGGTCATCGCCTCCCCACTCCGGTTCCTCCATCATCATCATCCCTTGATTGTTTGCATCCGCGTCCGCGACTATCACCAGCGGATCCTCGTCTTCATCGTCGTCATCATCATCATCACCGCCGTCGTCAGTCGCCATCGCTGCTGCTCCTCCGCGATTGTGGTCGTCGTTCAACACTATCTGCAAACCGTCGTCACTGTCACTGTCCCAATCCTCTTCCTCTTCTCCTCCGATTTCTTTCGCTCCTCCTCCTCCTCCGCCGTCTAGCTTCTCGCCAAAACCGCCTTCGTCTCCGTCTCCATCTCCTCCTCCTTCATTTCGCTTCGAAACTTCCTCCGAAATCCCCGGTATCATCGGCGCATCGTCGTCGGGAATTCCATCATCGGCCTCCTCTATATCGAAAGTCACGTCTTTATCTATCAATTCACTGTCCCCACCACAGCCGGCCTTCTCGGGAGCGCGTGGAGGCGCGTGCGACTCATCGACCTGGGGAGGGGCGGCGGCTGGAGGAGGAGGAGTGGAATTAGGGTAGGATGCGGGGGGGACGTCGGATTTGATGTTGAAATTGAGGTCGATCGGTCGGTGGAGAGAGGAGGGATCAGGGGAGATATTATGGGGATTCGAAACAGACAACGGAAGGAGGACGTCCGTGTACAGATCTCCAAACTCGTCGTCGTCTTCCATTGAAGAATCAAATTTTTAGAGAGAGAGAGAGAGAAAGGAGTGAGTTCGAAGAGAAGGGAAGGGTTTTGAGTTTTTTTGGTTATTTGCGTTTTGTGTTGTGTCTCTCCAGTAAATATATAAGAAAAATGTGAATCTTTAACTTTCAAATTTAGAAGGTTTTTTTATAAAAAAAAATTGTCAAAAAAATAAGATTTAGATTTTTTTTTTTTGTTTTTTTATAAAAGAAAAAAAAAAGCTAAAGTAATAATTTCATATGATTTTATTAAATAAATTGTTTGTAATAGTAGATATGAATATTATAATTCTTATTTAAGCTTTAAAAATTTATATGAATATAATTGATTTCTTTTCTTTAGATTTGAAATCTGAATCGAGTTATGTCAGGATGTCTAGTTTAAGTTATGAATTTCTCATACAATCAGACCATTACACAAACAAATAAAGAGAAAACTTATTACACTTCAATTTTTACGAGTAAGATAAATTTCAAATAGTCAAAATTATTTGTTTACAATAACAATATTAGAGATCATAACTTTGTAAGTTTCATCATGAACTATATTAAGTTTGCGCGTGATCGAATGTCATTCTTAAATAAATAAATAGTAACGCTCATAAGTGAAGAAAAAATTTCAACACTTATACTTTTAAAAGTAAAATGAGACTTAGAATATTATTATCAAGAATTCGAGTAATTATTTAAAGAAATTATATTACTAAACACAATTTTTTTTTTTTTATAATTTTTGTATTCCAATCAAGATTAATATTGAATGGTTATGATAAATGAAATAATATGATAATTAATGTATAAATTGGTTGATAATGCATTTAACTTTGACACCAAATGCATTGATATATTGCATCCACACATTCTAGGGCTTGTATGGTATGTGACATCTTTTCTTGTAATATACAAATTTAGAAATTAAACTACACGCATATTAGGGTTTAGAAGAATTTGATTTAAATTTCTAATATTATTTAAAGAGAAAATTAAAAATAATATAAATTTTACAGGAATTAAATAGTTTGTAACAAAAATATTAAAATAAAGACAATGGGTATGACAATTCATTTATGCACTTAATAATTAATGGGTAATATATACATTCATAGTATCAAGTTATTTGATACCAAATACCCAATTACGTTAATAAATTTATATTATAAAGAAAAACTTCAATATATGTAAACGTATGCATCTAACTCATTTATATTATGTCATGTAGTATGTATCTTTTGTGTGATTAATTTGGATCTATGCATTACGCGCATTGAAGTATTTTTCTTCGAAAATTTAGTGTGTGAGTGAGTGATCCATTGTATCTTAATGGTTTTTTAAATAAAATGAAGTGTATGGTAAATTTCCAAAATCATAGTAAAAATAAAACAATTTCTCATTGGAGCAATATAAAAATAAATCTTTGGATTGGTCAAAAATCATAAGATTAATTGAGACATATTGGGTCGCCCAAAACTGGACTTCAAAGTTCCTACTGGTTTACTGATACTAAAGTGTTTTTCAGCTCATAAATATTTATTTAAAAAAGGAGTATTATTAAAATCTCCTCCTATTAATCTAAATCTATCTCTAATTTTATTTATAATCAAAATATCCCCATAATTTTATTTTATAGTCAATTTTTTTCTTACCGTTAGTTTTAAAGGATTACGAAAAACATATCACGGTCAAGGATCGTAGTTGAATTCATTACCAAACAACAATCAAGTTTAAATCTCATTCAAAACAAAATAACAACAAACAATCACACCATTTCAAATCAAAACAACAACAAATAATCTAAATTCACAACTCAATCATCATACCAATTCAATTTCAAAAGAACAATCACCTTGACATCAATCATTTGGCCCCAAAACCACCGAAGATAAAATCAACAAATAACGTACCTTGAATGTCGTCATCGAGCAAACAACAATCACCTTTTCATTGCCGGCCGAACCCATCCAAATCCAATCCGACCCACACGACTGGACGTCCTCACACCGTCGTGGCCATCGTCACCCTACTCATTATGTGTAGAGCCGATTCGTGGTCACCAACGAGATTGGACCTTCTCATACAGCCTTAAGTCGCCCTTACCGTCGCCGTCATCACCCTCCTCACCGCGTCTTGGTGATTCGTGGTCGCCAAATTTCTTATTTGTCAGACATTACTTCAGTCGGGCACTTGCTTTTTTTTTCTTATAATAACTTTTACTTCGGTGTGAAAAGAAAATGATTTGGTTTGAAATGACTTTTTACTTTGTTAATAAACTGAAAATAAGTCAGCTTTTATATTTTGCTTTTCAAATCACTTTTCGTAAAAATTGTTTGTTTCGTTTGGTTTCAAGGGTATTTTAGTTTTAGTTCTTATTTAGGTACAATTTTCACCAAATTTAATAACTTGACAATTTCCACAAATTAGGTACTATTTAGTGTTATAAAAACAACTCTTAATTTAATGGGGGGAATTTTGGTATTGCAAATTGATTATGGTAGTTTTCTGTAATTGTTGGGTACCACGTGTGGAAGAATGAGTGGATGACCAAAGATTCGAAACCATAACGTCGTCGTTTATCTAGCCTAGAGATTGAAGTGCAAAAGTGTATGTTCTGCTTTCGTTGAGAGTCGAACTCAAGACCTCCCGCTTACTAAACGGGTGCTCTAACCAACTGAGCTACGAAAGCTGGAGATGACTGTTAAACCTATTCTAACTACTTGTATATTCTTTCAGTGAAACTTTATCATCACTAAAGGAAGTAACTTTAATTGTGTGAGGAGTGCTCTATCCGTATTTTGGAAATAGATGTCCAAACAATGGATACATTCATTGATAGATAGGCAGATTTTGACATATTTTTGACTCGTTTATACTGAACCGTACATATAGTGATTGATCTTGGTAGGTACCAAGTCCCAATAAACCTTTTATCTCAGTATCATTTTAAAAATAAATAAATTAATTATAACAAATTACCCGAAATTTACATTAGTTTTGACATGGCCTAAACAAAAACATCAAATTATCCCAAACCTACATTTAAACTTTTTATTTTTTCTTCTTCTAAACAATTATTATTATTTTTAATTTGGATTTGTAATGCCCAATAACACTTTTGACTTAAAATCAAAGTGTATAATAAATTAATAACACCAACCTTTTGATTCTACCTCCCTATGGTTGATGATAATAACGCTCATTCAGTATGTCATAATTCGAATTGTTACTACTAAAATTGGGTTGTTCAAAAATTAAAAGAAAAAAATCTTTTGATAACATAAATGAACTGGTCGAGACATATTCGAGAGTGATTTCAATAATAAGCTTGAGTACTGGACGAGCTGGTCTGGTAACGACCGCCCCACCCTTCGAAACATTCCCCAACCTCAACCTGATCCCGGCCTTCAATTGTCGGGTTTGGGCCGAGTTTGGGGTAAATATTTTCATCAGGTTGGGGTCGGAAATTCCTAGTCCCGCTCTGAACCCATCCCATTAACCTCCCTAATTGGGTCTCCGTAAACTGGTGACCCGACCCGTGTAGGATCATATATAAAAAAGGAGCAAATCAATAAAATGACAAATTATTCGTCGTCTCTGGAACTATCTCACCATCATCTTCTTCATCTTGATATGTGACAATGTGATTATGTGAGGCAAGAGGAAGGCTTTTAATAGCTTTCTGTTTTTAATTCTTTTAGCTTTTTTATTTCTCTAAAATCGCTCCCATTGCTTTCCAAAATTCAAAAAAAAAAAAAAAGAAGAAGAAGAAGCTAAAACTCTCTTGCTCGTTTGTTTCCTAGAAAATCCCAGAGTTTTATCTTGGAAAAACACCTCCCCGTCCGAGAAAATCAACATTTGTGAGCCCGTTTCCAGAGACTGTTGGCTCAATTCAACATTGTTGCTCATCTCGTAAATCTGAGGTGAGAGACACCTTTGTTGTTGTTATTATTATTATTTTTAATTATATTTTGGTGTCGTGGAAAAGTCTAGGGTTTTTTACGGGGGTTATCAGGATTTGGGGTTCTCGTTTGTATTGATTTTGTGCTGATTTTTTTTTTTTTGTTTCATTTCTTGAATTGTAGGGTTTTTATGGGGTTTTCAAGATTTGTGTGCTGGTTGTTTTGGTTTATTATTGTTTAGTGTTCATTTCATTTGCGCTCTATTCATTGAATTCTAGGGTTTTTCTGACACATGGGTTTTTCTTGTGTACTGCTTTTTTTAGTGTAAACTTTTTTATTCATTTCATTTATTGATGAATTCTATAGTCTTAAAACACATGAGTTCTGCTCACATTGTTTTACTATTGTTGTTTTTTTATTGGGTTTCTTGCTTTTTGGTATTGCAGATATTGTTCTCATTGTGTTATGAATTGTTTGCCCTGCTAAGACAAGAAAAGAATATGTCCGTTTTGCTTGAAAGTGAATCGATTCACATTAGGGAAGTTTGGAGTCATAATCTTGAAGCTGAGATTACTTTAATTCAGGATATCATAGATGATTACCCTTACATTGCAATGGACACTGAGTTTCCTGGTATCGTGCTACGAGTAATAGGGAATTACAAGAGCAGTTCTGAGTATAGTTACCAGAACTTGAAAGTAAATGTTGACCTCTTGAAGTTAATCCAATTGGGTTTCACATTTTCCGATGAGAATGGGAATTTACCAAAGTGTGGGACAGATAAGTACTGTGTGTGGCAATTCAATTTTTGCGAGTTTAACCCTGATAAAGATGTGTATGCTAATGATTCTATTGAGTTGCTATCCCAAAGCGGCATTGATTTTAAGAAGAATATCGAAAAGGGTGTTGATGCTAAACAATTCGGTGCTCTCTTGATGTCGTCTGGGGTTGTGTTGAATGAAAGCATGCATTGGGTTACATTTCACAGTGGATATGATTTTGGCTACTTGCTGAAGCTGTTGACTGGCCAAAATCTGCCAGATACACAAGCATTGTTTTTTGACAAGATCAAACGTTTTTTCCCCACTCTTTACGATATCAAGCATCTGATGAAATTTTGCAATAGTCTTCATGGTGGGTTGAACAAGCTTGCCGAGCTTTTGGAAGTGGAAAGAATTGGAACTTGTCATCAAGCCGGTTCAGATAGTTTGCTTACTTGTTGTACATTTATGAAATTGAAAGACAATTTCTTTAAAGGCTCACCTGAGAAATATGCTGGTGTTTTGTATGGTCTTGGTGTTGAGAATGGACAGATTACTCATTGATAAAAAAAAAAATGAAATAAAAATAAAAATGATAGAAGTGTTATCCAGACTACAATCCATGTCTTGTTATCCATGTTCTTGTTTTTTGTTATAATTTTCTCGTCCACATATTTTTCCATTTATTTATGATAAGGTTATTGTGGGTCGCATTTACAGCTTTTGTTTTGATAATTTGACCAGTCATGGGATCACAGGTATAATACTGCAATCAATTTTATAATATGATGGGAACAACTTTGCTAGTTTGTTGAAGGATGACGGTGATGCAGAAAGCTCGCTGCACCATTTCTGGGCACAGACTCAAGGTACGAAATATAGTTTCTGTTAGATTTATTTGCAGATGGCACTAGCCTTGTTGTTTTGTTCTATGGTATATCGTTTGTCCTGCTCTCTGTTTGATGATTTTGGCTAGGTGCTTAGTTTCTTTTTGTACTTGTATGTGGAGTTGTTGTTGTAATGTAACAATCAGGGCAAAACATTTTTCGGTATTTCCAGCTACATGTCAGGGTTCTCTTTCATGTCGCTTGTGGAATGATTCATAGCTTCCTTTCTCGTATGGTTGTGCTTTGAGGGAAACTTGGTTTGCTTTATTCCTTGCAAATTTCTAAGGATATATAATAAAACATTTTATCATGTTTCTTTAATTCTGATTTCCATTGTATGAATTTGCTGTTAGAAACATGGAGTTGGTATAATTAAGTTACTCTAGATTTTCAATGCGGTTTGAGGTAGTTCAATTGCAATCTTCTGTACTATCCGTCTCCGGATCCTTAGGAAAAGTTGCCCATCATTTCCACCAATTTGTCGAATTCGTAATTCAGTTGTCTTTTTATTATTGAGTTCTGTTAAGATCTTTTCACTATATGGGAGTTGGATATTTGTGTATGATTTCTCAGGATTTCATAGAGAAATCCTGCTGACTGGTTTGTGATTGAGTTTGAATGTAGAAGGTTGATCTTAAGTTCCTTTTCCTGGTAAGCATATTTAATTGTGGACAAGAAGAGAACCTTGTTCGAGAAATCAATTTGAAATGTTGGATGCAATGGGCAGATTACTCACTGATTTAAAAAAAAAAAAAAAAAAAAATTTTAATGCAAGTGTTCTCCAGACTACAATACATGTCTTGTTTTGTTATATTGTGGTTGTGGGTCTGTATTGATACTGCCATCAATTTTTTATAAAAATTTTAATTATTCATTATTTCAAAAATAAAATAATTAAGTCATTTCATAATTATAATAATAAAAATAAAATTAGTATTGAGCCAATATTGTTATAAGAGATAAATAAAACAATAATCAAATCAAAATCCAAAGATAATTAATAACCTGACTTTACAATTATACCCTTACAACCTTATTTAATGAAAAAAATAAATTTCCAATTATAGCCCTTTTCTAGTAGGACTAGGAGTCTAGGACTCTCCATTTTTCTTTTATATATATATATATATGTATATTGCCCCGCCGAAAACTCGAACCTCTTCTTTTGGTTTCTTTTTGTTATATGCAAAAAGAGTTTACGAAGAAGAAGACGGTGATCATGAACTCTGTCGTCGACGTCTCTGGTGGTGGTGGTGCAAGAGGTGGTGGTTGTGTAGACGTGTACGACCCAGTTAAACTGAAAAGACTGGAAGAGTGGGCCGAATCAGACGCCAAATTCGTCAAAAGATTGTGTATGAAGAAAAAAGAGGAAGATGATCATGATCTGATGCAGAAGAAGAGTCAAGAAGAAGGGGTATTTCGCTGCTTGATCGTATCGGCCGAGAGATCAGAAAGCCTTGACCGGTTCGCATACAGGCAGATATATCTCAGAAGCTACAATTTTGGCCGTGAAAAAAGACAAGAGAATTCAAAATTACAGACCATTAAGAATATCATAGACAAGTTGCTTCTGAAGAATAAGAAGAAGAAGAACAAGCCCGGCGAGACCAATGCAGTACAGGTAACCATTCAAGCCATGACATACTTGCTATCGTGTTCTTGAAGGGTTATGGGATTACGCTATCGTCGGCTCCGCGTATCACCACGGATATGGGGCCTTCTAATCGAAGGGTAAACATAACTTTCTTTTTCTTTCATTCTTGAGCCCTTCGGCTGGCGGGCGAAGTAACCGGCGACGTGAAGCCCGGTGCGACCAATGCAGGTAACCGTTGAATGCAACTTTCTTTTTCTATCAATCTTTTTCCCGCATTCTTGAGCCCTTCGAAGTTTAAGCCCGGTGCAACCATCCAGGTAACTATTCATCTTAACTTTCTTTTTCTTTCGATCGTATCTGCTTTGTTTGTTGTTTTTATTTTCTTTTTTTCCTTCTCGTGAGTTTTTGGTTTTTGTTTTTTTCTGTTAGGATCGTAACATTTCTTTTGTTTTTTTATATGTCTTTTTAGATTTAAATTTGGGTTGTAGGATCAGTAGAATATATCTATTGGATTTGATTTTTAACATGTTAAGCATATTTTAGCTTAGTTCGCAATATGTCAATTTTTTTTTAAAATTCTTAGGTTCGATTATATTATGAGTTATTGGAGATATTTTTGGTTTATTTGTTAATTTCTTTTAGGTTCAACTAGTAGTGTTGGGTGCTAGGTAGTTTGTTCTTCAATTTTTAGGCTCAATTTTTTAAGCTGATGAGACAATGGATGAATAGCGGATAGAAATCTAATTCTTTTTGGTTACAAGAAGATGTTGATAATGATTACAAATTTCCTTAAATGAAAAATGGGAGACTATGATTTGATTTACAATTGTCTCATTGATCCTGGTTATATGGTAAAAGATGAAGGAGCAATTGAGAGAGCAGTTATAGTATATTAGATGATTTTGTTGGTTGCAGTACCTTAGCAGAAAATTGATTTGATAAGCTACCATGTTTTGAGTTAATATTCAAAAGACAGATACTAATTCTTGTCTTCTTCCCTCTTGGTGTATTATGGAGTAGGCCAAGGTTGTTTTTAGTGTTAGTTTGAAGGAGGCTAATCTCTGAGCTGTGATCTGTTTCTTTTTGGAAGATTTTAAAGGTTTTGGGTAGGAAAGAAAGCTATGGTCCTTTTGATATTGTGGAAGTTTTGTTGTCTTGTGGGCTTTTTGATTAAAGAGAAATAAGAGAATTTTTGATGAAGCTAAAGAGGAGGATAACTTTTTATGGGATCAAGCTTATTCTTTAGCTTCTCTATGAGCATCTACCTCTATAGAGACTATTATCTATTTTTCATCATGGTGGATAGGAATGTTGGTTTTTTATTGAATTCCTTGTATTTTTTAGTTTTATTAGTTCACTATTTTGGTGGAATACTGGTTCACTTTTATACTTATTTTCTTCATGTTTGAATAATTTTTTTTTGTTTCCTATCAAAAAAACAAAAAAGAATTTGGAGCAAGTAGTAGAACATACCATAACTACTGGAGAGTGCTAATTTTGGGGTGGGGTGATCAAGAAAGAATCTGCATAATTTTTAATGGTTTTGTCATTTATGTCACAGTCTAGCAAGGAATTTCATGTATTGAACTTATATAAGTTCATATTTGCATCTTAACTTGATATCATGCATGTTGATTCAGATTTATGTTTATATCATGATCATCAATTGGACGGAAAGTAGTATGAAAAATACAAAATTGAAAACAAAAGAGCATAAGAAAAAGGAAAAGAAAACAAAAACACTTGCATAGGCTCAGTAATATCTAGTAGACAGTACGTGACTCGTGTTTATTTGAGAAGTCAATTGTGGTTGAGGTCTTTTAGACTTGGATTCATGCAAAATTTCATACACATCATTCATTATAGCATGAGGTATCTTGTGTGTCCACTAATGACTCGAAAAGAATTCTAGCTGGATTGACCGATAGTGTAAGCTCTTTGGTCTATTTTCTGGATCAATCCCCACACAAAAAGTACAAGGATGGAGAAGGCTACCTACAAGGACCATGTGCAGCTGCTATTGCAGTTGTAGAGATATACAGCCTTGATGGTTTGAAATTCATTTACTCGTATATTTTCACGAGTTCCTTACCTAAGCGAAAATTATAAATCATAAAGTATGGAGAGGACTCCAATAAAATTACAAAAGCAACGAGTATAGGAGGGATACCTCCAAGGATTGTGTGAAAGCTGCCACTGCAAGAAGAGAGGGCTACTGGTTCCTTGCTGGAGTGAAAGCTACCAGAACTTGCGGTTACTCTATGCAAAGCATGAGGTGGGAGAAGTCTGCATTAAAATTAATAAAATCCAAGTATGAGTATCACTTGGTTTGACTTCTGGTATGAGTTCTTTAGAGTTGTGAATGGAACTTGGAGATCTTATGCTCATTTTTTTTTTTGGTTAAAGAAATTATTTCTTCAGCCATGACTAAAGAATTCAACCACATTTGACTTCCAAAGAGGTTTTTTTTTCACGTATTGTTCACCATCAGTATACAGTCCTATGTTATTGTTTTGTATCGCAAATTTCCGTAAATAGTTTCCTGGGATCATTGATTTCAAGTCATAACTACATGTTCCTTCCGTTGATATAGAGTTCATTCATACATTTTTAGACTTGAATGCATTATATTTATTAATATTACTTTGCATATAGATGCATTTTCTTATATATTTTTTTAAATCATTTGCTACAGTTTTTTCTATGCGTCATTGGACTTAAATGCACATTATGATTATGCAGATTTTTTCTTAAGCCAAATATAATTTTCCTAACTAGTCTTCATCAAGCAAAGTTTAGGCACTGTAAAGGACAATGAAGGAACTAACATGGGTTTGAAATAGGCTTTTTTTTTTTTGGGTTTTTGTTTTTGTTGATAGGAAGCAAAAAACTTTATTCTAATATGAAGAAAATAATCTTTCTGTCTTTCATGTTTCCGTTTGCGGTCAAATTTTAGTAAAACAACCTCCCCTGACAGGTATACTTAGTCGTGAAAGGGACTGTCAGCAGGGGAGTTAAAAGTTTCTACTAATTAATTTTGTTTCTCCAGTGTACAGGTTATAAGCATTTGGAACCAGAGCTTAGGCAATTTGTTTTTCGATTTCATTGTCTCATATTGCAAATCATATCAGGTTGAGCTTACCCTTGTAAAAAACAGTGTCTAATTATTTTTACTTGTTTTTCAGCTTGGAAAAGATAATTTGTATCTGAAAGGAAAACGTTATAGAAGTTTAAGGTTACTACAAATTTATAATTTTGGTATTTTATCTTATCCAAGTCAATTGATTAGTTTAATTATTGGTATTGGAGGGGATTCTTTGATTTGATTGACCTCATTTTGTTGATTAAACAGTTTGTTGAATATTCTTCCAGTCTCAGATATTACCATGGCGAAGTTCTTGAGCTCTATATATATTTTATTTCATGTTAATTTTTTCTAAGAATATCAATTTTTAATATTGTTTACCATAACAACCTCCACTTGATTGGTGGTCTATCTTTTTCATTCCATTTCTTGATAGCAATTTTTAGTTGTTTTATAAGGGTTGATTGTGAAGGATTATTGTACACGTTAACATCAACTTTAACATAAAGAGTTCTTATCAAGACAAAATTTGCACACACGCTTCATGTATTGAAAGTATAGAATTCTTGTATTTATTGAACTCTTTACCACAAGTGTTGCTATTAATGTGTGTACTTGAAAGTGAATGTTGATAATTTGAATATAATCCAATTGGGTTTTGCAGTTGCCGTTTAGAAAGAAATTTACTAAAGTGTGGAACGGATAAGTAATGTGTGTGGCAATTCAATTTTATGAGTTTAACCCTCATAAAGATGTGTATGCTAATGATTCTATTGAGTTGGTATCCCAAAGCGGTACTGATTTAAGAAGAATATGGAGAAGGGTGTTGGTGCTAAACAATTGGATGCTCTCTTGGTGTCGTCTAGGGTGGTGTTGAATGAAAGCATGCATTGGGTTACATGCAAAGCATGAATGTAAACAATTTGGTGCACTCTCTTCAATTACAACGAAGTGCAGGCACTGGCATTGTACCAAGCTCATATTCTGAGGTGATTAATGGGAGCCGTTCGGATTATATTTTTTCTTGTTTTGAGTGTGTTTAGTAGTTGTTGCAAGATTTATATACAAGCTTATGTTTTGTATTGAATTGAGAAGAGAACCCATTTTTATGAAGGTTGAGCCTTTTTTGTGAAGTAACTTGAAACTATGAATTAGATGTTCTGCCTTTTTTTGTGTTTATTTGGATTAGCATTTCGGTAATTCGTTATTGTTCACAGTTTCATATCTACTAAAATCTTTGTCCAATTGATTACAGGTTTATTATGAATAGTGAAGGTTTTTGGTATAGATCCCAAATTGACTTAAGAGTTTTCTGAATGCATGTATTGTTTGATATGGAATGACCTATAACCCTTCACAATTAATGACCTATAGACATAGGTTACTGTCTGAGTTTGTGGTGTAGTAAGGCAAATTGTTACTAATTTTGTCAAAGTTGTGGAATTACAATTAAGAGAGAGTATGTATTTAAAACATGTTAAGAACTATAAAGCCAATGTATGCAGATATCTACAAGGTCCAGATGACTCCAAACTTGCTGTTTGGATACATTAGAGTTTGTGAATAAAATGCTTTCTTTAAACACAAAAAGGTTCTTATTAGCAAACAATAACAAACTAGGAATTTAATTGCGTAAAAGGATGATCAACTGTACGTAGCTTTGCTAATGATTGCATAAGATATTTTTACGGCAGCATACTGGTCAACAAGACGGTTGATGGTCCATACTCCATATCCCCAAGAGTATACGTGTGCGCATACATATACACCACATACATGCTTGTGCACACTATGCATACAAATGCACACATGAAAGCAGGCAGCCAGGCACACAAAAGAAAAACTTTCATGGGACAAACATACTGTATCATTACGACTCTTCATTTGATACAATCTTATCATGCATGCATCGTGTATTGTATTGACTATTGAATGAACATATAGATAGCGTGATACACGCGATCCCATTAAGGTTTTTCTCCACACAAGGATTTATATGTAGTCTGTCTACAAATTCATGAAACATGTACTCAGACAAACAATCTATTAGAGTTCACATAACACAAAGCTAATGGTAATGATGATAACATCTATACATCAACAATAGTGGCACGAACCGCCCACTTACTAGTATAGTCACCATGCCAGTAACTATATAGCAGAGAATCCAATTAATCAAAGACTAAGGAGTTGACATTGCCACAACTATAACCGGTAGAGAGAAACCCTGATTGGTTCCGGAAACTATCGAAAATTAGTCACCATTCCTCACCATGTGTTTCGTAAAAACATTGACAAAAATCACACACGAGAATCTTGGCACCGAAATCAACCTATCCTTGCTTCTCTTAGCAGTACCTAATTTCAGAAAGGGAAAATACAGGGTAAATATGTAACATGACAGACGAGCTATTGCTATACAATATAAAAAAATACAGATGGATGTCAAGTCTGAAAGGAGAGGTTAGAGCATTTTATCAAAATTAGATGACAATAAAATGAAAACTGCACATGCACGTCTACACTGGTAGTGGATACATGGGATTTGGATAATTATGTTTATTATTCTTGCAGGGATGATACGCAACCCAAATTCAAATTCCTACCTCGACACGTTAAACTCTTAACCAGAAGAGAAGAGAAGACAAGTTACCAAGTAAATGATGCTTAGAAAACAAGACACAAAAAGGTCCAGCAAAGAAAGTTAAACTAGAGCATTCACTGTGTTGAACTATAACGAGTTAAACTTAGAGCCCCAACCTTCAGGGGCATGGACAACAAACTTGATAACCAATATCGTTAAGCTTGTGAATCCTAGAGGCACGAGTAATAGTTACGACAGGAAGTGGTGGACCTCAGATCCAATGCAGAACAGCACTAATGAAGGGGTAAAAGTAAGTACCTCTTCAGCAAACTTTATCAAAATGGTAGTCCGAGGTCGTTGTTGTCCCTCCACAGGTACAAAATGCGCTGTTACTACGGCTGGGAAGCCTGCACTATCCAAAACACCCTTCAAAGGAAAAAACAAAAAGCCCATCAAGGCTTTAATCACCAGTTGACAAGTCCAGATGTACAAGATCAATATGGCACTTACCCTTACTATTCCAGCAACAAATGCTCCGCAATTAAATGTCCCCATATCTTTTGGGATTGAAATAAATCTGCAACAAGAAGGAAAAAAGAAATCAAAAAAAGATTATAGGGCTTGACCATAAACAGGAACCAGCAGTTGTCATAGTCACATAATGAATGAATGATAGACGTATGAAAACCTGTTTACGAGGAGCTCCTTCTCACTGATCATGTATTCATCTTCATGCTCAGTGCCCTTTTCAAGTGAGTCCGCTACCTATTAAGGTAACAGTGAGGAGCTAGTAAGATAATACTAAAGTAAGTGGCCATGGATTTTATTTATTTATTTTCCCTTTTTGGATAAACCATGCCATGAATTTAAAGCAAAATACTATAAAAAAGAAGAAGATGTACACAAGAACCAATGTCAAAGCTAGCTTTTCATCCTTCCCATAGCAAATTTATGAGCACAGCTATCACAGGTTATAATTCACAACATCCTTTCTTCTTGACATGATGACTTAACTGAGTATCCCACAGTACACAATCTATATTGCTTTTCAAATTTTCAAGCCACATCATCAACAACATCCGATGCATCTAATCTCCAAACAGTATTGTTACATGTCAATTAGAAAGAAAAAAAATTCCAAAAGGGGAAAGGTGCATGGAAAACAAGATTACTAGTAATGACATTACTCCACAACCTTCGGTGATTTTGGATAAAAAGATGCCAGAGGCTATTAGCAAAAATAAAAAATTGATTTACATGACAATGAAGACCTCTGTTTATAGAACCCCAATTGTATATCCTATGACAATAAGAAGCCAAATTCAAAGATAATCCATGCACAAATGAGCTCCCTCAACTCCAGAACTACTATATCTTGATTAACAGAAAATACAACCAGCTGATTAGAACGAAATAAACATGACCATTAAAAACCAAAACTGCTGCTGCACACCAACTTTGAGTCCTACAAGATTTCCACTGTAAAGGTTATAAATAAATTCAATTCTAAATCCAAATGTTCTTATCACGGCCAACTTCTCTATCCAAGCTAAAGCCTCTCTCTGTTTATATAAATCTTTTTCTGTGAACTCTGAATGTTGCACCCTCAACTTTCATAAAATAAGCCCTTGGTCTTATCATTCTTTTTCTGAAAACTCCATCCTTTTTGTTAACAATAATCTTTGTAAATGGTGTTCAGAGGCCTGACCAATATTTATAGATTCAGTTGACTGACATACTTAAGATATCATCAACAACTTCATCCATATGTTGCGGCTTGAATTAAGCAGACTCACCCAGATAATCATCTCAACTGTAGTGCAGTAAGTTTAATACATATCTATACGACACATAATTCGTTTAAAGAAATACCAGCTGCTGAAAAAGAACATATGATTCCAAAGTTCATGGTTTCTATGAAAACCAAATGATAAATTTTTAATGTTGGGTTTGTAGGACAACATGCAGAAACCAAGATCAGAAGAGGGAGAGAGTACAACATAGGCTTGAAGAAATCATTGAACTTTCAATTACAGCTTCCTATAGATAAAAAAGGTAAGTAAAATCGCTTACCTTTCCAAATAAGACCTTCCACACAGTGCTATGTACAAAAGACAGAATACCCAACAATCGTGTCTCCCTTCTGTTTCCCTGATGCATGGAAAAATAAATAAATTCATAGACAATTCTAAAGCAGTTTTTCTGAGGCCACGGAATATTACGGATGTCCACAAACGCAAACAAATTGGCAAGTACAAAATAAAAGAGAAGTTCCATGAGACAACATTGCTACATTTATAACCTGACTAAAGATGGTATCATAGTATTCAATACAAATTCTAAGCCTCAACGTGCCAAACAGCATCAAAATTGTGTAAAATAAAAACTGTCAAACAAAGATATGCTGGCAAAAGTTGCAAGCATCTTTTAATACAAAAGATGTGTTACATTTCCATAGAAATATTAACCAGTTGCCACTTGCCTACAAAACTCCATCCATCTAAAATCAAAACTATGTACATGGCAATATAATGCAAATAAACAATCTACCTTTGAATTAAAAAAATGGGCCCAAGTCCACCTTTGACTATAAAGTACAGGTGCTTTAAGCAAAACAATGAATTCCATTTCCAAGTTGCTGTTAATAAAAAAAAAGTGGAAAGATCCATAGACAAGCTAATTTAGTTTGTTCTACTTAGAAAACTTGTTCAGACAATTGATTTTATATCCACGTAAAATGTTGAAGCTTATAAAAAATCTCAACATCAATTATACTAGGAACCGTGCTGGGAGTTTCAAACAAAAATCTAACATCACATCATACCTTCTCTCTGTGGCAAAGAAGCTCTAGAACTCGAGCCCCAACAGCATAGCCTGCATCCTCTAACCTAATCCATTCCAAAACAATATCACAATCAGTACAGAAGGTCATCTACGATGAAAATTCTCCAAGCATAAAAGTATCCATCAGGCCAATTTCCAAAAAAATCCCCTTTTCTTATCTTTTCCGATATCACTCCGACACTCCCCAACTTCGATCTGTTTTGTGCTTCATTGGCTTACAGGTAAATAATAACACGAAAAAATATATATTTCTATGATATTTTAACACTTGCAAACCTGTGGTAATTAGTGTCACAGGTAACGACTCAACTGAATTTGTACAGTTACCAACTACCCAAGTTGAATTGTTAAAAATAATCTACTTTAAAGAACATATTTACATAAAATGAAACAAAAGTAAGCTCATTTTACACGTAAAATCGATCCATAAGTTTACCTTCGCTCTAATTCAGCAATATTGTCAACTTGTGTTTGATTGTACTGAACAAGCTCCGAGAACAAAAAGGCGAATGCGCTCAAACTTACCTAACCATCAAAATCCACAACAAATGTTCAAAAATTCAAAGCTTTTAACTCTAAATTTGCCTAAACATCAATAAGATAATAAAAAATAAATAAATCAAAAATCAAAACTTTAAACTCTCAACTAAAGAAAAATACAAAATGTTAATAAATTTTACAATTACGAATCCGGAATTCACTTTAAACAGAATGTCTCTCGAATAATTGAATAACAGGATGGGATGATTGGATCTGAAATTCAACTTTATGCTAAATAAATTCAACTTTATGCTTATTTAGGCATGAAACCAATGAATCGATAATTTCAGCTTTTGAAAACCACTAAAACAGCTTGTGCTTCTTATATTGTTTAGCATTTTCTCGGCAGCCAAACAGAGATTGAAGTAAAATTTTTTAAAAAAAAAGATAATTCGATTCGAAGAGCAAGAGAAAGAGAGAGAAAAGAGTACCAACCTCTTGTTTGCCTTTGCTGAGAGGCTTATCGAGAACGTTAGAATACTGCTTGATCTTCCCTACTCCGATCATGTTTTTTCCTTCTGATTTTCTCGCACTTTCTCGGACTCGAATGGACGAAATACGCAAAAGCCTTGACACTTGAGTAGTGAGCTACTCGCTCTCTGAACCGGGCCGGTCTAGACCGGTTGCATTTTTCGTGATTCTTTTATTTATTTATTTTTAAATTTACCGTATCAATGGATAGGTCGATCGATGGATAGGCGGATCGAGATCTTTTAGGATTTATAGATATTAAGCTTAACATATACGGTCTGATATCTATACTCTCATATCGCGAATAATTTATTCGTCGATGTATGTATTTGTGGGATTTAAATATTTTTTTATAAATATTAAGGAAATATACCACTTCAGTGGTGAAGATTTAATTTTTACTATACATATTTATCATAATATATGGATAGTTTTCTCTCTTTATTGTGAAAGTAGATGTCTCATGTTATGAAAGTAAATATCTAAACCGCACATTTAGGTCCGATAGTTATTAATCTTGTAATTTATACTCTTAAAAAAAAAAAAAAATCATCTCCCTACGTGTTTAATTAATGCATGCATGCACCTACAAGGTACTTGAACTCATTTGAAGAGACACCGTCACAGATAGAGTTAAGAGGAATATTTATGATCGTCATCAAATATTAATTGATCAAGATTCATCCCACACACACACACACCAACTTTAAGTGAAAAAAATAAAGAATCCCAACAGCCTGATCATTTACTTGTATAAAAGCAGATGTGTTTCTCCATTCGTTTTCACAGAACATCCATCAAGAAATAAATTGTCAAAAGAATTAAACTAAGAAAGCAGAAATGGAGAGGAAGAGCTGCTGTGGAGGATCATCAAGGAGCTATGTGCCAAGTTCATGTGTTCCAACGACAACACCAAAGAAGGAAACAACTCATGTCATGATGAGTACTCCAAAGAAAGAAGAAAATGTCAAGCCAGAATATGCTGCTGCTGCTCAGGTAGGAGTGATTCAAACTCCGAAGATTGAGGAGAAGGAAGCTGCATTGAGTGTCAAACAAGAAGAGCATGTGAAAGTCAATGTGGGAAAGTAATGAAGAAATGGGAAGGGGGGCTTGAATAAAAACACAGTTGTTGTTTCAGTTTCTAGGTTCTGGTTTGATGTTTAGCCTCACTCAGCTTTTGGTTGTTGTCAGTTATTATAACTATGTCTAAAGCCTCTTTGAATAATCTATTACTATGTTTTAATTAAAAATATGCATCACCAACACTCACTTGTCAGTGTTAAATTTAATTTGATATCCTTTTCAAGCTGTAATCATGGTAAAATTTGAGATATAAATGGAAACCAAACAATCTTCGAAGTAAATATTTAAGATTTTTTCAATACATTTGTTCTTCATAGTATATAATATGTAGAGCAAGCATTTTTCATCACCAATGACAAAATATTCTGCAACAATAATTTTCTTACATTCTTATTAATGGGAACTCAGTTATATGATCAAGAAACAAGACCTGCAAGTATTACAAAGTCATTGAAGCCATTAAAGCTCTGCAATAATCCAAACGTACACTTATAAAAGTGAGCACGATCTGCATCGAGTGGAACTACTATATCTGTCGAAGGTTGAACCTTCACCGAATCTTAGGTGGCACCCATTCCGCAGTGGGCGGACTAGACACTGCTGCTTCAATAGCTAGCGGGTAATAATCCGAAAGTGAATCATCAACCACTCGAAGCCGCTCATGCAACAACGTTTAAGTAAATCCTTCCGCCCTTATTATTTAGTATAGTAGGAGTAGGAGGAAATGCGCCTTGAACACATTACGTATACTAGCTGAGCTTCGTCCCTAATCGTGACTTTTTCAGTGTTGGATGCCCCCCGATTAATGGTAAGTACTTGATTTGGTTGTTAAACTGTAATTTGGTTGTAGGTATAAATATCATTCCTGTAATCACTTATTGTTATTCAGTGAATGAAATAATAATCTTGTTTGGTTTCTGATCATGATTGATCTTCGAAGCTCTCTCTAATAGAGGTTAAGGTTGCAGTTGCATTTTGTCAAACAGTTTCAGATTTCTATCAAATACTTGCAAATATTCATATTATCTGCAGAAAAATGAAGAGGCCCCTTGTATCTTTTTCTAAAACAGGTCACATATATAAGGCAAGCAACATCATTTGATAAAACATACAATTTTGATGTGATTATTTACAACACAAAATTCTCATTCAATGGTTGGTAGATAGCTAGCTTATGAAAAGCTGTGGTGGGGGCATTCACATAAATTTGTATTACAACTTCGTAATTCAATTATTCACACTATTAATAATACCAATATGCAAATAATAAACATGAGAAGTGCATCTCTTTTGTATATACATATGTTCATAGGTGTTGAAGCAAAGAACAATGGAGGCCATCGTAGAATCTCTTGACTTGTTTTATGGCTAAAAAATGAGCAAAAACAATGACTCTAGTTGAACAATAATGAATATGGGTGATATATACACGAATATGATATGATTGTGTGCTTGAAAACTTTTCGACCATATATATAAACATAAGAATTTGCTATGGTGGGGTTTTTGTGAAATCAAAGACTCAATATGAACGTTAAAAAAACAACGCGATGCCGATCATGACAACATGTTATCCTCATATCTAGTCTACTTTCATTTTCAAATATATCTAGTCTACTTTTTAAGTAGATAAAATATTCCTCTTAATATTATAAAAAAAGAAAACACTTTCTAAAAGATCACCTAACTACTACATTGAAAAACACTTCAAGCCATAATCTTAATAAACATCAGCCTCCCCTAATCCATAACATCAAGATATCTGCATAATACTTCATTCACTCTCATAACCATCATATCAGTAGTAACAGGACACATAAATTGACACTCAAAACTCAAATAAACATAATAGGAAAAACAGATAACAGAATAATACCATATGTATGGAAATCCATTATGCTGTCAACATAGATTCCGTTCACCACCGGTAGATAGGTGACACTCGTTTACTTTAAATATCCTTTTATCACAAGCCCGAAAAAGTTTTAATACACAACTAAAAATGCTATCTTACTAGAACTTTGTTGCACACATGCAATAGTAGATGTATCCATGTTAGCAACATAAAAAGGGTTGGTTCTTCTTGCAATCAGCTATAGCTAAGGCAATAGCATCATATTTAGTTTTTAGGACCAATGTCCTTCAGGGCACAGATCTGTTCCTCTCCCATTGAAGACATAACCGTCACTACAAGGTCCTTTCCTTCGCCAAACCCATCTTTAATCTACAAAAGGCCAAAAAAAAAAAAGAAGAAGAAAGATTATGAATCTTTAATGGATAAGATTATGAACCTTAAATGGATGGATAACAAATGAAGAACTTACAAAATACAAATACTTAGTCTATATATACCTGGCTAAGCAGACTGTCATCGGTGGGAAGTCTCAGGTCGTCCTTGGTGTTCCCATTTTCAGTTAAAAGACTCACCTACAGATCACACAACTCCGGTTTGTTAATAACTTGGTGGGATATTATACAGCAAGGCAAATGGTTTGGCGTTATATTCTTTTGATTTTTCACTTTTAGTTAGTACTTTTTTTAGTGCATAGTGGGTAACCAGGCAATGTTTGATTCACAAAAGGGGCAGTTGAAATCACATATGCAATGTTTCCAAAAAAAATTCTCAAAAGTACAATTGCATCCACATGGTTTTACACTCTCCTGAAAGAAACTTGTTACTTGTGTCGCTTCTCAATAACTTAGAATAATAGCACATAACAGTAATATTAATAGTATTCTTCATATCAGAATAGTACTAAAAGCCACAGGCTACGTAATTATTCAAACCATTCATGCCAACAGAATCTCACTTACGAAAGTCGAAAGATATGCAGTCCAGTGAACATATAAACAAATTTTCCCCAATAACATCATTATATTGCATTGTAATGAAAATAATATTTGATAACTTACAAATCCATCCTCAGAGATATCAATCAGCTGATAGTCAGTACGGTTAACATGCGGAACCTGTAAAAAAATCAAAAACAAATATCAAACCAAAAAGCAAATGAGCCCCTGATAGAAAAATAAAAATAAAAACCAACATAAGACAAAGAAGTTAATATTACGTCACAGTTATGGGATGAAGGAACGATATCTTCAAGCTTCTTCCCATTAAAAATATCAATTGCTACAAAGTGGCACTTTGCATGTCCATGCTTGCCTGTCTTTGAAGTGGAAACTTCAACAACCTGTTTCAAAAGAATGGTAAAAATGAATAAACAGAGTATGTATAAGAGGATATATATATCAGAAACGCCAACCCCAGAATATACTAAATTTAATTGGGATTTAACATTGTTAAGCCCACCAAAAACGAGACCACGCCTACAAAAGTAATGTTTCCATATAAGTGAAAATACAAGAACCACCCAATTCAAAGTATTATCATAGAAATTTCAACCTTGTTAACTACGATAGCAGGCACAAGTGCACAACTATAAACAGATTCACGCATACGTTATTAGTGTTGTCAAAACTCAAAATTGAACCTAGGAGGACAATAGTAAACTTAGGCACAATGATACGTGCACCGAGATTCACTTCACTTCATAGTTCATAACGCAACCAACTAACAGTTTCGAAAATTTCAAAATACAGTGATACAAAATACAGTCATGGATCAAATTTATCATCACAGATTTACCAGTCCAGACGAAGCAAACTACCTATATACAGTCAATTTGGCTTGTTAACTACAATCAAATCATGAAAATTTTGACATTTATAAAAGTTATTTGTCCCAATCAAGCTTTGACCACCTCCACTAAAACTGCGAAAAAAAAAATCGCATACAGATACATGCTTGTAATATACTGGAATCACATATATTTTGACACCATACACTATAAAGTTCCCAAAAAAAAAAATCTAATCTTTCAACCTAACAAATCTAGCAATAGCATCAAAATTAAAAACTCTCACAAGTAGATTAAATCCAAACAAAAAAAAATCATAAACAGCAGAGAACAGAAGCAAAACATCAAAATCTACAATAATCACCATCACCATCAATTATCATGAAAACCAAAAACAACCCATCAAAGATCTGACCAGAACAACACAAACCCAGATGCAGATTCCCATTAAAACCCGTTAAAAAAACAAAAACCTTGCAAGGACGGCCCTTGATGACGAGGTAGCCATTCTTGCGGATGGTGCCGGCCTGCTGTGGGTAGGTCTTGGAGGCTCCGGCGTCGGCCTTGGACTCGAAGTGGTGCTCCTCGTCAGACATGACTTTGCTTGATGTTTCTCTCTCTCCTTCTCTCCTTCTGTGTGTTGAAAACGAAGAGGCAGAGTTTGTATAGGTTGGTCGTCTCACTCGGTTGATCTTTGTATTTCTCTTTTGTACTTTTTTTTTTTTTTTCCACTTCAGAAAGACTTTGTGAGGCTATTATATGTTTAACCATGGTTAAGATGTGATCGAATCCTGGCCGTTGGATCTCTGTCTTTGAGTTTAATTCAGCATCCAACTCCTCACACTATCTATTTCTTTTCTTTCTTTTTTTAAAAAAAAACGTTATCAAAAAAAAAAAACATTTAATTTTTTATATAAACAAATTAAATATTAATATATTATTTTTAGGGCATATTAGGGTTCTCTCATAATCTGGCAAGACATGACATTAAATATTTCAAAGCATAAACTTTTTTCTCATTTACGTTCTACTTTAAAGTCGTGTCATCATATGTTATTATTCTCGAATAAAATAGAATGACGTATATATTATCATAGTCGCGTTGCGGTCCTATTTTTACAAAATAATGTACCCTATGACCTAACAAATTAAATTCTTTTTAATATGTATATATGATTTAAAGGTATTTTGATATTTTTAATATTTAAATATTGTCACTAAATTGGATAGAATTTGACTAACGGCAGGAGAAAGTCTTTGTCAATAAATTCAAAAATTAATTTCGCTTGTAGATAAATAAATTTCAAAGGGTCTACCTATTATTTACTCTTATTATTATTATATGTAAAAACTGGCAACAACATAGACTTAAAAGCCACATATGGTATCCTTCTCTCTCCTCTCTGACACTCTCTGAGTGTTTTCAGAGTATGGTGGGTGGAAGCAGACCCCGCACCGCCTTGTATGCGTAGATCCCACTCTTTCTTGAGTGTTTTTTTTACTGTTTTTTTGCTTGTTTTTTCGCTCTGTTTCTTCTTTCAGATTCTGTTGAGGTTGCCTTTTGGTTTGTTTGGTCTTTTCTTCTTATGGATCCTGAGGAAATATCGAGATGCTGTGTTAAGCTTTCTTTAACTGAAGATGATGGTCCAATAGCTCAAATAGGGGTGGATCTGCAGGAGGCAGGTATGCGTAAGCTTTCTTTAAGCTTGGTTGGTAAGGTTCTAGCGAATAGAGAGGTGAATAGAGAGGCTATCAAGTCTTTTGTGCCTTTGGTATGGAGAACAACTAAAGAGGTGGAGGTTGAGGCAGTGAGTGTTAATTTGTTTATCTTTAGATTTGGGTGTCTGTGGAACAGGAAGCGTATTTTGGAGGGGGGGCCTTGGTCATTTGATAAGAATTTACTGATCTTGAAGGAAGCTAATGGGATGGGATCAGCTGGTGGATCAAGACTTTAGGATGATTCCATTTTGGATCCAGATCTACAATTTTCCTTTAGTTTGTATGAATCGGGATACAGGGTTGTTTTTGGGGAATATGATTGGTGAGGTTAGGGATATTGATGCTAGAGAAAGTGGGGATTGCTTGGGTAAGTTCATAAGAGTTTGAGTTATGGTAGATGTGACCAAACCGTTGAGAAGAGGTCTGAGAGTGAGACTTTTTGAGGGGGTAGAGGAGTTTTCGGTGTTACTTTGCTATGAAAGGCTTCTTAATTTTTGCTACTATTGTGGGTGCATGGGTCATTTGGTTAGGGAGTGTAGGGATAATGTGAAGGGTTTAGGGAATGCTGCTGATCTAAGTTTGGGGCATGGTTGAAGGCTCCTGAGCAGAGATGCTCTCGCTTCTTTGGTAGTAGAAGAGCAGATCCTGAGCCTAGTAGTTCGGTTCCTCATACTGATAGGAGGGGAGACGATCATAATGATAAGCAAAATGCTTCGGTGAAGATGGACGTTTCTGTGAAGGAGTTGGGTTTAGGGACGGGGGATGTGCAGGATGGTGCAGGTCCTGTGGATACTATTGGGTGTGATTCTGCTCCTGAAGCCTCTGTTGCTAGTATAGAGGCGCCTAATGTAGTTGGTAGTAATATTGATACTGCTTGTGTTGCTACTGTTGAAATAGAAGAGAAGCTCGTCTTGGGAAGCAATATGGTGGAGGAAAATCAACAGGTTTCTGTTAGTAAGGATATTTTGGAGGTGACTGGTAGTAATTCCTTTAGTGAGGCTGATGTGGGTGTAGAGGTTGTAGGTCTTATGGGGAATGTGGGTGCTGAGGAAGGGTATGTAGTGGAATCTAATGGTGTAGAACTCTCTTCAATCCATCATAATCTCGGAAGGTGGGTTGAAGGATGAGGTTAATAGCCCGAAGCGGAAGCGGTGGAAGAGATTAGCGAAAGAGAAGATGTGCTTTATGTCTGATGGGGGGGATGTTGATTCTTTGAAAAAAGAAGGGTGCTAGTTTTTTATGATGATAAGGTCTGCAAGAAGGGCAAAAGTGATAGTTCTGCTGAGTTGGCGGTGGCTGGTTTCCAGCACCGCCAACAACAATGAAAATCTTATGCTGGAATGTCCGGAAAATTGGGGAATCCTTAGACATTCAGAGCTCTGTAGGAGCTGGTTCGAAGTAATAGTCCCCAGATCCTATTCCTTATGGAGACTCGGCTTGATAGTAGGTGTTCTGATAGGATTCGGCTAGGTTTGGGTTTTGAAAACTAGTTTTGTTGTTGATAGAATGGGCTTGGGGGGGGGGGGAGGTCTTATGTTGCTGTGGAAGAGTATTGTTGAGGTGGTGGTTCAATCTTTTACGAAATGTCACGTTAATGCTTTCGTGAGAGATTTAGAGGGTGAAAGTGTAGTAGCCAAAATATGTCAGGACCCAAAATATAAGTGAGGATCCAACCCAGAGGTCCCAAAGACCATGCCCAGAACCAAAATTGGGAAAGCATCCATGTAGTACGACATGAGACATCTATGTAGTACGACGCAAGGATTAGTATAAAGATCTTCATGCAGTACGACACAGGATCAGTACAAGATCTTCATACAGTATAAACAGTACACTAGACATGAGACGTCCAAGTAGTACGACATACGTTCTACATGAGGCGTTCATGTAGTACGACATACGCTCGACATGAGGCATCAGTGTAGTACGACATGAGACATCCATATAGTACGACGTAAGACCTCCATGTAGTACGACATGCACTCCATATCCCACACATTCAAGTAGCATCAAGTGAAGATAGCTCAGTATTTACGCTTGGAAGAACTCCTATATAGCACGACATAGTCATCTCATGTCGGCATCCAATCAGCACATCATACGACACGCAATCATGATTGTCCAAATTGATAAAACTACATGTCGCACGACATAAAGTCTCTTTTGTTCCGAGGGGGACCAAATCATGATCTACATTAAAACAGGTCCTACAAAACCCATAATGACACTCGATAACGGCCAGATCAAAAAAAACATCCACATGCTTTCTTGGTGAAGGACAGCAAGGAGGGGTAATGATGAAACCCCTCAAAAGGCAGAAGCATCGTTCCCCTATAAGAAAAGAAGGATAATCTTTCATTGAAGGAGAAAAAAACTGGAGATCCCAAAGCTACCAATACTAAAACCACACCCTCCGACTATTGTTCATCTTCTCCGATCACCCTTCGACCTTACATCTCCTTCTCCGATCAAGGAGACCTTGATCACCAAGATAACAGGGAGTAGCATTCATTCATCTCCATTTACGAGCATTACACATTTATTAGCACTCGCTAACTTGACCGTCGGAGTGACTTTGGCCGGCACCACCCCGGTATCCCAGACGTCCTGCGAGTCACGTGCGTTCTATCTTTGCAGGTTGTAGTGCCTCGTGTCCCCGAGCGATTTTTGAGGACTACAGAAAGATGGAGGTTTACTGAATTTTATGGGGATCCTAGGAGGGAGCTGAGGTTTCATTCTTGGAATCTTCTTGGTAGACTTGGTGGTTTAAGTAGGCTTTCCCTTGGTGGTTGGGGGTGACTTTAATGATATTACTGAGTGATGAGGAGAAGGTAGGGGGTTTGGCTAGGAGTCATTCAGTCATGGCAAGGTTTAGAGACGCAGGTGGATGGGTGTAATTTAATTGATAGACTTAAAAGCCACATATGGTGGTGTTGTCCTGTAGACTATCTGTGTTCCACTGGTACTGTATTTATAAGCAAAAATTTGATTCCGTATAGTGGGATCTCACTATTCTAAACATTATATGTAGTAATTAATATTAAAAGATTCATAAATATTATATGTAGTGATTAATATTAAAAGATTAGAAAGTTTTGTGAAAACTTTATATAAATCGGAATGTATAGCAAATTCTTAATTCAAATAACAAATTAGTTAGAATTATGGAAGAATCAACAAATAAAGTCATGAAAACTATAATTATTAAGCTAAGCTCATGACACAAACCTATAGAAATCCAAATTAACAAATTACGATTTGTTTAACATATAACAAAATACCACTAACTGTCGCTTGGTTATAAATGACAGAGTGCTTATCCAGCACTATAATATTTTAAATTTAATATATAAAAAACAGAACAAATAACATAATTCATAAGTATCTAGCTTTAACTAATCGGACGGCTAAGAATGACGCCACATTAAATCATTAGCAGTTGTGGTCCCACTACACGACCAACAATCATGGACCATTGGGTTGTTGTCTCGTCCTTTTTTCGCGGAATATATATGTGTATTATTGAATTTATATATAAAAATAAAAATTATCTAAATCAAACTGATAATTTATTTATTTTTTTCATTGTAAAGAGATTTTTATTTTACTAAAAACTATAAAATCTTACAAATTAAATTAATTAGGAAGATTAAAATTAAAATTTTAAAAACTCTCGAACAGACACCAGTCACACCACCAACTAAAAAGAAACAAAAAGCAAAAAAAAAAAAAAAAAATCATGATGACCAACAAAACCTGCGACGTAGAAGCTCAGTTGAGTTCTCCTGTGTGAGGCTGTGAGCGCTCTCTCTCTCTCTCACACACTCTCCACACACGTAAATGAATCACCCATTGCTTGAAGAAGTTGAAGCAGGTTAGTTTCCGTACAAAGCAAGGTACAGTCAGATTTTGACTGGTTTCGAGACAAAAACCCTTTAAAATTCTGTTTGGTTTCTGACAATATGCTAGCTACAAAAGAATTGAAATCAAGTTTTTGATGTCTATATCTATCTGGGTATTCCAAATTTTCTTTTTTTTTCTTCTTTTTTCAAAGAATTGAGTTTGTAATATATTGCATGCAACCCTATTTGTGAAAAGTGTTTGATTGAAAATTCCATGTGTGCTTTAATTAGTTTTGAGTTTGTGGAGAGACTAGCTAAGATGAGAAGCATAATTGCTTGCAGTTGCAGGTTCCCAGAATCTGAGCATAAATTTATCTTCTTATAAATTAATATGTGAAAGTGAAAAGTAGAATTTTTAAATCAAGCTATTTACCTTTGATAATGCTAATTATTAATGTATGTGTGTGTAAAGCAGATTGTGATGGCATGTGTTATATTGCTATGTAGGTAGCAGCCAGGTTGGAGTTAGGATTATAAATTTACAATAATCTTGCAATACTGATTTGTTTAGTTGATTTATTCTAACAAGTTTGAATCTGAGCCAAAAGAGAAGGTTGAACCAGAACTTGTAATTATTAAATCATAGTTTTATGGTTGACCTGGAGCTCTTGTGGTATCGGTGTCTGCATAATTAGCTATGATGAATCCTTGAGGTTTCATGTGATACTGTTTCTCTGATTTGATTAGTGTTTTATTAAGCTAAGTTATCTCAACTTAATTCTGTGAATATTCTTTAAGGTGGGTGTTGATTTGATTTTGCTGTACTATTGTTGTTCTGATGTTAGTCAATCTATATCGATGAAGGGGAAATGCTGATTTGAGTCCATTGTTGTTTGATAAATGTAACGTATATGGTAAATTCTAAGATTTGTTAAGGATTAGAGCATCACAGATGAGTTAAGACTCTCAATCGACAAACGCCCTTTTTGAGGATTATGTGATTTCAATCTGTTGTTTTTTTTGTTGTTGTCAAATTATCGTATCCATGTTAGGGGAGAGAATGGAGGAGGAGGAATCACTGGAGTCTTCTGTTAAATTAAGGGGCCAGATTTCCAAATTAAAGACTATGGCTTGGGAAGCATACAAGAGAAAGCCAATCTCTCATTGGATTCTTCTTGTATTGAGCAGTGCAGCAATGCTCATCGCATTCCCTGCCTCAAGCCTTCTGTCTCGTGTCTATTATGCAAATGGGGGCACGAGCAAGTGGATCATTTCGTGGGTGGCAGTTGCAGGGTGGCCTTTGACTGCTTTGATCTTATTGCCCACATATTTCTTCTGTAAAACTTCCCCGACTCCTCTGAACTTAATGCTCACTGCTTCTTATATTGTGCTGGGATTTCTAAGTGCTGCTGATAACCTCATGTATGCATATGCATATGCCTATCTTCCCGCGTCAACAGCTTCTCTTCTGGCATCATCGTCCCTGGTTTTCTCTGCTCTATTTGGATGTGTCCTCGTGAAGAACAAAGTAAGTGCTTCGATGATAAATGCTATCGTGATAATAACCGCTGCGATGACCATAATTGCATTGGATTCAGATTCTGATAGGTACGGCAACATCACTGAGCGCCAATACATCATGGGTTTTGTATGGGATATCTTAGGGTCTGCACTCCACGGGCTCATCTTCGCTCTTTCCGAGCTGGTTTTTGTCAAGTTACTTGGCAGAAGATCCTTCCATGTTGTTTTGGAGCAACAAGTCATGGTTTCTTTATTTGCCTTTGTGTTCACCACCATAGGAGTCATTGTCAATAAGGATTTTCAAGGGATGAAATCTGAGTCCAAAACTTTCAAGGGCGGTGCTGCTTCGTATTACCAGGTTCTCATATGGAGTGCAATTACTTTCCAGGCGGGGGTACTGGGAGCCACTGCTGTGCTTTTTTTAGCCTCCACCGTGCTAGCTGGCGTTCTCAACGCAATAAGGGTGCCACTCACGAGCATTGCTGCTGTTATATTATTACATGATCCGATGAGCGGTTTCAAGATCCTCTCGCTGATCATTACATTCTGGGGATTCGCTTCCTACATCTATGGAACTTATTAGTAGGGGTGGGCACCCAACCCAATTCGCTTGGGTTGGGTTGGGTTGCATTAATTTTAAGATTGGGTAGGATTTGTGTTAATAAAATGTAATTCAAGTTAATCTCACCAATTCGATATAGATACTATAAAATAAAATAAATAATTGTGTATTATTATATAATTTTTAATATTTTTATTTTATACTAAAAATATATAATATATAAACACATTTATTAAAAATATACAATTATATTATTTTATTCATTTTGTAGTAATTTGCATTGTCATTGATTGTATTTTAAAATATTTCTTGGTGCATTAATTTAGGGTTTGATTAAGAATTTGATATATAAAAGTCTAACACTTGTATATAAATTTTAATTATTATATTGATTGAAATAAATAATAGATGGTCCAATTAAGATATATTCGACGAAGTGATTATAATTGTAAAATATATGAGCGACTTAGATGGTGACTTTCTAACTTTGATAAATTGTTAATTTTATTTTTATTTTTATAATTTATGCAACAAACATTAAATCAAATATGTATTATATGTTGTGTTTTGATTTTGAAACTTTTAAGAAATTTAAATTAGATATGATATGATATTAGGGTGAGAAATTATTTTGAAAGTGAATTTGGATATAATAAAATTTGAATTAATATATTTTAAATAATATATAATATAAAATTAGTTTTATTAGATTTAAAAGCTCAACCAGATCAATTCAACCCAAACTAATCCGACTAAAATTGGATTGGGTTGGGTTATAATTTATATTTGGTTGGATTAGGTTAAAAAAATTTTAACCCAACCCAATCCAAAAATGCCCACCCCTACTCCTAGCAAAGCTCTTCATGATAATCGCTGGATATATTGTCGTTGAAATCATTTCTTGTAACTATACATATTTCCCTTCACAAACAGGACTCAAGATGATCTAATTATTTCCTTGAGGAGTCATTGTTGCAATGCCATCCTTGCAAGTTTATAGAGATTTTGATTGTGTGGTACATTCAATGCTTCTTAGTATTAAGTAATTACTGATGATATACATATAATAAGATCGAGAAGATATTTTACCAGTTTTAACATTTTTTTAGGCCAAATTATAATGGAATACCTTGACGTTTGGTCATATTATAATGAAATTATATTTTTCCTTAAACTACAACCAAGTACCTCGAACAATTATCATTTGGTTCCCTAACGTATTTGAAAATATCAATTTTTTGATCTATTTGTACTTTTTTAACTTACAAGGTTCCTACTTTTTTTTAAAATATATCAATTTAGTCCTTATAACTAAAATTTTGACGGTCAAACCTGACATAAACTATAAATTAATCATCTTACCCTTTTTTTATTAAATTATTAAATTAGAATGATGGTTTTTCCTGTCATTTTTTAACAAGTACAATAAGAAATTGATATATGTTATAAAAATTTATTTTTTTTAAAAAAATACTTAAAAAGAATTAAATAATAAAATAAATATGATAAAATTATTAAAATAAAAATAAATTTAAAAATATTATAAAAATTAGAAAAATATTAAAATTAATATCATTTATTAAAAATAAAATAAATTTAATATTGAATGATTATAAAACTCAAAATTCAGTAATTTAATACACATATATATATAATAAATTTATATATATTGCAGTTTTGTTATTATATTTTTATTTTTATAATATAATAATAGTAAATGTATATATATATATAGTAATTATATTTTATATTATTATATTTATTTTTATAATGTATATATACTATATTATACTCTAAAATATGTATATATAATATTTTAACATTTTAATTTTTTTAATTAAATTTTAAGTTTTATAAGTATTTAATCTTGAATTTTATTTTTATTTTTAATAAATTGTGTTATTTTTAAAATTTTTAAATTATTTTTAATTTTTAATGAATTTATAATATTTATTTTTTATTTAATTATTTTTAAGTGTGATTTAAAAAATAATTTAAATTTTTATAAAATATATTAATTTTTTATTAAACTACCCAAATAGATAAAATAGTTAAAATATAAAAAGTTAGAAGGTAAAATCGTCTAACTAATTTAATAAAAAAGATAAAATTATCAATTTATACTTTATGTTAGGTTTAATTGTCAAGCAATCAGGCTCAATGTTTACTCGCACAAGGTTCGGTCGAACAATCTAATGTTGTGGTTGACCCAATTATAAATTTCTCACCTACAATTGTGTCGTTTTTTCTGCCTTAAATTAATTATAATTGTCTAACAGAAAACATAACTCAAGTTTCTGATTTAGTAAATATTATAAGATTTGACAAAAACACCTATTTCAAATTCAAGTTTGCAAAACAAGCTCTTGAGATTTTTGGGTTATAAAATAGAAGTTGATGCAGAATTAAATCAAACGTTTACATTTTAAAAAAGCAATCGGAGTGTTTTAACACTTAATTTTCTAATAAAAAGACATTTTGAAAGTGCTTTAAACAAAAATATTTAATAACACACTTTTCAGAAAACGGTTAACAGATAATTTTAAAAAATAATTTCATCAAAAACCATTAGGAGTTGTAAGTATCAAATTCATATACGAATATAACCAACCAATTCCATTTTCAGAAGATATCTAAACAATACTTCAACCACTCTCATGACCATCAGATCAGTAGTAAAAAGACACATAAATTGACACTCAAAACTCAAATAAACATAAAAAGGAAAAACAGATAACAGAGTAGTACCATATGTATGAAATGCATTATGCTGTCAACATAGACTCCGTTCACCACCGGTAGATACGTGACGCTCATTTACTTTAAACATCCTTTTTATCAAAAGCCCGAAAGAGTTTTAATACACAACTAAAATACTATCTTAATAGAACTTTGTTGCACACATGCAGTAGTAGATGAATCTCCATGTTAGCAACATGAAAAGGGTTGGTCTTTCTTGCAATCAGCAATAGCTAAGGCTATAGCATCATATTTAGTTTTTAGGACCAATGTCCTTCAGGGCACAGATCTGTTCCTCTCCCATTGAAGACATAACCGTCACTACAAGGTCCTTTCCTTCGCCAAACCCATCTTTAATCTACAAAAACCAAAAAAAAAAAGATTATGAATCTTTAATGGATGGATGACAAATGAAGAACTTACAAAATAGAAATACTTGGTCTATAATATACCTGGCTAAGCAGACTGTCATCGGTGGGAAGTCTCAGGTCATCCTTGGTGTTCCCATTTTCAGTTAAAAGACTCACCTACAGATCACACAACTTCAATTTGTTAATAACTAGGTGGGATATTATACAACAAGGCAAATGGTATGGCGTTATATACTTTTGTTTTTTTCCTTTTTAATTAGTACCTTTCTTAGTGCATAGTGGATAACTAGGCAATGTTTGATTCACAAAAGGTCAGCTGAAATTATATTGGGCAGTGAAAATCACATTTGAACGATTCCAAAAACTATTCTCAAAAGGACAATTGCATCCACATTTTTTCACACTCTCCCGATAAACTTGTTTCTAGTGTTGCTTCTCAATAACTGAGAATAACAGCACATCATCACAATAGTCCTACAGATCACTAAATATTTTTTAGTTTCCTTCATATCACAATAGTAGTAAAATCAATGGCTACCTCATTGTTCAAACCATTCATGCCAACAGAATCTCAATTACGAAAGATATGCAGTCCAATGAACATACAAACAAATTTTCCCCAATAACATCATTATATTGCAGTGTAATGAAAATAATATTTGATAACTTACAAATCCATCCTCAGAGATATCAATCAGCTGATAGTCAGTACGGTTAACATGGGGAACCTGTAAAACAATCACAAACAAATATCAAACCAAGAAGCAAATGAGCCCCTAATAGAAAAATAAAAATAAAAACCAACATAAGACAAAGCAGTTAATATTACGTCACAGTTATGGGATGAAGGGACGATATCTTCAAGCTTCTTCCCATTAAAAATATCAATTGCCACAAAGTGGCATTTTGCATGTCCATGCTTGCCTGTCTTTGAAGTGGAAACTTCAACGACCTGTTTCAAAAGAAGGGTAAAAGTGAATAAACAGAGTACGTATAAGAGCATAGGAAATTATAATACATTGTTATGCCCCCAAAAACAAGACCATGGCTACAAAAACAAATGTTTCATTCAAAGTTTCTTCCTAGAAATTTCAACTTTGCTAACTTCAATAGCAGGCACAAGCCGCACAACTATAAACAGATTCACACCTATATTATTAGTGTCGTCAAAATTGCACCTAGTAGGCCAATCGTAAACTTAGGCACGATAATGATATGTGCTCCGAGATTCACTTCACCTCACCTTATACAGCAACCAATTAACAGTTTTGATAATTTCAAAGTACAGTCATGGATCAAATTTAATCATCACAGGTTTAACAGTCCAGACGAAGTGCTTATATACAGTCAATTTGGATTGTTAATACAATTAAATAATGTAAATTTGACATTTATAAGAGCTATGTGTCCCAATCAAGCTTTGACCACATCCACTAAAAGCACAAAAAATCACACATACACACATGCTTGTATACTGGAATCACATATATTTGGATGCCACACTCTGTAGTAAAATATAAGCAGAATCGTGCCTATGTTGTTAGTGCAGTCAAAATTGCACCTAGAAGGACAATCGTAAACTTAGGCATAATAATGATACGTGCACTGAGATTCACTTCACTTCATACCAGTCATGGATCAAATTTAATCATCGCAGATTTAACAGTCCAGACGAAGCAAACTTCTTATATACAGTCAATTTGGCTTGTTGGCTACAATCAAATCATGTAAATTTGACATTTATAAGAGCTATGTGCCCCAATCAAGCTTTGACCACATCCACTAAATCTGCACACAAAAACACACACACATACTGGACTCGCGTATATTTTGACACCACACAAGTTCAAAAAAAAAAATTTTAAAAAAATCTAATTTTCAACCTAACAAATATAGCAATTGCATCAACATTAAAACTTTCACAAGTAGATTCAATCCAAAAAAACAATTAAAAAAAATCATGAACAGCAGAGAACATAAGCAAAACATCAAAATCTCCAATAAAAATCATCATCAATGTTCATGAAAACCAAAAACAACCCATCAAAGATCTGATAAGAACAACACAAACCCAGATGCAAATTCCCATTAAACCAAAAAAAAAAACAAAAAAACAAAAACCTTGCAAGGACGACCCTTGATAACGATGTAGCCATTCTTGCGGATGGTTCCGGCTTGCTGTGGGTAGGTCTTGGAGGCTCCGGCGTCGGCCTTGGACTCGAAGTGGTGCTCCTCGTCAGACATGACTCTGCTTGATGTTTCTCTCCCCTTCTCTCCTTCTCTGTGTGTGTTGAAAACAAAGAGGCAGAGTTTGTATAGGTTGGTTGTCTCACTTTGTTGGTGTTCGTATTTTTCTTTTTTGTATTCTTTTTGTCACTTTAGAGAGACTTTGAGAGGCTATTGTTTGTGTTTAACCATGGTTAAGATGAGATCGAATCCTGGCCGTTGGATCTCTATCTTTGAGTTTAGCTCACCATTCAACTTGTCACTATCTTTCTTTTTAAGAAAAAACAACAATTATTTTTTGTATAAAATTTTACACAAAAATATATTAATACATTATCTTTAAGCCGACAAGGAATATAAATTAGGGCTCCCCAGCTCCAAGGATCTATCTGGATCAAACATCACTGGAATTGTTTGACAAAACTTTTATTTTGAATTTTTAATTTACTATAATCATCTCTTATAAAAATTATATATTTTTATTTTATTTAAAATAATTTTTAAAATTAAAAATTTTTCTTTTAAAAAATATTAACACTCTTAAAAGAGCTTTTAAACTCTTAAAGATAAAAATTGACTTTTATTTTAATTATAGATAAAAAGTAGTTATAATTAAATAATTTTTTAACTTTTTTATAAGTAAAATAGGACTTATAAATATATAATTTTTATCGTTGTATGAGTATAAAATTTTACCATTTAATGTGATTTGATAATAAGTAATATCCATTTTACGTGATAATATTTTAGGTTTAAATTGTTAAATCAGGTGGTATTTATTTTTTTTTATAAAAAAACCTCCCCAAAATTTTAGTCCAAACTAAATGAATCACGTCACTTTTCTAGTCTGTAAATTCAGTCTAGAAATAAAACATTCAAATTAATCAAACTGTAAAAAAAAAAAATAAAAAAAATAATCATTGAAATTAAAGTAATGTGTTTGGAAAGCACATCACACCACATATCGCGTGCAATAAAATTAAGATGTGATTCATTATCTAAACCATATAATTTGATGAGATTGCCCTGTCCCACGCCATTTTTATTTTATTTTTTTATGTGGATTATGAAATATAAACACCTCATTTTAATAATATATTTTTTAAAAAATATTATAATTAATTTAAAATTTAAAAAGAAATAATATGATTCGAATTTCCACACTATTATCCACAGTATATGAATCCAAAAAATGCTAATGGAAAGATAATTGAATATAAATAAAAAAAATAAACAATTATCATAACAATAATATAGATTTGAAGCCGAGGTCTGTGTTTTACACGGTGTCCTTAAAATATATTTGTCCCCTACTATGGGTACATATATTTTCCAAGATATAACTGCTTCGATTGATTATCGTTAGACAACTCCGGTAAACTGAATACTGTCAGAATTCTATTATTCGGAAATAGAACGAAGAAATATTTCGGAATTGCTGGGTGTATAATTATGTGTTTTTCAAAATAAATAGATGCCAATATATATACATTCAATGGAATGATAGTTACAAAACGATTTATGACAATTTATTTGACCGTTACAAAATTAACTGTCCGTTACGTAATCAATTTGACGGTTACAAATTTAATTGTTCGTTACACAATCAGTTTGATCGTTACAAATTAAATTATTATAATAATTTTTTATTCATTTTCTAACAATAACTAGATATAAGTGTAAAAAAAAAATACCATTGGACCATTTCTTACCTTGTCAAAGTATAATAATATTAATCATTAATATTAATTTACAGCGAAGATAAAGTGGAGAAGAATACTACATGCTCTAAATTTTATAAAGTGAAAATTATTAAAATTAATCACTTTTTTTAAGGGATTATAATTACAATATTAATAACTGTCGGGGCCTGTCGAGATTAATCATTGAATGCGCGATTCGGATATCTACTCCTATAACGGCAGACATTTACTTCTATAATAGTGGAAGAAAACTACCCACATATAGTGGTAAATATGTATGGTGGGAATTAAACCCTCAACACTGAAATAAGAGAAAGTTGCACTAACTATTTTAATTAATCACTTAAATTTACTACAATTTATAATCTTTTAAAATAATTGAAAGTGATCATTATCAAAATTTTATTTCAAATTCTTACCAAAAAATTACATATAAATCTTTAAATAATTACAAAAAAAAATCCCTGAATAAATTGGCTCTATAGTTACGTAAATAACCCTAAAACTGCAAAAAATATATATATTTTTTAAGTTATCAAAAAACTTCACACTAAAAGTTAAATTGAAATATGCTAAAATATAACGTGAAATATGGTAAAATGTAACGTAAAACTTATTAAAATGTAAAATATGCTAACATTTTATGTGAAACATGCTAACATTCCACGTAAAACATGACTTGCTAATATTTAATTTGAAACCTGCTAACATTTAACTTGAAACCTATAGAAATGATGGTTAAAAACAATCTTTCTTATATTTAGAAGGTTATTTTTAAATTTATTCATTTTATAAATATTAGTATAAATTAATATCACTTTGAAATTATATATATATTTTTTAAACAATCTTTCCTCTTTGGGTATTTATTTATTTATTTTAAAAGAAGAATTTTAAAAGTTTTATTCCAAAAATTAGTTGACTAGATTATCTTCACAATTTTTTAATGGTTGATATCTTCTGTCTAGCAAAGATGATATATTGGGAAAAGCATCCTATACCCATAAGCAAGGTGGTGGTGCGTGGGTCCAATTTGATTAATACTTATTCCAAGAATTATATAAAGTTTATTATTTGACCCTTCTTTTTTTTTTTTTTTTTTTTAGTACAAAGGAGGTCACAAAGGCTAAGAAATTAGCTTACACTACTAATATGTTTAGAATGAACTTCTTAACAACAAATTGGACAATTGAAGGGGAAGGAACTTCAAAGTATAAATTTTGACCTTTACTAGTGTGGCCAAAATTAGCCCCAGAGAGGATTGTTATAATTACAGTCATTCTGAATTAAAGAGATAGCTTTCAAGCAATCAGACTCAACCTGGACCTGTCTAAACCTAGCATCCCAAACCATTTTCAAGCCTTTAAAAACAACGCATAATTATGCCTCCATAATAGCTTCCAGAACCTCCACTCATAGCAAAACCCCTAATCCATTGGCTATTATGGTTTCTAACCACCCCACCAGTAGCTAAGGACCCAAGCTGAGTGTTTCTACTCCCATCAACATTGAGTTTAACCCAATCAACCATTGAGGGAACCTAAGCAATAAAAAGAGTGTGCAGAGGGTTATTAATCTTACCACCATTAGTAGCATGCAACCTGTAACACCTCCTGACCCAAATCGCTCGGACCGAATCAGGGAGCGCTACTATGTACTAAAATCTAACTTTTACTTTTCTATAACCATAATTGAAAAGTATATTGAAAACATTTAAAAGTGGTTCAGATAAATTTTCGAAAATCTTGGCAGAGGTTTCTCTATTTTTCTGACTTTCCAAAACCTGTTTACAATTAAAATTCATAAAAATCAACTTCTAAATCTCAAATCACTTTTGCGCACCTTTCCAAATATAGTGCGATTTGTCAAATCAATTTAGCACACTATAATTCATAAATATTCACATAACATAAACATATAATAAAATATTGACACAGCGGAAGTTCTTTTAAATATATACAAACATTTTCTGTATATGCATGTTGTATCAAAACATATATACTTATTACAAAAGGACTACCAAACTATATTTAGGACCGATGTGACTTCGGACTCTCCTTCTGCTGTCTCTACTCTTCTTTATCTTTGTCTCCCTTGGAACGTCTGTTACCTACGTGTGAGAAAACTCAATACGCTAAGCAGATTGCTTAGTGGGTGTACACAAAAGTGTATATCCAAATATACTATATCAAATAAGTTTATCTATGTATCGAAAATATAAATCACATATATATAAATTATATATGGGGCTCATGTCAAATCAAATCATATACTCATCATATACAGTATTCAAACTCAATCAACAGACAAAATCTTCATAATTTCTCAAATACTTTCATATACCAAATCAGTTTTCATACTGGACTTCTGACATACAAAACATAAGTTATCGGACTGGATTACGAGTTATTCGACATCAGACACAAACGGGTGACCCGCCGAACATCAGATCAGAATGGAATACCAACGGAATTACCCGCTGTAAATGTCTCATGACAGAATTCAGAACCCTAAGACCGGCACATGAGGCCTGTATATCCAAAGGGTGGCACAAACAGAGTAAATAGGCACAGTACTGTTAAGATAGACACTCAATTGACATGTCAACCTCCTATATCCATATCTATGTTTATACACATCAGAGCCATTTCATAAAACTTTTTCTCAAATCCAATGTCAACATATTTCATTTATTTCAGAATCATCGAATTCAATTTTCAATATATTCAATTTCGATTCATATCGATATATCTATATTTTTGAAATTTAAATTTCATCAAATATCATATAACGGAAATATACGAATATATTTTTAAATCAATAATCACATCAAATCAATCCAAAAATATTCAAACGTATTTTATAATTCCATATCGAATCAAAATGCCCCAAAATCATTTTCCGATACATTTCACAAATATTATATAATTAAAATCACTTTCAACAATATATTTTCATAACAATATTAGCATCAAAACGTATGAAAATCAACTCCGAATATTATTTACAATTAAAATTTCGGATATAACTATATTTCAAGAATTCGCAATTCACATTAATCCGAAATCAGTTTCAAACTATCAATTCTACTCATTAGAATTCAAATAATTCAAAAACTATAAAATTCGATAATTCAGAAAATTTCTGGAAAACTGGAAATTCGAAAACGAATGTACACTGAACCTGAACTATAATCTATAATCAATATAATTCAAATAACTCAAAATGAATCAAATTCAATCAATCCAAAATATTTTGGAAAACGAAAAATTTGAAAACGAGTGTACCCGAATCTGAACTATTCCTCATACTCTTTTCCTTCTTCTCCTTCTCTTTTATTCTTCTTCTTCTTTTCCTTTCCTTCTTCTTCTTCTTCTTCTTCTTCTTCTTCTTCTTATTTCCTTTCTCTCTCCTATTTTCTCTATTCTTTCTCTCCCGTTCTCTGGTTTCTGTTTTGCTTTGTTTGAGAGCTTTTGCTCTCTCTTTCTTTTATTTAAGAGCACCGCTTCATCACTCGGTGCTCTATTTTTTTAAAAAAAATTTGAGTCATCGCGACTGTGTATCGCGAGCTTTAGTCGCGTCGCTCGGTCGCGGTGCTCACTGGTGAAATTTTCAACCTTCAACCCGAGTGGCTACTGCGAGCGTTGGTTGCGATGCTCACTGGACCAATTTTACCACTTTCACCGCGAGCAGCTACCGCGATCCCTGGTCGCGAAGATGGTCGCGATGCATACTATCCAATTTTTCACCCTTTTCTTTGTGCATTATTTTCGACCTTTAAAATTGGTCCATTTGAAAACCTAAAAATATACGTACATTTAATTACATTTTCACCCCTCAAATCATAATTATCACATTCACATACTCCATATTAATTCAACTATACTTTTCATATTTATGCGAAATTAGGAATGTTACACAACTATTCCTTAACAGCCTTTAAAATGATCCCTTGAGGAGCAGCAGGAGTCATGAACCCTGCTTTAAACATAATACAACAGTGCCATTTCCAAATGTACCATATAGTAAAAACCAAAAAGAATATAGTTAGGAATTAAATCCTTACTCAACCTTTTATCAATTAAATTTTGGTCTAACCATACCTCCAAACTGCCACCAAAGGAAGCAGAACTCGAGACACCCTTCAAGCACTCTTCCCAAATAGCAATGGACGACCTACACCCTCTCAAAAGATGATCCAAGTCCTATTTGTCAATTCCAGACCTATGACAAGAGTCATCAAGAGTCAAACCCCTACTGGTTCTCTGAGAGTTAGTTAACAATTTCCCATGCAAAAGGTTCCACAAAAACAAATGGATTTTAAGAGAAATTTTGAGATCCCAAATGAACTTCCACCTCTACACACTCTCAACAAAAAGGCTGTTATAAGCTGAGCTGACAGAGAAATCCCCATTTTTTGTCAAGCCCCAGATTAGTTTGTCAACTCCCCCGCAACTACCTCCAATAAATAAGTTCAATGTCTTCTGCACAATAAAATCAGGAAGGACAACAGCTAATCTGTCCTTGTTTCAGTCTCTATTCTCAACATAATCCTTGACTTTCTCAACCACAACAAGACCATAAATGTCATGCGAAAGCAAGGGCTCTGGGACCCAATTCTTTGACCTTCGGATGTATGGATAGTGATATATTACCAAGCACTTGTAAATCACCTCAAATACACCCAATAAAATGTGGTTGCGGATATACACTAGTGGTAACCATATCTCTCAACGAAATTGAGGTTTCGAATTTAAATATCCTCCCAGAAGTAAAAAAAGAAAAAGAAAAAATATGCCCAATAAAATAAATAATATCACACCATACTTAAAAATATTACTAAAAATAATTAATAATTATTTAAATGGGAATGGTTATTTACGGTTATTTTACGATTTTATATATATATATATATAATTTATTTTAAATACAGTTAGATTTTACTTATTTGTTTTATTTGCAAATTAATATAAACAATAAGTAAAATGAAAATTTAGCATAAAAATGTGTGTTGAAGTCTGAAATAAATAAAAAATTGATCTATTTTTTTTTTTGAAAGGATAAAAAATTGATCTATTATTACATTATTAATCATGAACTTTTTTGAAAATTCTGGTTAATTGGGCTAATTCATGGGCCAACTTACTTCATCATGTTGGGCCGTAGCTATTAAAATATGTCAAAGAGATTGGATTCGGATTATTCGAATCTGATTTTTTTTGGGTTTTCATATTCGAATCGGACTTTGTCCGGGATAAAATCAGATCGGATTCGGATCGATTTGTTTTAAAAAAAAATAATAATTCCCATCCAAAACTTCGGATTAGATCAGTTGTATTTTCTTAGATTTCATGCCAGATTCGGATATTTTTCAGATTTCAGACCAGATTATATCGAATTCAGATTATGTTCAAACTTTTTTTTTAATTTCTTTTAATAATATTAAGATGCATTGTAAAAGAATATTCTGATTGGATTCCGTTACATTAATAAGATATTTTATTACTTCACCAATTAATTCGGATATATTTTGAATTTCGTTGGATTCGGATTTTTTTTGTCCCATTGATACAATCCATAAATTTTTTTCGGGGACAATCTGAATCCACACAATGACTTCAAGTTTTCATATCCGAAAATCAGATTACGAAGCATGTAACAAAAGTTTTCAGATTCAAACTCGGATTCGGACAATCCAAATCCGAATGCCACCTATATAACTAACTTACGGCACCGTATCTTATTTATTGTCTGTCCAATATAACATTGCCACATATATATATATATATAATATTCAAAACCGCTTCCTCAATTTCTTCAATGATCACCAAAATTAATATTTTTTTGACAACATTTAATTAATAGGGATGACGTGAAATGTCCGTCGCACTAAACATTCCAACCCATATAAATCAAAAATAATCCGGTTTCTCATTTTCCTTTCCGTATTATGAGCGTTTGAGTCTCATTTTACTTATTAAAAAAACAAGTGTGAGGAGATCTCTTATTCATATTATACAAGAAACAATCTAAGCGGTGTCTATAATTTTTTGCTCTTGAGAAATCTCGATAGAGCTTCAACCTATATTAGGTTTTTGGTGAAAATGAGTAGTCATGACATGCCACCGCTCATTTTACATATATATGTATATTCGATGGACTCCAGGACCACCAGTTAAACAAATGGCATGCTCACAGGCCCATAAATATGAAGTCAATAAATTATTTGCTTAACCTACTCTTCCCATCACGATCCTCCATGAATTTTACAACTTTGTGTTTAAAGCTTGGACCACCAAATGTCATTTTTTTTCTTCACTGTCAACGGAAAGAAACTGCCAAAGAATGTCATGAAAATTTTCCTGTGATTTAATTAAGTTTCCAGGTTCTCTTGTTTCTTCTGTTGGAAATTGAAAATTATTAGTCATTTTTTTTCCAGCCACGTTTCCGAGAGAGGAAAAAAAAACCTTGTCGGTAGGACACCTTAGTGGGTTGAGTGAACTTGTGTAGTTCCAACCGACAAAAATAAATTGTTATATGTGTACATATATATAAAATTAAAAAGCAATTGAAATGTTTGTAAAGAAACTTATAATGTATATTTTTATAAAACACTAGTTAATTCATTAAACAAATTAAACTTAATGTTTTTTTTTTTTAATGGGCATATAAGCTTTTGAAGCATGCATGAGCATGAAGTACTGTATATTGACCATGATGTTATTGGATGACACAAATCAATCATTATTCCCACCAATTGTTGCATAAAATGTTTGTGGTGGTCAAAATTATTATAATTTTCAACACAATATTTTTGTACGATGAATCTCATGTCATGATGCTTTGAAGCTATAAGTGGGGTGTATCATGTGTGGAAATTTTGCATGCCAAGGTATTCCACACCAACCAAATTTATAATCTGACTTCCATACTACACTTATTAAAAAATAATCTCCATCAAAGTAGTTTGATTGTAAAGATTCTAAAGAATGTTATCTGTTGTGATAAATAAATAAATAAATAAAATAATAAAGCAACCAGATACAAATATATTTGTGGTCAAACTTTGAGGAAAAATCTTTGAAATTTATACAAAATGTATCACATTTAGATTGAAGATGGTGTATAAGTTTACTTTCTCCATCTTCCACATTGTGATAACTGATAAGTCAGAAATTGAGAACAATCAGAACATGCTTGACAGCAAATCAATCAAGCCACCCATTTTGACCTCAAAAAGTGAGAGCTTTCTAGCAATATAATTGTGTGTCAGAATCAGCTAATGATGGAGAATAAGCATATATGCATCTTCATGGTATTTTCAGTGAGGTTGGAAACTCTGTCAGACACCATTTGAGAGCATCATGAACATGCACATAAATCTCAATTTAATTTAATTTAATATGATCTTATATTATATTGTTCTAGGAATCTCTCTCTCTCTCTCTTTTTTATTGAAGCAAATTACAAGTACTTTTTTTTCCCACATAGAGAGCAACATATCCTTAAAGACAAGCAAATGTCACAGTTTTCTTTCCTACATACAATCAAACACACCACATTGATCCCATTAATGGTCCAGCTGTGGTCCATGGATTTCACTGAAGGCTATGGTAAAATTAGACACACATTAATAGCATACAATGTTGCTTATCAGTGGCACAAACCTCTGTATTGTGAGCTTCTAAAGTGACTTCTTTTTTGCTGCCATATCTTAGAATGAAAACAAAGAGCAGGTGTGTGTGTGTGTGTGACCATTCCCACAAGAACAATATTTAGACTACACAGGTATTACTACGTTAGACGCGTCACACGAACTCAACAACATCACGAAATAGGTTTGATTCCGATACTAACTGTAGCTATTCGTTCTACAAAGTGTTATATGAATACCAAGAGAAGTGTGTAAGGAGAAACTATCTTTCAAGTTTCAAAGGATCAAACTCATGTATATATAAATTAAACTTTTGTGCCACAAACAATGGAAAGGTGTACAAAAAAGGGAGAAGAAATTCATCAAAGTCCAAAACATAACTCAAGGACCACCACTGTACATTCCTCTCCATGGCAGCATAGGAAAAACTTGTAGCAGAAAAAAGAACAAATTAGAGAGAATAAAAAAGAAAAAAAAATACAGACAAACAACTTATATGTAGTCCTCTCACTTTGCTCTTCATTGATGAGACGTTGGTTCGATATCTTTAAGAAGGCCAACTATCTGCTGCATGCTTGGTCGCTTGGAAGGAAGGTCAGCGGTGCAAAGATATCCAATCTTCAGGGCCTCCTCCATTTGGTTTTCAGGTCCTGTATCGTGAATTTTTGGATCAATAGCTCTTGATCCTTGGTTCTTCCTTAACAAACCTCTAACCCAACTGACCAAGTTCGCTTCTTTCTCCTCAGGATAGTCATCTTCAATTGGTTTTTTCCCAGTGACGAGCTCAAACAGAACCACTCCAAAGCAATACACATCGGATTTTGGTGTTGGAGAATCACATTCAGGCTGAGAAAACTCTGGTGGGACATAGCCAGGTGACCCACGTGCAATTTCATCATCTAAGCCACTTCCAAATACCTTGGCTAATCCAAAATCAGATACTCTTGGCTCCAAATTGAAATCAAGATAAACGCTGCTAGCTTTAATATCCCTATGAATGATTGGAGGTGAACATCCATGGTGAAGAAACGCCAGTGCTCGTGCAGTGCCAAGTGCTATTTTATGTCGAAACCTCCAAGTTGTTAATAACCCTTCAGAGCCTACATTTTGGATCCCATTATTGTCCTCTTCTTCCCATGTATCCGTGCTCCAATCTTCTGTTGTTTGAACCCCCAGCGGTAAGGTCGTAAAGAAAGTTCTGCAAGTTCCCATTCTCCATGTAATCATAGATAGCAATCCTTTGATCACCAGCTAAGCAATAACCGGTCAATGGAACAAGATTCGGGTGTTTGATGCGACCAAGATACTCAAGCTCTCTTGCAGCTTCTTGGTCAGTCAATGTTGATCCATGGACCAAAACTTTAACAGCTACATGGATTCCACCAGGTAGAAATCCTCTGTACACGGGCCCAAATTTCCCTTCAGCCAAAAGGGTCCCTTTATCAAAATTTGAAGTTGCAGACAAGAGGTCTGCGAATGTTACATTCAACAATGGCTTCTCAAAGATTACTACTGGGACTGAATTTGCATGCTTAACATCAGCAACCCATGTGGTCGAATCTGTCTGGAATGAAAAGGGACCTGAAATATTTTGCTCTTCTTTGTATGAGGTTTGTTTTACCGCCCACATTTTGGGTTTCCTTCGACAACCAAAGGCTAGAAACAGCAACCCAGCAAGCAAGCAGATCATTGAGAGGGTTAAAGCCAGAGCAAGCTTCAGTCCCTTGTGTTTGGCTTCTCTTCTTTTAAAGAGACCAGGATTTGCAGCAATTGGACAGTTGTTTGTTGACCCAAAGAAGGCTGTTTGTAGGATTTCCGGGGACAACTCAGAAGCGCAAAGTGTTAAGTTATTGAAAGAGAAGTTAAATCTTTCCATCCAAGGAAGTTTATCCAACACAGATACAGGAATCTCCCCACTCAAATTGTTGTGTGAAACATCAACAATTTCTAGGCTTTTGATACTCAGTAGGGGAATTTGGCCGGTGAGATGGTTCATGGAAAGATCAAGTGTATGCAAACTACTCAGTTGTGAGATATCATTGGAAATCAGACCAGCGAGACTAGTTCTAGACAAATTTAGATACTCTAAAGCCAAAAACGTTTCGATTCGCGGGAACTCCTGTCTGTTAAATCTATTGTAAGCTAAATTAAGGTGTTTGAGATTATGAGCTCGGTTCAAGTTGTTGAAAATCTCTCCACTTAGCTGATTCTCAGACAAGTCTAGATAAACCAAATGTGACCAATTAAAACTAGTGTTGAACTGTACCTGAGAAATGTGCCCTTGAAACTGGTTCCTGCTTAGGTCAATCACCTCCATTTGCTCCTGAAACACACCCATCACTGAACCCTGAAACAAATTCCCTGAAATGTTGAGGCTTGTGATGGATTTCATTTCTGACAAATCTGGGTCCCTGCCATGAATCTCATTTCCTGCAAGGTTCAAGCTTCTGAGCTTTGGAAATGCAGCACCAAAAAAACCATCAGGCAAGGAGCCATTTAGGCTGTTCATTGAGAGATCAACTGAGACTAAAGACTGGCAATCGACTATTTCTGTTGGGATGCTCCATTGAAACATGTTCCTCTCAAGTTTGAGGACTCTTAGACTGACAAGGGAGCTGATAGCTGCAGGAATCTCCCCAGAGAAATTGTTGTTGGAGAGATCAAAGGCTTCAAGCATACCAAAATTGCCAATGTTGCTTGGGAGGGGACCAGAAATCTGGTTGGAGGAGAGATTGAGAGTCTTGAGTGAGCCCAAGCTCCACAAATCAGAAGGCAAAGTTGTGATTTTGTTGTTGCTGAGATCTAAAGATTGAAGCTTGGTGAGTTTGCCAATGGTAGTGTCAGGAACAGAACCAGAGAGGCCTAAACCAGAAGCTGATAAACCAATTACATGCTCTTTTTGGGCATCACAAAAGACACCTTGCCATGAACAGACAGGAGTAGAAAAGTTGGATGCTTGAGAAGAAGAAGAAGAAGGTGAGGTCATCTTCTTGAAGAACTCAGAAACAAAATACCCATCTGTGTTGGGTTGTTGACAAGCGAGAGGCTTGAAGAACAGTGCAAGAACCAATATAATAGAGAGACCAAAACCCATTTGTGAACAAAACCTAAAACAAACAAAAAAAAAAAAAAACTTGAACCCAGAAACCCTCTCAAAACTTCAAAAATAACCAAACCACCATCACCGCTGTGTCATCCTTTAAAACCAAAACCGCCAACACCAAGGAGAAAGCGGTTATTCCTTTTTTTGAGTTAAAAACAAACGAAAGCAACCATCTTCACTTGCAAATTTGGGGAACTAGCTCTACTGTAACATTAGAAAAAATCACAAACAAAAGTGACTGTTAAAAAGAAGACAAGAAGTACTGTTCAGATAACAAATGGGGTTTTGTTATTTTTGAAGGACTAGCAAGCTTTTTGGTGTACCAAAGAGAGGAAAAAAAAAAGTGAGCAGCAGTAACTTGTCTGGCTTTTGCAGTTTGTATAAAAGCCAAACAGGAAACAAAACAAAAAAACCAAACAGCTCAAACCGAAGTGAGAAGAAAGCAGGCACTTTGTTTGTGTTTCTCAACAGAACATGGAAAAACCTCTTACCACTTTTTTTTATAATTTTTTTGCTTTTAATATTATAAAAAAAACTAAAACTTAAGAAGGGTTTTGGAAAGTGACACACACATACACAGTGAGAGAGAGAGAGAAGAGTAATATTGGGAAGCCAAAATGACAGTTTGGAGTGGTCAGATATCAGAAGTTGATGAGCTCCATAAATGAAGAAGGAGAAGAGAGCGAGTGAATTTAGAATAGAAAAATAATATCAAGTTGGGGTTGTTGAATTTATCAGTGCTTGTTGGTTTGGTATTTAATGATTCTTCTTCGATCACTTTCTCTATTTCCTTTACTTTTTTTTATTTTTCTCTTATAATAGAAGTTGTAATGGTTTCTTTCTCAAATTCAATGCAAAAATAGTGGGTTTTTTTTTAAATTTACTGAAAATGTGTAAATTATTTTAAAAATTAAAATGACTAAAATATAAAATTTAAATAATATATTTAGTTTTTCCATCTAATTTTTAAATCTTTAAAAAAGAAACATCAAATAATATATTATTTTTTATTATAATACAGTATTAAATAATAAGTTATAATTTTTAATTTAAATACGTTAAATATAAATATAAAAAATAAATAGCCCTAAGTTTTTGGGCAAAAAAAAATAAATAAATAAAAAAATACACACAAGTCTCAATCAAAAAGTCAAAAGAATATATGTTGATGGTTTTTACTTTTAGTTCTAATTTTGAGTTCCTTTTTTGTATAGCAAGAAGAAAGTTTTCTTTCTTTTTTCTTTTAATTTTTTCCCAAAAAATTCAATCCATAAATACTTTCTTGATAGATCCCCATTTTCACATTCATAATGGCCAGCTTTAGTAGTTGTTTGTTGAAGTGTATTTAATTTATAAAAAAAATATATTTTATTTTACCTTTCTTTTCTTCTTTTTCTAAGAATATTGAAAATTTTATCAACCTAAACAAGATTGTTGAGAAAGAACAAAAATAAGAAAGGAAATTTTCATTTTTATTTTTTGCAAATTTCAACCTTTAGTTATACAAATTATAAGAAAGTTTTTATTCCAATTCTAACTTAGATTATCTTGGTGCAATTAAATGGTACACCTTTATATGTCACTTTTTTTTTTTTTTTTTAAAGGGGACACAATGACAAGATTAATAATTTATCGGGACCTACCAAGATCAATCACTTAACGTGCTGTCTGTATATCTATTCTCATAACGGAAGACATTAACTCCATCAATAAGGGGAGAAAACTACATATATTGGTAAATATACATGGTGAGAATTGAACACTTACCAGTAAAATGGTAGAGAGGTGTACTAACTACTTGAACTATAAGTAGATATACATAAATCACATTTAATTGTAATTAAATGGTAAATCTTTACATGTCCATCACAATTCACATAAATACAAGACCATTTAATTATAATCATAAATTTTCATATTATGTAAGAAATGATATTATATATATATATATTTACTTTAACATTTATCTTTATTTTTAATTCCACTAATATTATCTCATACAATTTGTGTTTATTTGTTAATTAAAAATAATTACAGAGTGCAAGTGGGGACTGGGGAGTTGTATATTGTTGACTTTTAACCCTAGAAAAAGTTTCATATCCACTCCATTCTCTCCAGGAGGAGTGTCCATGAAGTGAACTCAATTTCTTTCTTTCCTACTTCTTTTTACACTCCTCCATTAATATAAATATTATATGATGAGATCATCCACTACAAAGAGAATTGAATGGAACCTTTAATTATCACCCTAATTAATATTTACATTATTCATTAAGGTTATGATAATAGAAAATTGTTCACTTTAATTATTTTTTTTTAAGAATACAACTATAAAATTAATAACAAGTTTCTTGGATAACTGTCGAGATCAATCACTAAATGCGTTATCTATATATTTACTTCCATAACCGGAGATATCTACTCTTACAATAAAGGAATAGAACTACCCATATATACGGTCTGAACTATTTATTTCCATAACGGGAGATACATACTCTCACAATAAGGGAAAAAAACTAACTATACATACTGGTAAATGTGCATGGTTGAATTTTAACCATAACCGATGAGATATGATGAAGATGCACTAATTATTTAAGTTATAAGTGGATGTACTCATTAATTATTGTTAAAATGTGTTTTTTTTTTTTAGTTTTAATTATTATAATTATATTATTAGAAAAGTTTACTTGTAATGTTCTATAGAGAAATACTTGATAGATGTGTATGTTTTCTCTTAAAAATATAATACTTTTTAGAAATGTATCAACTTTTTTTTTTTTCTAAATCACTTGCACCCTACTATATTGTTAAAATAGATCAAATACTCTTTTTTATTGAAAAAAAAAACATGCGATACCTCTTTGTATAAAAAATAAAATGTTTCTTATAAAAATAAATTTAGATTTATTTTTTTTCTTGTAAATATGAAAACAAACACAAAACCCCAAATTGTCTCTATCTTATTTGTCTCATCTTGTCAAATAACTTTTTAAACAATTAATGTATATAAAATATACCATCCAAGTTCATGGTATGAATTGGATTTTTAGGCTAGCTAATCTTATGTAGCTAAATGGGTTTGATCATTGAGTTTGTTTGGACCCCACCAATCCTTCTTTTTATCAATCTTGCTTGTATACTTTGTCAAAATGCTTGTGGATGCGTTATCATAGCTATTAATTACAGTACTAATGATTATTAATCTTCTAATTATATTTTATATAGATAGAAAAACACACCATGATAATGATGGGTCAATTTGCGAATCTTTTGTGTGTCTTAAAAACTTAATATTATAAGCACTACACATGAAAAGTTTTAATTACCCTCTATAGAGAAAGAAGTCCCAATAAAATTTCACAAATGTTTAATGATAAAAAATGAGTATACAATGAAATTCTATATTTAAATTACTTAATTTGATCAACACAAAATGTAAAGGTATTGGAATTATTTACAATATCATGAAAGATGATATCAAAAAAATTTACTCAAAAAATAAGTGTCAAATTACGATTTGTGAGTGCAGGGGCGGAGCCCTTTTTAAGTTTGGCTGGACTGTAGCACAACCAAATTTTTTTTAAAAAAAATTATTATAATTAAATACATTGTTGTTATGAGTATAATCTTTTAGAAAACTGTCACCTAAGCAACCAATCACCAAAAAAAGAAAAGATGAAGGACGGCTTCCTCTCATCTCTCAAAAACGACATCGTTTAACTTTAAAGGTCGTAGGAGCGTTTAAGCGTGCTGCTGAAAACTTTGCCTTCGACCACGGTGTCTCCTCGAGGAAGCCTCAAACGGGAGACAGAAATGTAGGAGATACGTCGAACCTGAACCTGGGGTCTGCAGCGCGCCAGTCTGACACCTGCCACAAGCACAGTCGGTGTCAGAAACCTGTCATCGAAGGCAGCAGACGAATTTAATGTCCGGGCAGCACAGGTTACCGTTCTTTTTACCGTTTTTACCACTGTCAAGCGATCTTCTGCAGGAGGTTAGGAATTACACGTTTAAGGAAACGATCTCCTGACCCCTTCCTGAAAGAAAACTTGAACATTCCCAACAAAGGGAAAAAGGTTAAGGGTATATAAGAAGTACAGTAACAACGAAGAAGGTAAGCAATTAATTATCATCAAAACCCTAAAAGAACTAAGGATATTTCTCCTCCCGTGGAAAGAGATAATTGACTTGATCGTCGGAGATTGATCGCCGGCTTACGTCCGGCATCTCTCACGAGTCTTTCTTTCTTTCTTGACAGGTGGCGGACCACAGAAATTCACTCCGAGAAGTCTGTTCATCATGTGAGAACCTCTTTATTAAGATTATCTCAGATAATCTTACTCGAATCACCTGACCAACCCAATAATCACCTTATTTGGCTTCCTTGACCTTCGTTGACTGTAGAACCCATTTTTTACCGTCAACAATTTGGCGCTAAAAGGAGGGCTGAAGCATATTCCTCTGAGGAAACCTTGTCATGGACTCTGTCAATCCAGGAAAGGAACGCAGCCCCCAGCAAACGACGCCCTCGGAGAATCCTTTATCTTCGATAAGGCAGACCCCCCTTGGGTTCATCATACCTGACAGCGTGCCCGCAGCGTCCCAACCTCCTCCTGTAACCCCGTCCACAGTAATATCGACCAAAGACGCTGACGAAGCGGAGTATCACCTCCAAAACTAATGGAAATAGTGGGTAGCAGGATCACTCCCCCGGGGGGAAATAAGGAGGAAGCACGGGACCCAACGACGGAAACATCGATAAATGCAGCAAAGCCAAAGGGAAGGAGGTACTACCCCTTCCAGCTCCTTTCACAAGTGAATCCTCATCTCAAAGTACAGGCAGTTCATCAACAAAAGGAGATTTGAGACAACGCCAAAGAAAATGCCGCAGAGAAAGCAAGAGAAAACACGTCTCTGTCTCGAAGGTAAGTGTAACATCCCTAATTTCGAATAATTAATTTTGAATATGTGGATATAAAAATTTATGATTTGAGGGGTATAAAACGTAATTAAATGTATGTATATTTTTATGGTTTTCAGGTGGACCAGATGGAGCGGTCCAGAAATAACGCATGAAGAGAAGAGTGAAAACTGGGCAGTGAGTACCGCGACCACTCACCGCGACCAGAGATTGCGATGAGTCGCTCGCGGTGAAAAATGATGATTTTTGGCAGTGAGCACTGCGATCAGTCACCGCGACCAGAGATCGCGCTGACTAGCTCGCGGTGAAAAATGTGGATTTCGGGCAGTGAGCACCGCAACCAGGGATCGCACTGACTAGCTCGCGGTGAAAATGTCAAATTCGGGCAGTGAGCAACGTGACCACCAGCGCGACCATGGTACCGCGATGGGTGATCACGATGAAGGCGGTGGAATTCCTCCAGTGAGCAACGCGACCTGGTAGCACGACCACAGGTCGCGATGACCGAAATTTTATAAAAAAAATAGAGGTCGTGGAAGCTTCACGAAAAAGCCAGACAGAAAAGAGAAAGGGAGATCTAGAGAAAAAGAAAGGGAGGAAGAAAAAGAGAAAGAAAAGAGAGAGAAAGGAAGAGAGAGAAAGAAAAAGAAGAAGAAGAAGAAGAAGAGAAGAAGGAGAAGAGAAGAAGAAGAAGAAGAGGAAAGGAAGAAGAAGAAAAGAAGAAAGGAAAGGAAAAGAGGAGGAAAGAGAGAAAGAGAAACAGGGAAAGAGAAAAGAAAAAGAAAAACCCAGAAGGAAAAAGGTATAGGAACGGTATCCAGGTTGGTGTACACTCTTTTTCGAAACCTTTGTAATTTTATTTTGTGTTTTTGATTCGAATCTGAGATTTTGAGTAGTTTGGTAAATAATTGTTCATATGTTTCTTGATTTGAATGTTTGATTTAATCGTGTTTTGATTATGTTGAAATAAATGGTTTCAGAATATCGAATAAACGAATCGTTGAATTTCCATGAAATCATGTATATATGTTTCCCTAATATCGATTAAATTTTTATATTAGTTGAGTTTAAATTCGATTTGTGAATTTCAGTTGTTATGTGAAAATATTGTATTGAAACGGCTCTAGGATACTTGGACATAGAAATAGATATAGGAGGTTGGTATACCAGTTGGGTTCATTTGGCAGTACTGCACCGATATTGATATTGATATGATATTATGTACCTCATCATGGATTCATCCTGGGGTAGGGAGACACGTACCTCTCCAAGGATTCATCCTGGAGTAGGGAGACATGTACCTTCCTAAGGATTCGTTCCTGGGATAGGGAGATATGTACCTTTCTAGGTTCCAAACACTCGGTCCTAGAGTAGGGAGATACGTACCACCCTCAGGATTCGTCCTAGGGTTGAGAGTTATGTTCGACTGACAGCCACTGAGAGGTCGAACGACCCATATTCCAGTCCTGGATTATGTTGAGTATATACCAAAGGGCCATGAATGAAATGAGATTTGATAAATTGTTTATAAATGAATTTAGAAAAAAAATTGATTATGTATAGTTTGAACTTATGAATTGAGTTAAATTGTGAGTTATTTTTATATTATATTACGTTTGTTTACATTTTATTATGAAATTTCTTTAATGATTTTGATAATTGAGTTTAGTGTAAACCCACTAAACTATATGCTTAACGCGTCGGTTTTTATCGCGCGTAGGTAATAGGGATACTGAGAAAGCAAAAGATTGAAGAGAGAGTTGCAGGCAGAGATCTAGAGTCTCCATATTTTGGGTAGTCATATATTTCTGTATATTATAGTTAGTTACACATGCATATACAGGAGTATATAAAAGTGTTAAATATTTATATTTTATAAATAATTGTTTTATGGTTTCTGTTTCATTTTCAAAGATTTGTAAGTATTAAATGGTGAAATGTTTTATTTTTTTTTTTTTGGTACAAAAGAGGGTAAAACCCAGCAAAAACAAAAGACACAAAGAAAGCAGAGACTTAGCCAGGGACTAGTCTAGCCATGGCTAGGTTTCTAGCGATCATCCTCAAAAATCAGGGCCACTTGGGGGGGAATAGTCTCCAACGCATGAACACCAAGGGCCAAATCATGACCCATGCCAGCCAAAACATCCGCCAGCCTATTAGCTTCTCTAAAAATATGCACAATAGAACACGCCCAGTTGGCTTTCAGCAAAGAGCAGCAAGCATCCGCTAAATTAAAACAAGGGTGATTTAAACAAGGCCCTGTATTAACAAGGCTAACAACATCCCTGGAATCAGACTCCACCACAATAGACTTAAACCCAGAAGCCCAAGCAAATTTTAACCCTTCATATAAGCCCCACAACTCAGCTTCCAAAATATTTCCCACACCAATCTTGATAATAAAACCCCTTTTCCAGCAGATATCATGGTTTCTTAAAACACCAGCCGCAGTGATGGAGCTATCACTCGCCCTCAAACTACCATCCACATTCAACTTAACACATCCTTCCACAGGAGGAATCCAAGAAATGAGCCTAAGAGAGGGCTCCTTAAAATTCCCTCCTGTCCCCATACAATTCCACCACTCCTTAACATACATAAAGATTGGAATGTGAGAATTAACAGGAATGACAAAATTGATATCAAAGACTTTACAACACCGCCACTTCCAAATATACCAGACAGTCAAAGCAAACACCATATACCAAGGAGCATCACCAACAATGATGGCAGTATTCTTAAGATTAGCATAAATCCAAGAGATAAAACTATAACTGAATGTTGTAGAAGAAGAAAAACCAGTACAAACTTGGTTCCAAATACCCACTGAAGATTTGCAGCCCCTCAAGAGATGATCAATGGACTCCAGACCTGAGAAGCATCTGGGACAAGAGGAGTCGGTGGTTAAACACCTAGCCCTGCGATGATCATTAGTGAGGATCTTTCCGTGTAAAAGGGACCAAAGGAAAGTCAGAACTTTGGGGGGAAGTTTCAGTTTCCAGATAAAATTCCACTGCCAAGGAGGAGAATCGGAGTCAAGCATAAGGTTGTAGGCAGTCTTCACCGAAAAATTACCCTTCGAGCACCCTCCCCAAATAATTTTATCAGGGATGTTCCCAATATGGATTTTAGTAATTTTATGAATGATGTTCCAAGGCAAAACAGTCGCTAGTTTTCGCAGATTCCAGCCAGCTTCCACCACATAATCCTTAACTTTCTCAGACAACAGAATGTCATTTAGAGCCACAGCAGCATGATTAGCAAGGGAGCCACAATCTGAAGCCCAGACATCCGTCCAGAAGTGAACAGAATTACCATTCCCTATCCTCCAATTAATGCCAGAGGATAGGAGTTTAGCTCCAAATTTAATGCCCTTCCAAGTGTTCGAGCAAACAGATTTATCACTATCACCAGGAGTCAACAAGTTAGCATTATTCAAGTACTTACAAGTAAGAAGCTGGCTCCAGACACCTTTGTCACCTTGAAGGATCCTCCACCCAGCCTTAGCCAAGAGGGACTGGTTCATCAATTTCGTGCTCTTGATTCCAAGCCCACCATTACCCTTAGGAGTGCATACGGTCCTCCAGTTCACCAGATGGACAGTCTTCTTATCCACAGTATGCCCCCATAAAAAATCTCTGTTAACTTTGTCAAGCCTACAACACAGATCATTAGGAAGTTTAATAGTTTGCATGGAGTAAACAGGAATAGCTGCAGTGACAGCTTTAATTAGGGTAACCCGACCGGCCATAGAGAGGGTGGCACTCTTCCAAGAAGCAAGTCTTTTATGGGTCTTCTCTAGGATCTCACAATATGTATGCTTAGTGATTCTACTATGTAAGAGAGGGACTCCCAAGTACTTTCCCAGGTCCTTGGTGATGGGGGAGCCACATATACTAGCAAGGGCCCTAGCGTCTCCATCCCTCACTAAACTAGAACAGAACACCCGAGATTTGCTGAAGCTCACTTCCTGACCTGAACTACCACAGAATCTATCAAGACAAAGCTTCATGCTCTCAGCTTGCTGGAAAGTAGCATGACCGAAGAGGATAAGATCATCAGCAAAGAACAAGTGAGAAATTAGAGGTCCTTCCCTAGAGACAGCAATCGGCTTCCAAGACCCCTTATTCACACAATCCACAATAAGGTGAGAGAGCTGTTCCATACATAGGACAAAGAGGTATGGGGAAATAGGGTCCCCCTGCCTAATACCACACCCTGGAGAAAAAGCATTAGAGATCTCCCCATTCAGAACAACACGGTAGTTGACGCTTCTGACACAGAACATGATCAAATCAACAAAATGTTTGGTCAACCCCACCTCTAAAAGCACATTCTCAATAAAATCCCACTGAATTTTGTCATAGGCCTTTGCAAGGTCAATCTTCCAAGTTAAGAACCCTTTCTTACTCTTAGAGACACGAAATTTATGAAGAACCTCTTGAGCCACCACAATATTGTCTTGGATTTGTCTGCCAGGAATAAAAGCAACCTAATTCGAACCTACCAAGTCTGCCATAACACCCCTCAGTCTGCTAACAATGATCTTGCTGATGACTTTGTACGCAGTATTGCAAAGGCTAATAGGGCGAAAATTAGCCATCTCCAGGGGACTAGGGATTTTAGGGATGAGAGCAATGAGAGTCTGATTTAGCTCAAGAGGGAAATGCCCAAATCTGAAGCTGTTTGTCACCAGATTCACTAAGTCCACCTTACAGAGCGGCCATTGATTCTGGAAGAAAACAGCTGGGAACCCATCAGGCCCAGGTGCTTTAAGGCCCCCAATGTCAAACAGACTAGACTTAACCTCTTCCTCAGAAATACCCCTGCACATATTTTCCCTAAAAATGTCATCAATAGTAGGAAATAAAGCAGGGAGACTGGCATAATCAAAGCTATCATTTTTATAGGAGAAAAGAGATATAAAATAATCACAAGCAATCCTTTTCAGACCAAACTTATCATCAACCCAATCCCCGTTCACATCCCGCAGACCTTCAATCTTATTCCGCCTTCTTCTGATCATGGTGGATAAGTGGAAAAACTTAGTGTTACGATCCCCACATCTAAGCCAATTGTTTCTGGATTTCTGATGCCAAAACATCTCCTCCTGATTAATTATGTCATTGTACTCTCTAGAGAGATGGTACTCTAAGGAGACAAGACTAGAATTATAATTAAAGCTGAGGCTTTTCTGGATCCCAAGAATTCTAGCCAATAAAACTCTCTTCCTCCTGAAGATACAACCAAAACTGTCTCGATTCCAGTCTTTAAGATTGGCAGCAAGAGCATTCAATTTTTCAGATAAGCTTCCCACATTCCTGGTCCAACAATTCGAAACAAGCCCACTATATTCAGCATGCGAAGACCACATAGCTTCAAAACGAAACGGTTTAAGAGAATTGTTGGGGATATGAGCACTATACAAGTTAAGCACAATAGGGCAATGATCCGAGTTGATCCTAGGCAGGTGTCGTACAAATCCCTCAGGGAACATCATCCTCCAGTCAATGGAGCACACAGCACGGTCAAGCCTACACCAAATATCGTCATTCACACCTCTCTTCGTCATCCAAGTAAACTTTTGTCCCACAAATCCCAAGTCAACCAAGCAATTAGCATTGATCCAGTCTTTGAAACCTGTGTCAGAAAAACAAGCTCTACCTCCTTTTTTTTCAGCAAGATGAGTAATTTCATTGAAGTCTCCTAGAACAACCCAAGGGCCTACAAAGCAACCCCTGATAAGATTGAGATACTGCCAAAGATTCTTTCTAATACCACAGCTGGGATTGGCATAAACAACAGTAGTAACCCAACACTTCTTAGATTCAGTAGCAACAAAAGTAATCGTGTGTCGCGAGCTAGCCACAACCTTTAGCGAGACAGATGAGCTATTCCAGAGCAGCCATAACCCACCCGAAAAACCATCAGCATCAACAATAAATTTACTAGAGAAACCTAGTTTATTGGCCACCGACAGAGCCCTGGGGCCACTGATTCTAGGTTCCAACACAGCAAGAACTTCGAATCTGTAAATCTTCCTAAAATCCGATAAGGTTTTAACAAGACTCTTTTTACCAGCTCCTCTAACATTCCACACGCACAACATCAAGATAAAGCTATTTAAATAAATATCAAACACAATCAGAAAGGATAGGAACAGCACACCTGCAGACCCTATTCTTGGGCCACTACCATGGCCTCTTTGAGATTAGAGACCACTTCAACAAATTCCACATCAGCATTAAGATCAACAATACTGGGAAAAAGTTCACCAATAAGATTCTGCAGATCACCTGAGGTAGCCCTCATCTTCTCCTTATCTGCCATATCTGAGTTAAGAACATCTTTATGTAAGCTCTGCAAAACTTCTGAATCTTCACATACATCCTCCATGTCATCCACTGGGTTAGAATTCAAGACAACTTCCTTCTGCAGTAGAATAGGGGGACTTCTAAAATTAAGCAACCCCTTCTTAGGGAAAGGGACCTTCTTAATTTTACTAGTACCTGCCTTGAGAGCCATTTGATCCCTTCGAGGAGTTTTACCCCTGTTAGGGATGTCCCTCAGGACTGTCCCTCAAGACTGTCTTACCCGCAGCCAATGGGGTGTCAGGTTCACCAGATGTAGTCAAAAGGTCCTTACCCTTCAGAACTTTTCCCTCCATGATTGCATCACTTTCCTCAACCATCTGCTCAGAAAGCACATCAAATCTAGAGCCATTACCCCCTACTGGTTTAGATGAGATAGGCTTGCTAACAATTGGGCGTTGCTTAATACCAGTCTCAGTGGCCTTACTAGTACTACACATTTCCTCCACGGGAGGGCGGCTACCACAATGCACCTTTGCAGAAGACTTACCCACGGTCCTATCCTTCACCTTCCCATCCGAATCTTCCCTATTAAGGGGGATTTCTCCAGTATTGCCACCCAGATTTTTGCCATATGTAGACCCTTTAACTGAGTTATTTAGAGGACCTCGGAAGCCCGTTTTTCCACCTGCCCCATACTTGCCATTTCTTCCATATGAAACCATCATCCACGGACCATACGGTGTCGCCGGATCCACCAACTCAGCATTTTTCACAACCTTTTCAATAGGAGTCCCCTGATCCATATCCCCCTCCTTACAATTACCTTGGACATGCCCAACCTTACCACAGATAAAACAAACCATACTAAGATTTTCGTACTCAATTCTTATAATCTTCCCATCAACTTTCATATAGCTTCTCAAAGGTTTGGATATATCAATCTCAATACATAGCCTTGCATACCGGCCCCTTGACTGAGCTTCGGTAATTTGATCAACTCTACAGGTTTTTCCCAGAATACCTCCCAGCTTCCAAAGGAAACCAGCATCTACCCATTCCATAGGCAGTCCTGATAGTCTAAGCCAAACTGGCATCACACGAATAGGTTCCTCTCTTGGAACAAAGTTAGGTCTCCACCGTTGCACAACTAAGTACTGATTTGTGACCATCCATGGACCTTCAGTTAATACATATTCAAGATCCGCAACAAACTGGAATCTAGCTACAAAATAACCATCTTCCAAATCAGTAAGCTGCCATTGACCCACAAGCGACCATTTCTGAGTGAGTTTCTGGATCATGAAATTCAGGGAATGAGATTTCCCCATGATCTTCAAAATCAAGGCGTTAACCCAAGGTTTGCGAAGTTTGGATTTTAATTCTTCAGACAGAATAACATCTTGACCATTGGATCCTTCCACAAGAACAAAGTCAGAATCCTCAATTGTAATCTTCTCTTTACCATCTCCAAATCCCTTCCAGTTGCTAGGATTCGATACTCCAAGAAGCTTGGTCTTGAAACTATCAACTCTTTCCCTCTGCGGCATTGCCGACAAATCATCACAGTCACTGCGAGCACGTTTGCAGTGGAAATCTGGGTTGGCTCCTCCCCCTGGAGCCTCCACCATCTTCTCCGGCAGATGTTGAGCAGAGAAAACCAAGTGCTCGGCCATGGGGAAGGAGGGGTGGTCGCCGGTTTGATGGATTCGGGCTGAAGGAAGCTGCTGCCCACCACTTGGGTTTGTCAAAGGGAGGGTTTCTGGACCGGATCCAGGATGCAAACCTTAGAATCGTCTTCCTCTCGTCGTCACCGACGAGTCCATCGAGTTCGGAGGTAGGTTTGGCGTCGCCTGCACAGCCTTCGACAGCGGCTGCGCTAGTTTCGGAGATGGATCTCCGCCCGATCGCGAACAAAGGAGAGCTTCAGGGTCCTCTCCAGCCTTCAAGGATCCCGATCGACTTCCTCTCTTGCTCGCCGGCGGAGCCAGCTTGAGATGGAAGTGCTGCGATTTTTTTGGATTTTGATTCACTGTAGCAAGTCAAATTTGAGAGAGATGTTATTGTAGCAAAACCACTGTAGCAGTACAATCAAATTATTCGATACCTTGAAATGTTTTATTTGAATATGTTTGGAAGTCGCACTAAACGGCAGAGTGCGCAATGATTTGAGAATTTGATATAGAAGTGTTGAAATTATATTGTATTAAAATCGTTTTGTTGAAAACAGGTTTTGGGAAAATCAGAAAAACAGAGGAAGCTCTGCTGAAATTTTTAAAAACTAATTTTGATGGGCTCACTAGAAAAGCTTTTAAATTATAAACTATTTGATTTTCAAATTATAAATAGAATTAAGAAAAGTTTTGAAAATCCGGTAACGCTCCTTGGGTCGATCCAGCCGGGTCCGGTCAGGGGGTGTTACAGTAAGGCCAACCAAGATAAAATGGCAGTCAGACAATAGCGAAGCTGACGAAAGCTCAATGAACACTCTGAGAAGTCGCCCGACAAGTCCCAGCGAAGCATCGACCGACGAAAGAGAGTTCATGCAAAGGAAAATCCAGCAACTAAAGGAAGGACTCGAACAAGTCCATCGAAAAGGACCCAACTCCAAAGATCCAGCCGACTGCACCGGAGCGGTGACAAGTAATTTTACTGGCAGAGTATTAGCAAAGAGGTTCTCGAGGAGCTTCAAAATGCCAAATGTCATGGAGTATAAGGAGGACAGGGATCCAGTCGAACATATATCTCGCTTCACCACCTTCATGGGTACCCAGACCAGGGATGATCGACTGTTGTGCCAAGCTTTTCTAATAACCTTTGGAGACCTCGCTGGGAGCTGGTTCCGACAGCTCCCTCCGCGAAGCATCGATAGTTTCGAACCATTTGGCCGTGCTTTCTCCCGACAGTTCATGGGAAGCGTTCAGCGAAAGAAGTCCCTATCTCATTTATCTTAGGTAAAGCATGGAAAAGGGGAACCCATTAGAACCTACCTATCCTGCTTCAACCGAGAAGCAGTCCAAGTAGAATATTTCAACAACGCTGCTGCTATAAACTTATTCACCAACGGGCTACAAAGCGGAGCGTTTTCTTTCCATTTGAGAAAACAGTGACCAAAGACCTACCCGGAAATGGTAGAAACAGCTGTTGACTATGCGCGCGCCGAAGAAGAAGAGATCGCCCAAGGCGGTAATCTAGTACATGGAGGACAACCTAACGAACCAGAACGCCAAAGAAATTATCCCAATAAAGGGAGCAGTGACCATTTCAAAGAAAAAGGTCCCAGAGATGACAGCCGAGAAGTTAGGAATCGGCAGCGAGAAATAAGGAGGCCGGAAGGAAGATTTGATCGATATACGCCCTTGACGCGAGGACAGGAGGAGATATTGTCAGTCGCACAGAACAAAGGGATAGTGATATGGCCCGGAAAAATGACATCGGCTCCCCAAAAAAGAGATAAGGATAAATACTGCCGTTTCCACCGCGACCATGGCCATGACACCTTTAAATGTTTCCAACTCAAAGATCACATCGAAAACCTGATCAGAGACGGACACCTTAAGGAGTTCATAGTAAAGAGGGATGGTGACAACACCCAAAGGCAACCAAGGGGACTAGCAGATAAGGGACCAGAGCGCCCAAGGGGACCTGTGACATAAAGTTACCCCCGAAGCCCTAAAAAACTTGACAGACGATCGGAAAGCCCAAAGGCTAGCCCCATCAACACCATACATGAAGGCCCAGGAACGGGTGCTAGCAATAGGGAAAGAAAGTCAGAAATTCAGGAAGCATCCTAACACCACGAAATTTTCGACTGTGAACTCCGTGCAAGGAGATGAGAAAAGACTGCGAGAAGGTTGGGACCCCATCTCGTTCACTGTAGAAGACGGTATGGGAATCAACGCCAAACCAAATGATGCGATAGTTGTGGAACTCCAAATCGTGCACAGGAACGTGCGTAGAATCATGATAGATAACGGAAGTTCCGCTGACATCCTCCACCTCTCCGTTTTCGACCAACTAGGTCTCCAACATAAGGACTTGGAACCGTTTGACACGCCACTTCGGGCATTCGGCGGATCAGAAATCAAGCCATGGGGGACAGTGATGTTACCAGTGCGAATCGGGACCAAACCTTGCAGAAAAATGGTTTTGTTGGAATTCGTGGTGGTGGATATACCCAACTGGCCCTACAATGTACTGCTGGGGAGACCTTTCCTTAACAAGACAAGGGCAATAACCACCACCTACTACCTCAAAGTCAAGTTCCCGACGGAGAATGGAGGGAATCGCCATGCAAACCAACCTGTCCGATTTCAAAGGAAAAGGAAAAGCAGAAGTTTTCCAAATCGCCGAAAAATTATAGCAATCAAAGCTCGCGGACGAAGAGGGAAACGCCGAAGTCCCCAAAGAGTTCGCCCTAGACCCGCGAGAACCTACGGCACGAAAAAGCGATGGCGAAGTGGAGCCCACTGAAAATATGATTCTCGACGAAAGTTTTCCCGAGAAAATGGTTAGGATAGGAGCAAAACTGAAGCCGAAAGTTAAAAAAGATTTGACGAAATTGCTCCAAGAGTTCAAAGATATCTTCGCGTGGAGTTACGCTGACATGCCGGGGATCCATCCTTCTACCATCTCTCATGGGCTGGCAGTGCATCGCGACGCCAAACCAGTGATCCAGAAAAGGCATCACTTCAACCCCGAAAGAAACTCAGCCATAAGGGAAGAAGTTGAAAAGCTTCTCGCCGCAGGCTCTATCCGAGAATCACACTATCCTTCGTGGATCGCGAACATGGTACTGGTAAAAAAGAAAAACGAGAAATGGAGGATGTGTGTGAACTTCACTGACCTGAATAAGGCCTGCCCCAAAGATGGTTTCCCCCTCCCAAAAATCGACCAGTTAGTGGACGCCACAGCCGCACATGAACTCCTCAGTTTCATGGATGCCTACTCAGGTTACAACCAGATCAAAATGCACGCCCCTAACGAAGAAAAGACAACATTCACCACAGATCAGGGACTGTATTGTTAAACAGTGATGCCTTTTGGTCTAAAAAATGCAGGAGCCACCTACCAAAGGTTAGTCAATCATATGTTCGCGAAGCAAATCGGGCGAACCATGAAGGTGTATGTCGACGATATGCTGACAAAAAGCCTCACAGCAGAAGAACACGCCGATAACCTGCGAGAAACTTGCGAAGTTCTCCGACAATATGAGATGAAACTAAATCCTGAAAAGTGTGTCTTCGGTGTATCTTCGGGCAAATTCTAGGCTTTCTAGTACACCAACGCAGAATTGAGGCAAATCCCGAAAAGATAGATGCTCTTATCAAAATGAAGCCCCCTCGGACACTTAAAGAATTCTAACGGCTCACAGGGTGTTTAGGTGCTCTTAACAGATTTATCGCTAGATCTACTGACAAGTGCCTCCCATTTTTCAAAGCCAACAAGAAAGGAAAAGGAATAGAATGGACTGAAGAGTGCGACCGAGCTTTTCATCAATTAAAGACCTACCTTGGTTCGACGCCAATGCTCTCGAAGCCTCTGCCCAGAGAAATCCTATATGGTTATCTATAACTGACGACCGTCGCGACTAGTTCCGTCCTTATCCGCGAAGAAGGAGGATCCTAAAAACCCGTATACTATGTCAGTAAAGCTTTGATTGCCGCAGAAACAAGGTATCCTAACACTGAAAAGGTGGCTCTAGCCTTGATCATAGCCGCGCGAAAACTGTGACCGTACTTTCAGGCACACAGCATAGTAGTACTAACCAATTGCCCTTTGAAACAAATACTGCAAAAACCAGAAGTTTCCGAAAGACTAACCAAATGGGCAATAGAGCTAAGCGAGTTCGACGTAAGCTTCAAGCCACGATCCGCTATCAAAGGGCAGGCGGTCGCTGATTTCATCGCAGAGTTCACTGAACCTTTAATTGACGATGAAGCCGTTACCAGTCTCGGAGAGGAAGATAGTGTTTACCCTTGGAAGCTGCACGTCGATGGGTCCTCAAACTCACATAGGAGCGGAGCAGGGGTAGTCCTCACAACGCCGGAGCAAGACGAAGTGGAATGCGCACTAAGGTTCGATTTTAAAGCCATCAACAATGTCGTGGAATATGAAGCTCTACTCGCAGGACTGAGAGTGGCCACTGCCTTGGGAGCCGACAAGATAGACATCTACAGCAACTCACAATTGGTGGTCAACCAGATATGCAATGAGTATCAAGCGAAAGAGGAAGGAATGATCGCCTACCTAGAAAAGACCCAACAAGCTCTCAACAGATTCACCAAATTCAGAATCACCCAAATACCCAGAGCAGAAAATATGAAGGCCGATGCCTTGTCAAAATTGGCGTCTGCACTAATGTCCTATTATAAAAAACAATACCAGTGATGCACCTCTCGCAGCCAAGCATCTGCCAAGAAGACGATTTCATTATCGCCGAAGTTAACCTAGCGGAGGTAACTTGGATCACAACCATCATGGCGTACTTAGTGCAAGGAATCCTCCCAGAGGACAAGAACGAAGCCAAAAGATTAAGATATCGAGTTGCACGATACATTATGATAGACGGCAAGATGTATCGAAGAGGGTTCTCCAGAGCATTACAAAGGTGTGTTAATCCCCAAGAGTCTGCAAAAATTTTGACAGCAATACACGGGGGAGTCTGCGAAAATCATGCCTCCGGAAACAGCCTGGCACACAAGGCCCTACGACAAGGCTTCTATTGGCCAACAATGTTCCAAGATGCTAAAGATACGGCCTCCAACTGCGATAAATGCCAAAGGATCGCTGACAACATCAAGCAACCGCCGGAGAAGTTGAGAAATCTCACATCTCCTTGGCCTTTCGCACAGTGGGGAATTGACCTCATCGGACCTATGCCAGCAGCAACGGGACAAGCCAAGTACGCCATCGTAGTCGTTGACTACTTCACCAAGTGGGCTGAGGCGGAACCTCTAGTTCGGATCATCGAACAAAATACCACTGACTTTGTGAAGAAATCTATCATATACAGATTCGGAGTCCCAGATACCATCATCTCCCACAACGGCACACAATTCGACAACCTCAATTTCCCAGAATTTTGTAGGAGTTGGGGAATCAGAAATTATTATGCCTCGGTCACCCACCCACAAACAAACGAGCAGGTCGAGGCAGTAAACAAGATTATCAAACATACGATAAAAGCAAAGCTGGACTCTAAGAAAGGCAAATATGCTGATAAACTTCCCGAAGTCCTTTGGGCCTACCTAACAACTGCGAGAACATCTACGGGTGCAACGCCATTTGCCATGGCTTTCGGAGTCGAAGCAGTGATCCCGATTGAAATGAGAATCCAATCACCCAGGGTAGCCATGTACGATTAAACCCACAACGTCACTGCTTTGGAATCCAGCCTCGACGAACTGGAAAGCTTCCGAGATAGGGCTCAAATAAGGAACATAATGTATCAGCAAAGGGTCACCAGACACTACAACTCCAAAGTAAGGGAAAGAAGGATCCAACGCAATGACTTGGTATTGAGAAAGGTATCGCTAAACACCAAGGACAAAGCTGCAGGTACCCTGGCAGACAAATGGGAAGGCCCATACCGAATCATTGGACAAGCGGGTCACGGTTGTTACAGGATTGCTCGACCAGAAGGGGAAGTGATTAATCATCCATGGAATGCGCAATACCTCAAAATGTATTTCCCTAGGAAGAAGCAAACATGTACTCTTGTAATTTTTGAATGACAAACGAGGAAGATCCATCGATGGTTATTGTATTCGTAAAAATTCGGTCTCGGCGACAATGCCTCACTAAAATTGAATTTGAGAAAAGTTAAGAATAAAACTCTCTCACAAAAATTCGGTCTCGGCGACAATACCTTACTAAAATCGAATTTGAGAAAAGTTAAGAATAAAACTCTCTCACAAAATTTCGGTCTCGGCGACAATGCCTTACTAAAATCGAATTTGAGAAAAGTTAATAATAAAACTCTCTCACAAAAATTCGGTCTCGACGACAATGCCTTACTAAAATCGAATTTGAGAAAAGTTAAGAATAAAACTTTCTCACAGAAATTTGGTCTCGGCAAAAACGCCTTACTCAAACCAAATTTGAGAAGAGTTAAGAATAAAACTCTCTCACAGAAACTCGGTCTCGGCGAAAATACTTCACGAAAATCGAATTTGAGAAACATTAAGAGTAAAACTCTGTCACAAATTTGATAATAGTGAAAACCCCTCTATCTTCTGATACAAGTTAAATAGAAGCCTTCTCGCATAGATATCCCTGCACCTCCAAAACACTATCAAAGTCATTTTTAAGAATCACGCGATCACTTTTACAACTGATTCGCCTGATTCGGGGGTATAAGGATAAAAAGACATCTGAACAATAAAAGGAAAGTTGCGAGAAGAGATTGAAAAATTACAACAGTCAACAAGCCTTGCAAATTACAACAAAAAATATGTTCAAAAGAAATCCTCAAAATAATATATTATTATTAGAACTAATAAGGATTACAATGGTCAATTACAATTTACAAAAGAAAATTAAGGCTCAGACGAACCAAGATCATTGACACCCGTCCCCCCCTTCGCCAAATCAGTTAAATTCAAATAGTCGTCGGGATCGGTCTCAATGGAAGTGAAAGGTTCCCTATTGCTGAGTGCGATCTCCTTCTCCCCTTCGGAGAATACATAGCCAAGGCCAGGTTCTGGACCAGAATCCACTTTATGACCGAGAACGCTTGGCCTAGCTTTCCGATTACCAAAAAACTTAGGATGACCACTTTGATCAGGTATCTCTATGTGCATGTCAAAAATAGGCAGCTTGTAACACCCCCCGACCCGACCCGGCCGGACCGACCCGGGGAGCGCTACTCGGACTTTCAAAACTTTCTAAATTCATTTTATAACTTTTCAAAATCATTGTGGACCCATCAAATAAACTTTTTCAAACCATTTCAAAACCTCATAGTTTATAATTTTAAAACCAACATCAAGTGAGTCCAATAATTAAACTTTTTACAAAAATTCGGCAGAGTACCGTTTGTTTTTCGGACTTTCCAAAACCTGTTTTTACACAATTCAATTCAAAAACAATTCTCAATAGCACTTCAATATCTCATATTCAAACAGTTGCGCACTCTGCCGTTTAGTGCGACTTCCATCACAATTTATAAAATAAAAACAAATCAGACTTTAATATTTACAAACATTTTAATAATAAAGGACAGGAATCATAAATAATTAATTACAGAACATATTTACAGACTCACTGTATATGCATGCTTACAAAATAAACATATATATGTACAACAACAAATGTAGCTACCCAACTGTATCGACTCTGGGACTCTGTCAGCAATCTCTCTCTCTGCAGTTCTTAGCTTCTTCGGGATCCCTGGTACCTACGCGTTAGAAACAAAACTAACGCGCTAAGCATAAAGCTTAGTAGGTGTACTATAAACTCAATTAAATAAACCACAAAATAAATATCTTTTAAGAAGAAATAAACCACAATATATATATATATATATATATATTCCATTTCTAATCCATTTCAAAACAATTAAATTTCAAAATCAAAGCATTAAACAATTTCAATCACTTTAATTTCAATAATGAGGTCAACAATGAATGCTATCAATAAAATCATTCGGTTCACTTTTCAATTCCAATCAATTCTGGCCCGCTAGAATACTAAACATAATAGGACTGGAATATGGGTCAAGCTCCCAACCCCCAGGACGAATCCTGAGGAGGTACGTGTCTCCCAACTCTAGGACCGTGGGTACGGAACCTAATAACTCCCTATCCCAGGAACGAATCCTTGGGAAGGTACATGGCTCCCAACCCCCAGGACGAATCCTGAGGAGGTACGTATCTCCCAGCCTCTGGACGAATCCAAGAGGAGGTACATAATAATCATCAGTATCAATCAGTAGCGGCGCAGTACTGCTCAGTAAAACCCAGCTGGTATACCAACCTCCTATATCCATTTCTATGTCTAAGTATCCTAGGGCCGTTTCAGATAAACTATATTCACAATAAATGTCGCAATAGGTACTCAATAACAATAATTACTCAATAAACATACAAATCACATAGTATTCTTCAAGAATCATACTCAATAATTTTACGAAAATCTAAATCAATTATTTTTAACGAAATCGAAATATTCGAAAACGAAATCGAAATACGATCTATCACAAAATCAGTCCAAAATCAACAATAAAGACATCAAACATCGATTTTTCATATACAATAAACAATTTTCATACTAATAATCGAAAACGAAATCTTCCAACGAAATCAAAAACGAAAACGAAAACGAAAACGAAAACGAAAACGAAAACAAAACAATAACGAAAGATTTTTCGTAACGATTCCGAAAACAAACGTACACCAACCTGGGATCCTTGTTTTCGTTCGACAATCCGCGGTTCTACGATTTCGTTTCCTTCCCTTTCCTTTTTCTCTTCACTTTTCCTTTCCACTTTCTTCTTCCTTTTCTCCTTTCCTTTCTTTCTTCTTCTTCTTCTTCTTCTTCTTCTTCTCTCTTTTCTCTCTTTTTCCTCGGCTCTTTCTCTCTCTTCTTGTTGTTTCTGTTTTTCTCGCTTCTGCGAGAAGCTTCTCTTTTTTTTTATATATTTTTTTTTTCGCTACTGCGACCGCCGTCGCGACCTGTGGTCGCGCCACCAGGTCGCGGTGCTCACTGGACCATTCGCACCGCCTTCATCGCGAGCGCGCCTTGGTCGCGCTGGAGCTCGCGTTGCTCACTGCCCGAATTCGACGTTTTCATAGCGAGCAGTTCATCGCGACCTGTGGTCGCGGTGACTGGTCGCGATGCTCACTGCCAGAAATCGCGTTTTTCACCGCGAGCGAGCCATCGCGACCTGTGGTCGCGGTGACCAGGTCGCGATGCTCTCTGGTTCAGTTTTTAATTTTTCATACATCAATTTTTAACCATTCAATCTGGTCCGCTGAAAATTTAATTACATTTTCACCCCTTCAAATAGTAAAATTTATTTTCACATATATAACATTACTTACCCGAAATCCGAGATGTTACACAGCTTTCGGAGCCGACAATGAGATCGCCATACCGTCCTAGCCTCTTTGAGATCTGACAGGGATTTGTCTTTATTTTGCGCAATGGCAAGATCCAGCGTTTTTTGCATCTCAAGACTAAGGTGACCCTCCACGATCCGGCACACTCATTGATGCCGTTTCTGAACTCCCTATGTATGAAAGCGTCGAAGGCAGGAGAAACCTTATAAAGATCGACTGCTTTAATTTCAAGCTCCATCTTTGCCTAATCTAGGTTGAGACGAAAAGCATCCAGCTCACTGTTCAGTTCTGTTACTCTTTTCTGCGACTCAGCGAGCCTCGCCTCGGCCACCGCCCGCGCAGCAACAGCAGCATCAAGGAGGCTATTGGCACTCGCAACAACTTGTTCCTTATCAGAGGAGAGAACCACCTTCTCAGCCTCAAGGCCCTCTACCCTAGTCTGCAGTACGCTGACCTTCTCCTAGAGAGCCGCTCTCTCAGAGGAGAGCGCCTTCATCATGTCCTCGAGATCGCCCACTTTCTCTTTGAGAATATCTCGTTCATAAGCGATCTCCGCGCCAACCCTATACGAAACCTTCTCAGCCTCAAGCTCAGCAAGACGATACTGCAAACACTCTCTGTCTCAAGCAGCGGCGTCGAACTTCATCAAAAACTGCATTGCGAAAGAAAGGAAGTTAATACCTACAACGGATTGATAATGAACAAAGAAAAAAGTAAAGTGAAAATTACCGAAGCAGTGACATTGAAAAAAGATTGGAGTTGCCTCTCGACAGACTCTCCCAAAAACTTGTCTGTTTCGCCCCGTATCTTGGATCGCACGTCCTTGCTCAATACTCGTGTAAGTAAGTACGACCTCTAAAAAAGGATGAAGTGACGCCGACGCCGACGCCTCGCCGCTAACTCCAACCGGACGGGCAAAAGTCCCAACACCCTTCTCACTGTAGGGGACGGCAGCGATCTCGTCATCCCCTGCGACCGCCGAATCAGGAAGCTTCCCGTCCTCCGGGGTAGCCTTGCTCTTGCCCTTGCCCTTCAAGGACGAGTGGCATATTAAATGCTTCTCCTCCAAGTCTTCCCCGTCGGAATCAGTAGGGGACTGGACCTTCGGCTGGGGGGTGATTGTCGAAGTGGTGTCAGGGACATCACCAAAAGGAGGGGGAGGCACATAATTAATAGGGTCGGCAGGAGTAGGGATCTCCAAAGTACGAGACATCCTCCTTGCCTGGCGAGGAGGGCGCCTCGGAGGAACATGCTTCACCAAAACCCTTCTGGTGCCCTCCCCTTTCGATTTTAAGCCGGGATCACTAGGGCCGCCGACCAGCCTAGCCTTTTTTATGGGAGTCTCAGGGGTAGGATCACGGATCCCCTAACCAACAGCCGAAGAGGCTCCCAAATCATCCGATCAGCGCTTCACCGGGACTGAAATTCTTTCCCCAACATCAACATCTTTCTTCGCAGGGGAACGTTTTTTCTTATCGTCACCTTTATTCCCCTCCCTGCGAGAGGCATTCTTGAGGTTCTTCAAGTTTCTCACCTCTCGGCTGGACACGGGATCCTCTTCTTGAACTGCAATAAAAGCAAGTAAGAATGGTTATACCTTACAAAATACGTTACCAAAATGAAATACATAAACATCATGCATACCGCGAGAACATTTAAGGGGGTGACTCCCGGCCACATAACGGAAAGCGCCAAAGGCACACTGGATTAACGCCCGATCACAGCAAAGTATACTCGTACGCCGATCCTCCACACGATCAGTAACAGCTCGCAGGACATGCTGGACCTCCTGCGAACTCAATATCGGAGGCTCACTCCAGATATCTGTTCGAAGGAAGAAAGTATTAGTGATGTGAGAGAATCATCTCTACAAATAGAAAAGATACGCAAAAAAGAAAAGAATACCTGGTTTTGTAAAAAAGCGAGGAACATACGCCTCGTGAAAAGATTTTTCTCTGTCGGCAGGAACTCAACGTCCCCACTCTCCTCCGATAAAGAACCAGGCTCCCTTCCAGAATTTATTGGAAGAAGGAAGCCCCCATATAATCCCCTCATTGCCTTCACCAGCGATGTTGAGCTTACCGGAAAGTCTTCTACCGTCCTCGCCGACAGGTAGCCATTGGGCAAAGTTGAAGGACACGAGGTAATATGACCCCACCCCATACGGTCGAAGTTTGTAACAGTTGCGTTGTAACATCCCGGATTTCAGATAATTAATTTCATATATGTGAAAATAAATTTCGTAATTGGAGGGGGTTTATTTTTATAATTTCCAGGTGGACCAAATGGAACGGTCCAAAAATAATGCAAGAAAAAGGAAAACTGAAGCAGAGAGCATCGCGACCTGGTCACCGCGACCACAGGTCGCGATGGCTTGCTCGCGGTGGAAAATGAGATTTTTGGCAGAGAGCATCGCGACCAGTCACCGCGACCACAAGTCGCGATGAACTGCTTCGCGATGAAAATTGTCAAATTCTGGCAGTGAGCAACGCGACCACCAGCGCGACCAAGGGACCGCGAGGTGTGCTCGCGATGAAGGCGGTGCAAACGCTCCAGTGAGTACCGCGACTTGGTGGCGCGACGACGGTCGCGACAGCCGAAAAATATTAAAAAAAAAAAAGTAGTTTCTCGCAGAAGTCAGAAAACACACAGAGCAGAAAAGAGAGAGGAGAGACCGAGGAAAAAAGAAAAGAAAGAAGAAGAAAGAAAGAAAAGAAAGAGAAAGGAGAGAAAGAAGAAGAAAGAAGAAGAAGAAGAGAAAGAAGAAGAAGAAGAGAAGAGGAAGGAAAGTGTAGGTGAAAGAGAAAAGGGAAAGGAAAAGGAAAAAGAAAATCGTGGAACTGCGATTTGCCGAAAGGAAACGGTATCCAGGTTGGTGTACTTTCGTTTTCGGAATCTTTACGAAAAGTATTTCGTTATCGTTTTCGTTTTCGATTTCGTTGAAATTTATCGTTTTCGATTTTCGTATGAAAATTGTTTATTTTATATGAAAAATCGATGATTGATATATCTATTGTTGATTTTGGAATGATTTTATGATAGATCGCATTTTGATCGTGTTTTCGAATATTTCGATTTCGTTAAAAATACTTGATTTAGATTTTCGTATAACTATTGATTATTTTTCTTGAAGAGTATTATGTGAATTGTATGTTTATTGAGCAACTATTGTTTACTGAGTACCTATTATGAAATTTATTGTGAATCTAGTTCATCGAAAACGGCCCTAGGATACTTAGACATATAAATGGATATAGGAGGTTGGTATACCAGCTGGGTTTACTGAGCAGTACTGCGCCGCTATTGATTGCTATTGATGATTATTATGTACCTCCTCATGGATTCGTCCAGAGGCAGGGAGACACGTACCTCCTCAGGATTCGTCCTGGGGGTTGGGAGCCACGTACCTTCCTAAGGATTCGTTACTGGGATAAGGAGTTATGTACCTCTCTAGGTTCCGTACCCACGGTCCTAGAGTAGGGAGATACGTACCACTCTTAGGATTCGTCCTAGGGTGGGAGCTTGACCCATATTCCAGTCCTAGTATGTTAAGTATTCTAGCGGGCCAGATTTAAAGTAAATTGAATGATTGTCTTAACTGATTTTATATGTTGATCCTATTGTTGAAATTAAAGTGATTAAAACTGTTTTATGGTTTGCTTTTGTAAATAAATTGATTTGTAAATGATTAGAATTGAAATATATATATATATATATATATATATATATATGGTGATTTGTTTCTTGTTAAAGGTTATTTATGCTTATTTTTCATAATTGAGTTTAGTGTACACCCACTAAGCTATATGCTTAGCGCGTTAGTTTTGTTTCTAACGCGTAGGTACCAGGGATCCCGAAGAAGCTAAAGACTGAAGAGAGAGAGATTTGCTGATAGAGTCCCAGAGTTATCACAGTGGGTAGCTATATTGTTGTAATATGTATATATTCTAAAAGCATGCATATACAGAGGATTTGTAAATATGTTTCGTAATATGTTTTGTAATTAATTAATTTATGGATTCTGTTTTCGTTTTCAGAATGTTTGTTAATATTAACTCTTGAATGATTTTATCTTATAAATTGTTGTTGGAAAGTCGCACTAAACGGCAGAGTGTGCAAGTGTTTGAAAATGATATTGAAGTGTTGATATGATTTTTGTAATTGAATTGAGTTGTGAAAAACAGGTTTTGGAAAATCCGAAAAACAAACGGAACTCTGCCGAAATTTTGTAAAAAGTTTATGTATTGGGCTCACAACGATTTTCGGATTATAAAATGAATTTGGAAAGTATTGAAAATCCGAGTAGCGCTCCCTGGGTCGATCCAGTCGGGTCGGGTCAGGGGGTGTTACAGACGTATCTCCTTGGGGGTGGGATCCGAGTAACCCAACTTGTACCACAAAGCCGCACAAGGCTAGTAAGGTCCTGTAGCTGTTGGGCGCCAACTGTGCTGGAGCAAGGTTGACGTCACCGAGAAAGTGAGCAATAAAAGGTTGCAGCGGCAAAGTGACCCCGCAATTCAACATGTAGCCGTACACTGCTGCAAAACCCTTAGGCGGATTCCACGACGTTCTTCCCTCAGGCAACAGAAGCTCCACCGAGTTTGGAATCTCATAGGACTCCCTGTAGCGCTGCAGATGATCGGCAGTAACGACGTTAGGCTCAGTGTCAAGGAAGCTCGGCGCTGATGATGAAAAGTCATGTACCTGGATCTTGTCGACACTGTTGTCGGAGGGATCCACTCGCTGTTCCTCGTAAAGAGATCGCTTGGCCATGTTTGCTTCCGGTACCGTTGTTCTCGTCGGGACAGTTCCACGGAGAATCTCGGATATGTCTAGAGTCGAGGACGAGGACGAATTAGCAGACGAAAGGATTATGGGACTGACAGAATCCTGTATATGTGAAAAGTTAATGTTTAAAGGAACAGGGTCCTGGGGAACTACGGAGAGGAGGAAATTGTTCCCCTCAATTTCCTCCAACACGAGCATGTCTCTCGACGGCGAATCCATAACAACGAAGTAGGAAACCCGAAGGAAAGGAAAGAAGCTTACCCGAGAAGTAGAAACGAGATGAACACTAGGAGAAAAGTTCCGACAAGAGAAACTTCAACGAATAACAACTTCACCAGAGAAAACGCTTAAGAAGCTTATCAGAATAAAAAGAAGGAGAGAGTAAAACTGAAAGTTGAAGGGTAAACGGGTATAAATAGACCTCATCAATAACAGCCACAACCGTCGACCTCCTACGGGCTAAACGGCACTAAAGACGTTTCGAAATGACAAGAATAATTAATTAAATGCCTCGTGCAAAGAACCTATAGTAAATGGAAGTTATTAGAGAGGCGTCACGTGTACATGGGAAGCAAAACGGTAGCAAGTTCTTTTTGAAAAAGAATGACGCGCGCGGGAGATGTGAAGCCAAACGTCCATTCCCAGAACCGACACATCATTATATGCCACTTCAGCAGGAAGAGTTTAAGAGGTGTTTGTTGAACTATGAAAGTAAATCCCCATCAGAAAAAGCTTTTTCTTCGAAGGATTTAGGGGGTATTGTTATGAGTATAATCTTTTAGAAAATTGCCACCTAAGCAACCAATCACCAAGAAAAGAAAAGATGAAGGACTGCTTCCTCTCATCTCTCAAAAACGGCATCGTTTAACTTTAAAGGTTGTAGGAGCGTTTAAGCGTGCTGCGAGAACTTTGCCTGCGACCACGTTGTCTCCCTGAGGAAGCCTCAAATGGGAGACAGAAATGTAGGCGATACGTCGAACTTGAACCTGGGCTCTGCAGCGCACCAATCTGACACTTGCCACAAGCACAGTCGGTGTCAGAAACCTGTCATCGAAGGCAGCAAACGAATTTAATGCCCGGGCAACACAGGTTACCGTTCTTTTCATCGTTTTTACCACTGTCAAGCGATCTTCTGTATTACACGTTTAAGGAAACGATCTCCTGACCCCTTCCTAAAAGAAAACCTGAACATTCCCAACAAAGGGGAAAAGGTTCAGGGTATATAAGAAGTACCGTAACAACGAAGAAGGTAAGCAATTAATTATCATCAAAACCCTAAAAGAACTAAGGATATTTCTCCTCTCATGGAAAGAGATAACTGACTTGATCGTCGGAGATTGATAGCCGACTTACGTCCGGCATCTCTCATGAGTCTTTCTTTCTTGACAGGTGGCGGACCACAGAAATTCACTCCAAGAAGTCTGTTCATCTTGCGAGAACCTCTTTAATAAGATTATCTTAGATAATCTTAGTCGAATCACCTGACCAAGCTAATAATCACCTTATTTGGCTTCCTTGACCTTCGTTGACTGTAGAACCCATTTTTTACCGTCAACAATTGTAAATTTATTTTATTTAAAAATAAGAGTTAATTACACTCAACCTCCCTGAGGTTTGGCTAATTACACTCAACCTCCCTGAGGTTTGGATAATTACACTCGGAATCAAAATTTACATTAATTAACAATAACCTCCCCTCACGTTAACGTTGACCGTCAAAATTAATGTTGACTTTTTTTAAATTTCTTAAATGACTAAAATACCCCTATTAATTTCTAATTTTTTACTATCCATTAAAAAAACTGATGGTGAGATCCAGATTGGATCTCCACCAAGAAAAAAAAAATTTTGAATCTGTTCATCGAACCCAGAAGGGTTTGATGCGAACCCTTCTGGGTTCGATCTTATCTCGAACCCTTCTGGGAGGGTTCATCAACAATGATGGACGGTGGAGATCCAATCTGGATCTCCACCAAGAACAAAAAAAAAAAAATTTCAATATGTTCATCGAACCAGAAGGGTTCGATCTCGAACCCTTCTGGGTTCGATCTTCGAACCCTTCTAGGTTTGATGAATCTCGAACCCAGAGGATTCAAAGATCGAACCCTTTTGGGTTCGATGAATCTCGAACCCAGAATGGTTCGAAGATCGAACCCTTCTGGGTTCGATGAATCTCGAACCCAGAGGGTTCGAAGAACGAACCCTTCTGGGTTCGATCTCTAACCCAGAAGGGTTCGATCTTCGAACCCTCTGGGTTCGTGGAACCCAGATCTGGGTTCCACGGACCCAGAGGGTTCGAGATTCATCGAACCCTTCTGGGTTCGATCTTTGAACCCTTCCAGAAGGGTTCGAGATAAGATCGAACCCAGAAGGGTTCGCATCGAACCCTTTTGGGTTCGATGAACAGATTCAAAATTTTTTTTTTTTCTTGGTGGAGATCCAATCTGGATCTCACCATTAGTTTTTTTAATAAATAGTAAAAAATTAGAAATTAATAGGGGTATTTTAGTCATTTAAGAAATTTGAAAAAAGTCAACATTAATTTTGACGGTCAACGTTAACGTGAGGGGAGGTTAGTGTTAATTAATGTAAATTTTGATTCCGAGTGTAATTAGCCAAACCTCAGGGAGGTTGAGTGTAATTAGCCAAACCTCAGGGAGGTTAAGTGTAATTAACTCTAAAAATAATAATCAAATACTTTTATATTTAAATTTTAAAATAAAACACATATTAATATATTAATATTTAAACTAAAAATACACTTTATTATTACTCCACCCAATATGCCTCAATGACAATGGTTGTGACTTAGTGGTAAGGGGTGCTTGGTAATATCATAAGTTCAAGTGTGGTAATATCTTAGATTCAATTTGCTTCCTGTAGATGGTATGTCAAAAAAAATATATTTTATATTATACACGTCTTGCTAGTAATTAATCTAACAATATACATATATATATATTATTAAAAATAAATCAGGTAAATTAATTGATATTAAAATAACTGCTCATTTTAATTCTATTATTCTTTAAATCAAATCTCACATCCCTTTTTGAATTATGCTATTATATATATAGCTTTGGTTTTTTTTTTTTTTGTAATTTTTTTTATAAACATTTTCTTAACCCACGATTCTGCTATATATATTTTATTAATAAAATTTTACTTACACTATTATGATTCATCATTCAAATAATTTTTTTTAACTTAATATCACATGTCAAATAGTATTTTTAATCGAAAATAAAAAGCAGTTTAGTCCACCCTAAAATAAATTTCTGACTACATTCCTATACGAGTGTATCAACATCAAAGTTTGAACTTGTAAACTTGAATGATAAATTTGTGATAGTTTCTATCGTTGTAAACTCTATAAAGTTGATTTTGTAACATGTAAAGTTGTATGTTGATCTATAAATTTAAAGTTATTATAATCAAGTTAATTGTCATTATGTGAATCTATTCATAAAATATATGTGTTAATTGATATATGTTTTGTAAACCCTTTTATAAAAAAATTAAGCATGAACACGCCTGCACCCACATACAAAAGATATATCATGTACGGAATTTACATGTTTAAATACTTATTGTTGGTAAGTAATATGGTATCAAAATCTTATTATACTAGAGTGTCATGGTTTGAACCCCCTAAGTGATTATATATTTGAATTTGTTATTTGTTATTATTACATGTTTGTATTTGAACTTAAGTTACGTTATTGATCCTTTAAATACTTTCCTATCAATTTAAAATTTTATATTTATTCGTATGAAATATTTTTCTGTCAGTTTAAACTTTTGGATCTGATTATAATGGGATGATCCAATATGAAAAGATGATCTTATCATTAAAGATAATAAATTGTGTAAAGAAATTGAGAGTGAGAGAGTTGAGGAAAGGATGATCCGACAAGCAAAAAGAAAGTTGAGAGGAAGAAGCAATGTTGTTGGATGGATGATTTGCATTGATTGAAGAAGAAAGAGTGACATTAAATCAACCCTACACATATCTTTTATTTATTGTTATTTTTTTTTCTTTCTTTAAATTTTTAGTCATACTCATGCCAGCATGAGCCAGAACTTTCGCATATTATTCTAACAAATACTTTTACAAAAAATTAGTTAATAAAGTTTTTATATTTAATTGATATCGAAATCGAGTCATCATTCGTCAGAATCTATTGAGATGAAACATTATTGGTCTTGCATGTCTATACTTCCAAAATATAAAAATAAGTTTCTCTAAGTGTAAAATAATATTTAAAATCGATCACAAATACAAAGAAAGAAAGAAAAGTGCACAATTACTCAATTAAGTATAAATTTATATTTAATTAATGACGTTACCTCGTATATTATAATAAGGTTGATCCCATGATCAAGTATAATTAAGATCATTAATTGAACTCATGAGCTATTATTAAGCTTGATTAATCAAACGGAGATAAACCAAGAAAGGTCATAAACAACTGGATACCAATACAATATTATTTTTCCAATTTTTATTTTTATTTTTTTTGTATAATTTTCCAAAATTTGGTAAAAGTTATTCCTTAAAATATACTTGTTGGTTTTATTTTTATATTTTCAGATTGGATAAGTCAAAGGGTGTTGGAAGGTACATAATTCTCATGCATGAATATTAATTAAAAAATAATAAATAAACATATTTTTTTAAATAAAAAACTTTTTAATCTAAAAATGTTATATATATATATATATATATATATATATAACAATTATCAAAAGAACTATATAATTAAATTAAGACGTGTGAGTAAAATTTGTATATCATATAGATAATGTATTGATTTAATCCGTTTCAGATTGAATTTTTTAAATTAATTTAGTTTGCACATTCACTCATAGTTCAAATGGATAGTATACTTCCTCTCAACTTTAGTGGTGGATGTTCAAGTACCACATTATATATTTTTATCAATATGTGTAGAGAGTTTTCTTCTCGTATTGTGATAATAGATATCTTCCAGTTACGAAAGTAGATATTTGGGCCACCCATGAAACAATTAATAAGAAAGAGTATTCTATTTATATTTGCTATAACAACAAAAATAAATATTTAAAACTTCGAAAAAAAACAATGAGTTTCCTCATATTTTTATTCTAAACTTAGATAAGAGAGAAATAACTTAATTATTTTTTGAATGATGGGCTCTAATAACTTCTTAATTAATTAAAGATAAACCCCAATCAACTAATTATATACTAATTTATTGGGATAAACAATCTCATAACTCGAATGTTTGTCTTCGTAGATTTTTTAGTATAATTACAATGAAATGCCTCTTATATTTAGTCATATTACAATAAAATTATATTTTTACTTAAATTATAACTAAGTACCTCGAATAATTATTAATTTAGTCCCTAACATATTTAAAAATATTAATTTTTTACTTACTTTTATTTTTTTATCACATAGTTCCTAACTTTTTCAAAATACTAGCTCCTATGACTAAAATTTTGATGGTCCAACCTGATATAAAGTATAAATTGATTATTTTACATTTTTTCCTTAAATTATTAAATTAGCATGACGCTTTTACCATTTAATTTTTTTAACAAATTTACCTATTTAGATATTTAATAAAAAAAATGATATATATTACAAAAATTTAATTTTTTTAAAAACACTTAAAATTAATTATATAATAAAATAAATATGATAAAATTTATTAAAAATAAAAAATAAATTAAAATTAAAAAAATCTTAAATATATATAATGTATATATACTATATAATATACTTTAAAACATGTATATATAATATTTTAATGTTTTAATGTTTTTAACTAAATTTTGAGTTTTATAGGTATTCAATTTTAAATTTTATTTTTATTTTTTATAAATAATGTTAATTTTTATTTTTTTATTTTTTTTTATTTTTAATCAATTTTATCATATTTATTTTTTATTTAATCATCTTTAAGTGTTTTTAAACAAAATTTAAATTTTTATAAACATATCAATTTCTTATTAAACTATCCAACTAGGTAAAATTGATATATATATATATATATATATAAAGTTAGTGGCTAAAATCGTCTTTATACTTTAATAATTTAATAAAAAAAAGGGAAAAATGATCAATTTATACTTTAAGTCAGGTTTAACCGGTAAAATTTTGGTCATACAAATTAAATTGATGTACTTTAAAAAAAATATGGATCATATAAATTAAAAAAGTAAAAATAGGTTAAAAAGTAATATTTCTAAATAAATTAAGAACTGAATTATAATTATTTGAGGTACTATGTTATAGTTTAAGTAAAAGTTCAGTTTTATAGTAATACAGCTAAATACCACAATATTTTATTATAATTTATCCATTTTTTAATTTGTTTGAATTGAGTTTGAGAAGTGTGCCCTACAATGTATTTAGTTAGTAGTAATCCATTTTCATTACTCTTTTTTTTTAAAGGGTATAATTACAAGATTAACAACTGTTTGGACCTGTCGAGATTTATCACTAAACGTGCCGTCCAAATATCAACTCCCATGATAGGAGACATTTACTCCTACAATAACGGAATAAAACTAGCCACATATGTTGTTAAATATACATGGTAAACTTAAACCCTTACCATTGAGATGGGAGAGAGGTGTACTAACCATTTGAGCTATGAGTAGTTGTACTATTTTCATTACTTGTTAATTCTTTGATTTTCTTATTATTATCTCTCCCTTTTCTTTTATACATATAATATATTCAATTATTTACTTAATTATTATTTTTTTTTCTTTTTAATTTGTCTAATACTTCTCTACTAGTTGGAGAGCAGGGACTAGTGGACTAGGCAGTTCAAAATCAAATTAAATTCATTTAAATCAAATGATTTTGGGTTCTTGATTAAGTGCTTGTGTTTGTACATCTGAGATTTGGGTTCAACTTCTGTAATCGGACGGAGTTCGTAATGGTTAATTTTTGTAAAATTTGATAGACTAATAACTTCAGTTTAGTATTGAATTAAAAGAAAATAAATGATTTTTTTATCATATTTCTACATCTATATAATGAAAAACTGTTTTATGTAATATATAAAATATATTTTTATTTATAAATGAAACAAATACTATAAATTAAAAAAAAAAAAAAAAAAAAAAGAAATTGAGAGAGAAGATCGGTAGTTGATTGTTTGGCTACCTAAAACTAGTCTCCATTTACTTTCATAAAAAATTTGTCTGCTTGTGTTTTTAGTTTTTTGCGTCAACCACTGATCATTCTTTATTATAACAAGAAATCTAGCTCTTATATATCTCTATAGAGTTAGATCCATTCTGGAAATTTTTTTTTTTCTAATATAACATAACAGCTCTATAACATTATAAACCTAAAAATAGTGGTTCTTTAACGTTAATCCTGAATTATTATTTTTTAGATTTAGAACCGTCCTGACCAGAAAAATTATCAATTGCAAATACGTGAAGGATTCAAACACTATAATGTTACAGAACGAAATTTACAGAGTGAATGCTGTAGCTATGTAAATAAGAATTATTATTTATATTTAAAAAGTCCAAATTCAAAGGAGAATCTAGACAATCTTGCCATTCAAATGTCTTGCAAAAGTATGCATGCTGCTCATAGTCATAAACCTTAAAAATGGTAACACACAATTATAATATAAACTACCGCCCAAATATGACTCGATAATAAAGACGTTCATTTAGCCTGACAATGTTTCAGGTTCAAATCGCTACTATCGTAAGTGGTATGTGAAAAAAAAAAAACACAAAATTATATATATAAAATATAAACTTAAATAAATATATGATGGGTATTAATAATATTAATTGTTCCTGATAAACAAGAAAACAGATACATTCTGCAGATAGGTATATGATCGGTTGGCTTATACAATTCCCACAAAATAATGACAGAAAAATATGACGAGAACAAAAACTTAGCCCCAAGATCTGTTCCCCAACTGAACAAACAAATCCCAAAAAGAAAAAAAGAGGAACGATTATGAAATAATTACTACTATCGTTCGACGCTCTCCAGGTTACTGATTTGGCTAAAAACGCGAACACGATTACTACACATTCATATAACAAGCATGCTTACAGGTCAAAAATTAATCCGTACCGGATGTGGATGGATTTTCTTCATCGTCATATCCTGAAGGGCCGGTTTCCAGAACTGTTATGCTCCAATTTTGCCTTCTTTATTTGTGTTTTCTTGGCTGCAATTTCTTGGAAAGGATTTGACCCACCAAAGATGTGGTTATTTTGCCTTAGCTTCTTCCTCTTACCACGGTCGTATTCTTCGTCCCTGTAGAATTTAATAGAAGAAGAACTATAGTTAAAACAATATTTGAAGCCAAATGACGATTAGAACTTCATTTATTTATTCATCAAACTCTTGAAAATCTCTATTTTTGTTTCCTAGGCTTGAAACCGGAAACTATTATTGAACCCTAATCTAAATTGTTTACTGGTCCGAATTCTTCACAACCTTTGACCACTCAGCTTAACTAAACAGGGGCCAAATAGGTCATTCTCTAGTTCATCTCTGACATGGTAAAAAGTTTCTGTACCTACGGAATAAAATAAGAAAAACAAGAGTTTTATAACTTACCACTCATCCGGAACATAACCAATGCTGAAACTATTGGTACCGTTCAATGCTGAAATCTGAGGATTCAGTTCAATCCCATCCCAACGTGCAACTGCAGTAAGCAAAGGTCAAAGAATACAATTTTCAGTTTGCAGTTGAACAAAGATTAGACATATATTACAGAAGACCAAATGTACACGTGTTAACCAGAAGGCCTATAAGCTGAATGGTAGTCATCTCCCAAACAAACCTTGGGTTCCCACAAATTACGGAAAATTCAGTACTCCGCAAGTAAAAGCTAAAAGAATTTTGTTGCAGCTACTGCATATGCCACATATAAAGAGATAGCAGCATAAAATAAAGTAGAAAGAACAAAGGTGCAGGCTCTGGCAATAGGGGGAAATATGTCTAAACAGTAGGATTTATTTTACAGCTAAGGCAAACATATACATGAACATGAAGCCCTGGGTTACAAATATCATTAAATTTTAACAGTGGAAACAAGGTAGCAAAAGTTGTGAGCCAAAACGAAAAGGTGCAAAACTACAAGGACGAATCTAAAAATAAAATTAGTGAATATGATCATTTAGGGTTAAGGTTACGATGACATAACGACAGACATTAGCTTATTTAACAAGACGCACAGAAGATATAGGAAGCAGTAAAACATGGGTATGTATTATAAATGATCAACTAAGATCTTGCTAAGTATACTCACTGGTTGTCTGTTCCAAGCCTCGGGTAAGCTTGTTCATTCCTTCCTGCAGCACATCTTTTTTGCAATCATTTGAACAACTAGGTTCCACTGCTTCCTGTCGGTTTACTTCCAAGATGGGGCTAGCACACTTTTGTGAGTGCTCATCTGTCGCAAGCACAGCACCATTCTGATATACTCTCTCTCTCAAATCTCCATTTATACCATTCACCAAGGAATTACCATTACAAATTTTGACTTTCTTTTGGGCAGCACCTTTAGCTGATTTCTTCCTACAATGAGAAGAATTTACAGAAATTGACCTGCATTTTTCAGATTTAGATGGCCCAGGATCTGATGAAATACCATCTTTATCCATCAACAATTCTGCTATGAGATTCTGGGGGTATAATGTGCGGAGTTTACTCTTTTTGTGTTTCTTCTTCTTGCGCAGGACTACGGATGCCTTGAAAAATTTTAAGCCAATATAGATGTTTCTTGTCTGACACTTATGAGGCTTCTTCTTGAATTTCCTTTGGGCTGCACAATCAGGAACATTCACGTGTAAAGATTTATTTGTCATCATCAAGGGAATTGATGGTTCTACTGACTCAGGCCCCATGTTTTTACTGTTATCACCAGCCTTCTCATTCAAGGAATTTTCACTGACACAATCATTAGAATTATCTCCAACCTGGAAATGAAAATCAAAACAATTCAATACCAAACAGGGTTTTTTTTTTTTTTTATGTATAGTCATCCATGAAATAAGCATATATAAATCACCCGAATGTTTTCGAAGCTTGGCTTATTGGGAGATTTCATGGGGTGCACACTCTCCGACATTTTATAACTAGATTCCCCAGATGGAGCAGTTTTGGAAACTCCCTCCAGTATTCTATCACCAATATCTCGGGACACAGTAACACTTGATCCTCCACCATTTGAAATAGGATTAATCTGGATGCATACGATGTACAGATTAGAAAAAAGGTTAAATTCCACACAAGTGGAGAAATAGATAGACAAAAGGTCCACACCGCGAAACATCCAGTTACCTTCTGTGAGGTATCTTTTGTAACAAGCTTATTAGTAGCAGAGTATTGGGGCCTATTGCAGTGGGACAGTGTGGGAACTGAGACTTCCAAATCATTCTTAGAACTTCCATTCTCGTTGGAGTTGCTGCCAGCAGTGGTATTTCCAATATTGGAAGTGAAACCATTGCTATTCACAGATGGAGCTGATGGCTGCAAGCTTTCTCCCTGACTTGGGTTAGGAACAGAGAGAATTTCTGATGAGACTTTCAGTACCGATGTACTTGAAGATGGTCCTAAGAGAGGGTCTTTCTTTGACACACAGCGTTCTACTAAGATCCGCTCATTTGTTGGCTGAGAGGATGCTTCCTTCACAGGAGTCTCCTTTGACAACCCAGAAATTACTGCACCTTTTTGCCTCGAAGAAGCAGATGAGTCAGCACCATGTATTCTATTCTCAGTCGGGCAACTTTGTGGACGTCCCTTTGATTGTTGGCTCAAAATGGAAGATGTATTATTCCCAATGACATTTGCCTTCAAGTTTTCTTTGTGAACAATATCAACGGGTTTTTTCGGAACAACATTTTTTCTATCGCGGACATAAAACAACATGTAAGCCTTCTGTTCCAAAACAGACCTCTCATTTACTTGGACAACCTGTTACATGAAATCAAGGAAGCCAATTAGAAATTTCATTCCACAAAAGCATTTTATAACAGGTTTTATACAGTTTTGCCAGTTTAAAAGATCTTAGTCATTTCATAGGGAAGTCTTCAACACCTAAAATGAACAGAAATTTAAAAGATAAAAAACCCATTGTTGATATTGTATACATTACATTAACTTCAAGTGTCCCACTTATTTTAGTCCCAATATTTTGCAAAGATAGTAAGGTACCCTCAACTTTCTGTAACCTTGCCCCAGATTGACACACTAGGAGCTATAGGAATAATAAACTAAAAGTAGCATTACAACAAATCATATGGAATGTGGTATTACATCAACAGCTTAAGTAATAGTCCCAGTCTTCAGTACATTTAATTTGCTTTCAACTATAACTGAGACTGAGACCTTGAAGGGGCAGGGAGAGGGCATTCTAATCAAAATGGAATGACGTCTGAATAACAAAACCCTACCAGCATTCCAAGAAACATAAATGAAAGAGGAAGATATTTCCAGTACCCGGTTGTCATCGAGGGAGTACCACATGCCACTTGATGTACGAACAAAACAGTAATAGTGGCCCGAATGAGTGCTCCAACCATGATGAACCAGAACTCCATAGAGAGTATACTTCAAATCTCCTTCCTGCAAGCACCGAAAAGAGTGGGGGAAATCAAATACTAAAGGAAAAATAATATGAACATGAGGAAGTTATTTTCGCATAAGAGTATTTAAATGGAAACAACAGAATGCAGTGTATGAAACGTGCATTCAAAATTCCAAATTACAAGGAGTGGCATTTGGGCAATCTATGAAGTATGATTAACACATAAGGGACTATATTTCTCCTTAGAGTAGTATCTCCCTACAGAGTTTCTACTAGAAATGGTCCAACTACATAATCCTATAACCTAGTTGAAGAAAGTGTTTTCAACTGGTACCTGAGTTCAAATTAGCCACCAGAAATATTAACAGCTTGGCATGAAGTGTAGGAAATCCCTTCTACTGGATACCACAAAAACAGCAAATCCCACAATTATGCATTAAAACTAGCTTCAGGTTTACATTTTAGTCTCGACAGCAATTATGACTTTACATTACAATAAAATATATATATTAATTATTTTCAAGGAATGAATATGTGAAACAGATTTGTAATGATGTCTGCTATAAATTATAACACTTCAAATTTTGACACTTTTCTTTTCCATTTGCTACCAGCTTTGCAAAAAGTTTTCAACTAATGCTTCTCAGTGTCAATAAGTAAATTTTTCAGTATTCTTTCATGGGGTTTTGTTTTCATTTTCAGTATTGTATACAAGTTCCAAACCGCTATCCCATAATTCTTCATTGACAAGATATAGTCACAGAATTGAAAGAACATGAAGGCCATTGACAAATGGATAAAAAAGAATAGGATATACAACTCAGATGCCATAACATCTTGAATATGTATAAGAATCTAACTTCATAAATATTATAATTATAGATAACACAGTAATAAGTGTTACTCACGTAGGAACCAGAGACAAAAGGTTTCATATCTAATGTAGAACCAAACTGAACTTTCTTGTCTATCTTTTGTCCAGGATCATGTGCTCGGAACCGCTTTAGATGGACGGTAAGCACATAAGGTGCCTTGTGAACTGTCAGCTGCTTGAGAGCCCTAACTTTTTGCTTGCATCGTTGACACTGGTACTGCTTCTCCCCTCCATCTAACAGCTCCGCAGCCGTGAAGTTTGTAAGGGCTTTATACACAGAATCAGCCTTTGCTATTTCAAGACTTAAATCTAAAAAGGGATCAAATTTGTTGGAGCAGTAAGAGCATTGCATGCATTTCACCTGCATAAGTAACAAAAACCAATCAGAATGTAATATAAACATCAAGCATTGAGATTTTAAACAGCAATTTCTACATATATTCTAGAACTTCTCCCAGCTCCACAGCAACAATTCTAAAATCTCCAGGAGTGAGGATTTTCCACTTTTCCCATCATTCCACACTACTAACTTGTCACTCAGTAATAACACCGCCAATAAGCAAGAAAAAGTTACCTGACTACGTAAACGACCACCAAAGATTTTGTGTACCAAACTCTTGTCATAAGCACCAGGGGACTCACTTGGCACTCCTGAAGGTAAGCAACATTTATGCATTGATTCAAGCAAGTTCACCATGTACTCGTGAGCATCTTCTTGTCTAGAAATTCTGAAGTTTCGAGATATGCCTAATTATTGGTCAAGAAATTCAAAATTCTGGGATGTGCAAAGCAAGAAGATGGGTTCTTGGATAAATGAATATATCATTGATCTTGTACCTAGAAGATTGTAGACTACTGGGAAATGCTTCTTGAGATGGCCAATTAAAATATTTTTTCCCGAAATTTGAGTAGCAAGAGATGTGCATTTAACCTTAACATATAACCAAGAAATGTACAAGTAAAAGATATCACCATTTTCTACCAAGAAATCTGGGAAACAAATTTCATAAAGTTCAAGCAAGGATACATCGCAAGTTTAAGACAAGATCCTTTGGTGCTAATATTCTTCCAGGCGCTTGTAGAGCACGGCTAACATGTTTCTGGATGGCGCACAAGGCACAGAACCCAGCGATATGGCCTTCATAAATCAATAGAATATAATCAGAAAAGAGACATAACAACATCATTTACAATGCATACCAAAGATATGCAAGCACAATCGAATAAATTTACACAAAACAACTACTAGAGAGAACAAAATCAGAACCTCAAAAATCGTCACACACACACCAAATAAAATTCAAGGGGAGAAAAAAGCAAGAAATAAAAACATTGAAACCAAGGGTTTTGCTACTATAGAGGACCCATATGGTTTGTTAGCAAGCTCACCATTTAAATTTTTGATTTTTTATTTGTTAAATATTTTGTCTTCTTTGAACCCCTTAAATTCAATTGAATAGCAACATTACTGGGCCCATATAGTAGCATGATCTACAAAATGGACCCTTTTTCCACGGTAATATATGGGCCGGCATATGAAAGAGTGAGTTCATTTTCATTTCTTTCCAAAATACCCTATTTGTGTGTTAAGATGGAGAAATATCACAAAGTACGTTATTTTAGAAATAAATGTAATGCATTCTTACAGAAAACTGGCACAGGGGCAAACAGGTAACAAAAAACTCAGTCTTTGCTGTCATTTTATAAACCGTTGAACCTCCCATATGGCCATCCAACTCTCTGAAGATTTTTCTCAATGAGGAAGACGCTAACCATCAATAAGAGCCAGATCATATAACATATGCAACTACAAATACATGCACATAGCTGCATGCCTACATAATTTAACTGTGTTCATAGGAAGAAAAGCAGAAGAGAAGGCAGTGTAGTAAGAGAAGAAAGAAACTCACATGAATTTTGATGCTTGCCACTCTGCAAATACGCTGCTAAAGGCTCTGTATATGTCAGACACTGCAATACTGAATTCAGAAAACAAGTGTTTCCAAGATTTTCCAAACCAGCACCCTGAAAATCAAATAAAGCCATCCTCATAGTCAACTAATGGATAAGTGGAACCTGATTCATGCTCGCCGATGCTATAATCAAAAGGAAATCATACATTTGGCAGGGCCACTGAGACAAGTAATTGGAAAACTCAACTAAATACTAATGTTTTTTATAGGAACTAAATACGGATTTAAGACCTTCACCTAATAACTTTGAGCCAATCAAACTTCAAAAGAGCTGAACAAAAAAAAAAAAAATGGAAAGCAGTAAGCACACATATAAGCCCACAAACACAAGTCCACAACAGAATGATTTAGAATGACAAATGACATTACTGCTAGACTGGTGAAAATTTTTGTAACCCATATATTAATAAATCAAATAGTATTCATTTATTATAAGGTAATATACACCTCTAATAAACATTAACGAAAGCTCAATGCAAACAGTAGTGTGCAAACGAACTAGCTAACATATACGACTTTCAAAAATAAATCAATAACACACAAAGTTGATAACAAGTTATAGGTAAGAGAAATAAAAGTATGAAAACTTTTCATGAGAGAATTGAGAGCATAAGAACAAATTGTATTTCACTATCAAAGGGCATATTACAAAAGGCAACCCAAATTTCTATACAGATGTAGTTTTGGGTCATTAATTCACTATGAAAGATATGCCATTAGATGGTGTCAGCCACCTTATTCACTCCTCCTAAAGGCGATGTTAATAGTAAGAAAAAACGAGCAGTACTTTGCCTCTACCTGCCATTTGATAGTGAAATGCATTTCATTCTCTTGTTCTCTTAATTGTCTTCAATATTTTTCATACTTTTTGTTTCTTTTACGTTATAAGCCATTATCCATTAAGAATAATGTATGATTTTATAAAACTAAAACCTAAAAATCATGAGAGGACAAGCACATACAGTCTAAACGAAAAACTGAGTATCAAACTCCCTATAGATAGGTATAGCTCAACAAAATCTTCAAGACTATTTCGATAGTCTTAAATTTGTAGATGACATCAAGCACATATAAATTCTACTCTTCATCATTTTCTACATTCAAATCCGAAGAAAGGAATAAAACTCACACAACCATGTATCTCCCTCCAACATTACAAAACTAACTAAATTAGCACAAAGATAGAATCAATGACATATTTTCACAATTCAAACCAGCTCACAATTCAAATTGAATTTGCAAACACACACTAGAGATCATAAAAACCAAAGGTTGATGGAATCAAAACACGAAAAAAGCAAAAACACGAACAGAGCAAAAGCCACCAAGTGAACTCACAATTCTACGAAATGTGATCCCGAAACTGAGCTCAGGATCCAACCCATTGTCCCAAAGCTCGGACCCGTCAGCCTTTTTCCCCGACTGGTGGCCCTGACTGGTGCCCGACCCGCTTCTCGCATGATCCGAAGCACCAGGGTTTAATGTCTCCAGCTTGAAATCGCCACCGCCACTACTAATCCCGGAAAAGGGCTTCCTAGCTGGGTGGAACTCGATCCTCCTCTGGAAGGACGAAAACGATCCGACCCCAGAATCCAAATACCCTCCTCCACCCGCTTCAATTCTCACTTGGGTCATCAAATTCTCCATCGTTTTTCTCTAACCAAAAACAACAAGAAATCGATCAAAAAGATTCGGTTTTTAGGAATTATAATTCAAGAATCGATTAAACCCAGTTGAGGGACGTGTGGTGGTTGTTAAAAGCAGAGCGCTATTTCGGCTTCTGCGAAAGAGAAGGACATTAACGAGTGAAAACACTCTATTAAACCCTACTCAGACCTATTTCTGTCTTTTCGCACTTTCTCTTTGACTACCGTGGGGTGCGATACACTAGATTGTTTTGGGACCTTGTTTGGATAATAATTTAGTAGCATTATACCTTTAAGATATTTTATACTAATTTAATTATCTTTGTTTTATTTTGTCAAATAAAAAAAAATTTCGTGTATCTTAAAATCAAGTATTAAATGTCACTATTAATATATTTAATAAATTTTAAAACACAATGATATGAGTGAAAAAAATAATTTGTCAAACATAAGAGATTAAACATATATTTGTGATCGCTGTAGATTATGAAATAAAAAATTATTTCATAATTTATGATTCATAAAGTATTTAGTAATAAATTAATTTTAGAAATGTGGTATTGGAGAAATGATTATTTTATAGATTAATTAATTTACTAAATAATTTTGAAATTTAGATTGTAAAATAAATTACTATTTCATAAGTTACAACTTACAACAATCTTAAATACACCGTAAATGTATTTAGGAAGATCTTATTATTGGCTAAATAGAATTTTTATTCAAAAAATTCTTTTTAAATTTTTTTTTATTTAGTTATTACTCCAATAGAATTTTTGTACTATTAAAAATATTGTGCTACGTCTGCGAGAAATTTAAATTTTAAATTTTTATCATAATCTTTTTTTTAACTTTAAAATGTTAAAAGTATTTATTTTTGGGTGAATTGCACTCAAGTACCCTAACTTTTATCATAATTGCACGTTTAATGCCAGTTTTGTCATAATTGCATTCGAGTACCCTGTAATCCGTTGACCGCCGTTAAAGTAACGGTTGACCAACTAGGTTCAGGGGCAAATTGGTCTTTTACGTTTAAATTTATTTTTAAAAAAATTTAAAAATCATCCAACCAATAAGAACATGCCACGTCATATTTTAATTAATTTTAAAAATATTTTAAAAAAAAATTAAAGTTTTTTTTTTAAGAACACGAACCCAGAAATGGGTTCGAGCACGAACCCAGGTGCTGGGTTCGCGATCGAACCCAGCTGGGTTCGCGGTTCGATCGCCAACCCAGCTGGATTCAATTTCGCGTTCGAACCCAGTGATTTGGGTTCGATCGCGAACCCAGTTCATCTGGGTTCATCTGACTTTTCATTTTTTTTTCCTTTGCAGGGGCAGTTTGGTCATTTTACCTGAATCCGTTTGGTCAACCGTTACTTTAACGGTGGTCAACGGATTACAGGGTACTCGAGTGTAATTATGATAAAATTGATATTAAACGTGCAATTATGATAAAAATCAGGGTACTTGAGTGTAATTCACCCTTTATTTTTAATTAATATAGCCTGAATGTTAATTAAAGTATAGTATTTTATATATAATTTTTAGTGGGTAAATTTTATCAGACAAGTCACAAGTGTAAGGCTGATAAATTCAAAAAACAGAAAAAACAAAGTGTAAAGATGATGCAGCACCGATACACCGATACATTGATATGAGGTTGGAGGTGCACCGTACGTAGCATACACAAGATGTCATTCTGTTGGTGACGTGGAGCGGTGGACAGCTATGATGGTGCTGACGACTGTCTATGGGATATTTGTTCCCGTCATAGGTGACAAATTGGATTCCTATTTGTTTCATACAGTGGCAAGTGTTAAGTGGGCTCCACAAAATTATTGGACGGTTGTTGGCCAGGGTGTTAAGATTCTTCAATAATTCTTGGCCGCCGGATCGTCGGACTCTTTTCATTCCATTTAAGTTTATTAAAACGAGTCATCCGCATCTGTACGGACTGTGTAACTGTACAATATTGATTCAAACCTATTACATTTCAATCCAACGGTCCAAATAAATAAATAATTTTAAAATAAAAATAAAAACCTCCCTCATAAATATCTTATATTCTTAAAAATTTTAATATATTTTATAAAAATACGATTACTAATTGATAATAAAAATTAAAGTAAATTGAGTTCCATTCACATAATTCTGAAAGAGATATTGACCAAAATAAATCATATATCAATATTTTTTCCTTGAATTGATATCTCAAAAGGTTATGGTTACTAAACGTTGCAATTAAAAAGTAGACAGCAATTGGACATGCGTGAATGCTTGTTATTGGTTAAAAGCAAAGGGATTGTGGTGCATGTTGTTGAGGTTGAAGCTTGTAATATTGTCTTCAGTGTTACGAGTTTGGATTATTGTCCTAATGAGGCCTGTATAGTGATCAAGAATATTAAAACGCTATTCAGGGAGGTTGGGATTTCGAAGTATTAGGCTATTCAACATTTGTATAATAGTATGGCTCATAGTCTAGCTTTTTTAACTTTGTCTTCCATTTAAGAGTTGTATTAAGTGCTGATAAGATGTTTGTCTGAGTAGCATCTTTCCTGTATTGTAGGGTTTTTTTTATTTGTTCTATTTTGTTTTTTGTAAAAAAAAGGAAAAGAAAAAAGAAAATAGACAGAGCTCTCTTAAGAAAAAAAATAAAAGTTTATAATACTTTTATAAAATTCAATTAAGGATTTTATATATAAAAAGGGATTATAATAAATTTTATAATTTTAAATGATATTTACTATTGAGGTTCAAGTCTCGTATTACTCAATAATAATAATAATATGAATGAGAATATTTCTTTCTCCTATTGTGGGAGTATTTGATTTTGGTTAATTCCGTCAAACGGTGACATTAAAAAAAAAAAACAACTCTATGAATCTTATAATTGGTTTTTTTAGGGATAATTACAATAATTTCTCGTGTATATTGACATAATTGCATAAAAATATGAGAATAATTGATAATAATAATAATTCCCCTTTGATCGGTTGACTAACCATTGATCACAGTTAATCACTAACGGTCAAAGGGGTAAAATTGTTTTTTAAAAAATTTAAAAAAAAAATCTAAAAAAAATGAGAAGAAGAAAGAAGAGGTATAAGCCAAAAAAAAATTATGGAAAAAAAAAAAGAAAAGAAGAAGAAGAAAGAAGAGGAAGCAAAAAAAAAATTATGGAAAAATAAAGAAGAAGAAGAAGAAGAAAGAAGAGGAAGAACCCCAAAAAAAATTCTGAAAAAAAAAGAAAAGAAAAGAAGAAGAAATAAGAGGAAGCCAAAAAAAAAATTCTGGAAAAAAAGAAGAAGAAGAAAAAGAAGAAGAAAGAAGAGGAAGAACAAAAATAAAAAAAAAATCTGGAAAAAAAAAAGAAGAAGAAAAAAGAGAAACAACAAAAAAAAATTTGGAAAAAAATAAAAGAAGAAGAAAGAAGAGGAAGAAAAAAATAATAATAATAAGAGAAGAAGAATTCGAAAAAAAAAATTTGAAATAAGAAGAAGAAGATAGAGGAAAAAGGAAAAAAAAAGTGATGAAAAAAGAAATTGAAAAAAGAAAAAAAAATTAGAAAAAGAAAAAGTAGATATGATGAATAAAAAAATTTGAAAAAAAAATTAATTTTTTTTTTTTGGCAATGGACCAGATGGATGAAAATATTTTTATCTCATCTAATGGACCAAATATCATATTATCCATTTTTTAAAATTTATTTATTTTTTAAATTTTTTTTCTAAAAAGACGATTTGACCTCATTGACCGTTAGTGACTAACTGTGGTTAACGGGGAGTTATTATTATTATCAATTATTTTCATATTTTTATGTAATTATACCAATATACACGGGAGTTATTGCAATGACCCCTTTCTTTTATTCCATATAATAAAGTACAATATAAGTGGACCTATTTAATTATTTAATATATATTAGAATTAGATAATATAAGATTGGCCAGTAATTTCTGTCTTACATCTACACTCTTAAGGTTGTGAGTTCAAATTGTGTCCTCCTATTCATAAATTAATTGTACTTGTTCAATATATATATATATATATATACACACATATACGGGAGGGGTCGGAAGACTCATTTTTTTACACATTTTTTGACTCAATTTTGTAGCCATTGGATCCATTAGATTTGGATGGCTAGGATTTAATAAATTTATTTCTTTTTTTTTTCCTCTTTCCATCATTAATTTATTTTATTCTCTTTCCTCTTTTTTATATTTCTTTCCTAAAATATTATCAATTGGATTCTATTTCTCTTTCCTACAATTTCTACTTTAACTCTATTATTTTTTTCCACCATTTATTTATTTTATTTTATATTATTCAAAAAAAGGAAAAACAAAATTAATGTACATTTTGACGAAAAGTGATATATTATTTCTTCCTTAATTATATTTAAGTGTAACGATAAATATATTATTTTTTTATTAAAAAAGGTTAATGGTAACTATGTAATTAAGTGTTTCAAAACATTGATAATTAAGGTCATTGTTTTTTTTTTTGAATCAATAATTAAGGTCACTGTTAATATAAATAATAAAATATTCTACCCCTACAAATTTAAATAATAAGAGTGGAACTAATTTAAATTAATAATTCCAAAGGAACAAGATATATGATCGCACACAATGAGCAGTGATATATTTAAAGAAAAATCTTTTTCGTAAGTTTTCAATTTAATTTTAACATATTAATTTTAATTTAAATAAATGGTGGAATTTTTTTTACTAGATGAGTATTTGATAATGGTGGAAGAAAATAAAAATAGAGTTAAGCAAGAAATTGTAGAAAAAAGAAATAGAATCCAATTGATAATATTTTAGGAAAGAAAATCTAAAAAAGAGGAAAGAAAAAATAAAATAAATTAATAATGAAGAGAGGAAAAAAAAAGAAATAAATGAAATAAATTTATTAAATTCTAGCTTTCCAAATCTAAGAGATCCAATGTCTACAAAATTGAGTCAAAAAATATGTAAAAAAAATGAGTCTCCCGACCCTCCTTATATATATATATATTGGAATTGGTGTTATAGTTGACTTATTTCAAGACAAGCAAACTCAATGAATGGGCCACTGATGTTTTGCATGTGAATGGCTGCAGTTTATGGGCCAAGTTGGGCCCATAAATCACAACCACAGAAAATAATCTAAGCTACCATTATTGTAAAATTTAAAAATTTAAAAATAAAATAACTTAAAAAACAATTGACATGAAATAACTCATTTCATTTAATTTGCTATATATATATATATATAAGCATTTGATTTTGTTGCAACATATACATTCGTTTAGGAGTCTGAGTAGGCATTTTATTTTGTATAAGGATTGCGTTAACATGTCTTGTAGAAAACAAATTACAAAGAAAAAAAATAAAAGAAAAAATTTCAACTTTTTTTTTCTTTCTAAGACCTAAAGAGACAATCACTGTAAACCCCGCGAAAAGCACAAGGGAGGAGTCTCTACTCTTTTTTGTTATAGATGTGAAAGGAAAATGTACTAACCACTTGAATAATGAATTAATGTACTAAATTTTTTTTAAAAAAATGTATTAAAATAATATATATAAATTTTATATTAGAGTTTTTAAATTCTTAACGTTTGTCTACATACATGAAGATCACTATTTGTATAGAAGTCTTCATTTCGGATTATATTAATTTAATTTTTTTTATTAAATTTAAATTTTAATGTCTAAAAAGGTAAAACAATGTCACCACATCTCATGCTTAAAAGTCATGTTTTTTTTTTTTTTGAAACTCAAATTAAAAGTCATGTTTTTAATTTGAGTTTTTGAAGATGGAGTGAATATAACTCTAACCAAATATGTTTTCAATTCAAAATACACTAAAATTAATTTTCATTTTTACTATTTTACTTCTTTTTTAGAAAAATATTTCTAAAATTCAAACAATACGAGATCAATTAACAAAAAGCACTTCACAAATTTTATCCAAATGCTTATTTTATACTAAAATTATTTTTTGTCTATTTTAATCAAACAATATAAATAAATAAAATGATTCGGTAAATACTCTTGACTTGACTTGACTTGTTCATATCCATAATTACAAATTAGCTCAAATCAAATTGTCCTAATTTGCAACTAACTTTTAATTTTTATGATCTTCATTATGTCATTGTACGTTTAATAATTATATTATATATAAAAAACTTTCTAGTAGAAAACAGTTTTAATAATAAAAAAGAATAAATAACACTGAACTTACTTAGGGTTTGTTAAATTATACTGACCCGCGAGTTTGACGGTCACTCACAGTAACTGCCGCTTGGTCGTGTTGCCCCTTAACAAATAGGTTTTGCTCCCTCAAAAAGGATTTGAACAACTAAAGTACTAATCAAGAATCTACAAGATCTAAAGCAATATTAATTTTGAATATGGAAAATTTTGTGAGTGAGGTTGTAAAACGTAATTAAATGTATGTTTATTTTTATGGTTCAGTGGACCAATAGAACGCCCAGAAATGATTGAAAAAAAAGTGTGGGCAGTATGTACCGCGCCCACAGATCGCGATGAGTTGCTCGCGAAAAATGCATTTTCGGCATGATCAACGATTGTCACACAGATCCGCTACTGGCTCGCGATGAAAAGGTGAAATTCTGGCAGTGAGCAACGCGACCACCAGCGCAGACCAGAGTACCGCGATGGGTGATCGCAATGAAGGCGGTGGAGTTGCTCCAGTGAGCAACGCGACCTGGTGGCGCGACCACAGGTCGCGACGACGGTCGCGATGACCGCAAAGATTATAAAAAAAAAATAAGTCATCGCAGAATCCCTAGAAAAAAGAGAAAGGGGGAAAAAAAAGAGAGAGACCGAGGAAGCAGAGAGAGAAAGAAAGAAAAGAAAAAGAGAGAAAAAGAAAAAAGAAGAAAAGAAAAAGAGAAGAAGAAGAGAAAAAAGGGAAGAGAAAAAGGGAAGAGAAAGGGAAATCCAGAAGGAAAAAGACGTAAAAACCAAAATTCAGGTTGGTGTACCCTGATTCTGAATTTGTTATAATTTTCGTTATATATTTTCATTTGAATTTTCCATATTTCGTTAAATTGAGCATTAAATTTATTTATGGATTTTGTATAATTATGTTTTGTTTACGACTATTGTTAGAAACTGTCTGAAAAATAATTAGGGAATATGATAGTATAATAAAATTTCTATGTTTTCAAATAAATTGTTTTACGAGTAATGTTTGGAAACGATTTTGGAAAAATCTTATACAATTATTGTTTCGTAAATACTATTTGAAAATAATTTTAGAATATACTAATATGAGTATAAATGAAAGTTTTAGCTTTGTGAAAATAATTGTTGATTTTGAACGTTTGATTTGTGAATAACTGTTGATTAATTGGAAAACGAATATAAAGTGATAACTACTGCATCTCGCGGGGCAAACCTGGCAAGGTCCAGTTTAGGCGAATCCCAGAGATAGACATTGCACTGTATCCATGATTGTTGCATCTCGCGGGACAAACCTGGCAAGGTCCAGTTTAGGCGAATCCCAGAGATAGCCATTGTACTGATAGTAATGACTGTTGCATCTCGCGGGGCAAACCTGGCAAAGTCCAGTTTAGGCGAATCCCGGAGATAGCCATTTCACGGTATCCATGACTGTTATATCTCGCGGGGCAAACCTGGTATAGTCCAGTTTAGGCGAATCCCGGAGATAGATATTGTACTGATATTCCTGACAATTACATCTCGCGGGGCAAACCTGGCTTAGTCCAGTTTAGGCGAATCCCGGAGGTGAATGTTACATCGATGTTACAGATATAGAAATGTATGATGAGTGTACGGCCATAATAAAGAATGAAAGTGAATAAAATGTTTATATAAATAAAATGCTTATAAAAGAATTGAAAACTGAATTTTGTATGCTTTATTGATTGAATTTAGATGATTTTATTAAACTGTTTGAATTTAGATGATTTTATTAAACTGTTTGTATATGACTTATTTCAATGCGAAAGTTGAAGATTGAAATGTTTTTATACGATCATATTGGAATATTTTTATTATGAAATGATTATTGATTTTGATACTTGAGTTTAGTGTACACCCACTAGGCATTATTGCTTAGCGCATTGATTTTATCACGCGTAGGTATCAGAGACACAGGGGAAAACAAAGAATAGAGAGGAAATAGCAGCAGATTGAAGGTCCAGAGTCACAATTCTTTTGAGTAGTTACAATTGAATTTTAATTGTATATTGTATTTAGTTAAGCATGCATATACAAAAATCTGTAATTCGACATTTCTATATATGTTTTGTAAATAAGTGCTTTATGATTGATATTCTTTTCAAATGTTTGTAAATATTAATTAAATATGTTTTATTTGAAACTGTTTGGAAGTCACACTAAACGACAGAGTGCGCATTGATTTGAAAATTTGGATATAGAAGTGTTGGAATTATATTGTCTTATATTTGTTTTATTGAAAACAGGTTTTGGGAAATCAGAAAAATAGAGGAAACTCTGCCGAAATTTTTGAAAAATAAAGTTTGATGGGCTCACTAGAAACATATTTTAAAATACAATTGATATGATTTTCACTGGTTTGTAATTTATAAAGTGAATTAAGTAAAGTTTTGAAAATTGGTTGCGCTCCCTGGGTCGATCCAATCGGGCCGGGTCAGGGGGTGTTACATTTAGTGGTATCAGAGCGCGGTTTAGGCGTTTCTGGACTAAAAGAGTCTGTATATGCATGCATTGAAGAAAGATACTCATAGGAATGTGTGACTCTAATCTGCAGACCTCTATTCTGTCTTATATAGGAAAAAAGGAAATGGAAATAGACTCGAGAGTCCCGCCAGTATTCTTTTCAAATGTTTGTAAATATTAATTAAATATGTTTTATTTGAAACTGTTTGGAAGTCGCACTAAACGGCAGAGTGCGCATTGATTTGAAAATTTGGATATAGAAGTGTTGGAATTATATTGTCTTATATTTGTTTTATTAAAAACAGGTTTTGGGAAATCAGAAAAATAGAGGAAACTCTGCCGAAATTTTTGAAAAATAAAGTTTGATGGGCTCACTAGAAACATATTTTAAAATACAATTGATATGATTTTCACTGGTTTGTAATTTATAAAGTGAATTAAGTAAAGTTTTGAAAACTGGTAGCGCTCCCTGGGTCGATCCAATCGGGCCGGGTCAGGGGGTGTTACAATAACACTGAACTTATTTGGGGTTTGTTAAATTATACTGAAAATTAAAGTTTGTAGAAACTCAGAGTGAACTCCCTGGCGTTAAGTTTAACCGTTAAAAAATAGAGTTGCCCGTTAAAAAGAAAAATAAAAGTAGAAGAAATGAGAGATCTAAAGTGAATCTACCATAGACCCACTATGGATTGTGAGTCGGTGAAGGCTCGAGTATACTTTTAATGGTTAAACTTAACGCCGAGAAATTTAGTGTGAGTTTCTGCAAACTTTAATTTTGAAGATAATTCAACAAACCTTAGGTAGATTCAATGTTATTTATTCAATAATAATTAAAAAAAACTTCTGAACATATATTAACTCCTAACTACATAGATTTTATAAGAACAAATAACAATGAACCTACCTGAAGTTTTGTTGAATTACACTTAAAATTAAAGTTTGCAGAAATTCATACTGACACTGAACTCCCATGACATTAAGTTTGACCATTAAAAAGTAGGCTCGAGCCTCTCATGGTTCGCGATCCATGGTGAATTTCTCGCTGTTTCTTCTATTTTTTTTTTAACGATCAAACTTAACGTCGAAAAAATTCAGCGTGCATTTTTGTGAACTTTTATTTCGAGTATATTGTAACAAACCTCAGATAGGTTCGGTATTATTTGTCGATTTCAAACATTATACGTTGGTTGCTTTTATTATTATTATTTTTTAAAAATTCATTCACTAATGAAGTATTTCCATTCTAATTCATGTAAATACTTGGATCTATTTTTTTTTCTTTTTAATATATTTTTCACTTTTTTGTTTAATTATACATTCTCGTAAAATAGATTTTAATTGTTAGATGTAAGTTTTTTTTTATTTTTTATTGACTTTAAGGAAGTAAGATTTAAACTTGAAACTTTAATTTCGTTAAGAGGTGTAATTACCGTAAAAGCTATGCTTTTGACTTTCGACATATGAATGTTAAAATCCAAATAATTTCAAGTAGAGAATATATATAACGTAAATGTTTTTGAATTAGTCCAAATTGTGATCCCACAATGATTCTTCTACTTCTTACCTAATCCTTCAGAAAAGCAACCATACATGGTTGTAATACAATATTCATGAGATATTACTTCCAATCACTACAAAGAGAAAGGAGATAAAGACAAAGCAACTAAAAAAAGGAATATTAATGGAATATATATATATATATATGGAACACAAGACAAAAGTGAGACATCAATGATTTATGATTTGGTGATTTGTAATTTAATCCCTTTAAGTATAAGATATCTACTTGTCTAATGATGTTTAATTAATTATCAAGAAGGTCAAGTAATAATGAGTTGTCTATGCTAGAAGCTTCAAATTAACATCTATTTTCAAATGTTAATCATAATCTATACTCCACTAACTAGAGTACCTGTTTTGTTCTATATGGTTGGTTTGTGTTTCCTTAAAGATAAAAACCTTTTTGTATATGGTCAGTTGATGTCTTAGATAAAACATATCATGTGGTTTTATTGTAATTCAAGAGTCAAACTACTCCATTTGATTAATCTATCTAATCTAAATACATTGAAGTTTGATAAATTTAGTGATATGGATTGATTCAAACATATATTTCACTTAAGTGTTTTGAAATCAAACTCATCCAAACTCATTAATAAAGCATTTAGTTACTCTTAATTTTTTTTTTTTGTTTATTCACAAACCGTATAGTGAATGATTTAGTGTTCAAGTCTCAATATACGTATTTTTATCAATTTATGTGGAGAGACTCATCCCACGCATTGTGTTACTGAAGTAGACATCTATATTACGAGTGCATACCGAAGTAGACATCTAAGTTCCTGTTAAGCATGTAGTATTTGATATCAGTAATTTTCGACAAATCTTTGACCCTAAGATCTATGGGTATGCTTCTATATTGAAGTAGACATATTGGTTGTACATGTAATGTTTGATCTCGACATGTTATAACAAACCCTTGACCCTAACATACGTGAGGAGACTTATGTTAAGTTTTGAGTTGTGCATGTAATATTTAATCCTGACAAGTTCCCAAAGACCTATAACCTGATCAATGACAAATTTTAAAAATAAAAATAAAAATAAAAATTTGAATAGGATTTCAATTCAAAATCTGGCTATACTAAAATTGATTAAAATTATTACAAAAATAGGATCCAAATTCCCTATTAATATGCGCATGTATTAAAAAAGTTAAAATAATATTAACCATTCAATTTTATTAATAATACGTGTTATCATCGGATTCTTTAGAGCTCCGCACGAGCTCAGATTAGTGGAGAATCCAAATTCCAAATATTTATATATAGCTTGTGTTTTAGCCTCAAACACTGCCAAAAAAAAAAAAAAAGGAGCCAATAATGTATAGAGAATGCCTTAAAGAATGAAAACACAGAGTGCCTTGAAAGAATAGAATTCAAAAGAAATTAAATATAAAAATTAAAAGAAGCGGTAAAATTCTACAAGCACCAACCCACGGCCCACCCACTTTCATTATTGAACATGCCGTTCATGACCCGCAATAGCAATTACAAAAAGTGCGCTGGACCACAAACCAAATTACATTATCACTCTGTAAATTTTACAATATATTTTTGTATTTCTGTGCACCATCTGTATTGATATGGGGTTGTAAAGAAGACATTTTCTTTTTTATTGAACTACCGGTATTCGAATCAAACCCGACTAATCTTATTCAGAATGGGTCATACTTAAGGCTTAAACCTCTTCCAACGAGTGTATTTATTAGGGATCAAACCTGTAAACTTTTCCCTACATAATCAGCGTGTGTTGTCAATTGAGTCATAACTCATTGATAAAGAAACGCATTTCACTGATATAATTGATCGGTAAGGAAAAGTATGCTGGTATGCCACCAGATCTTTATAAATTCAATTGAATGTCTATTTAAATTTTACAAGTAGACATTCGCATTTTATTTACTTTTTAATTACATGAATTTCTTATATAATGAGTTTATAATCTAATAGTTGATTCTTGATAGTATTTGTTAGGTAATTTTAATTTTTCTGATGTTAGTTTTTTTCTTTGAAGTGTACATTCGGTTGTACATATTTTATATAACTTAGCTTTTTCTCTGGGTATTGATACTATTTGGATTGAATATTGTCCTTCCTTCTGTGGAGGAGTAAATTCTTATCTTGTAAATGTTTGTTTAGTTTTTATAGAATCCAATTTTTTAAAAAAATGAATAATAATAATGACCTAATTGACATAATATATATATATATATTAAAAAAAATTAAAAGAAATTCATGTACATCTCTATTGTTAAACTTGATATTAGTTCTGTTTCTATCTCAATATTTGTAATTATTTACTTTGATTATGATCATAATTAGTGACATGATTTGAAATGTTAACAAAACATATTCCTAATTTTTCAAGCTTTCACTTTCCATGCCATTTTCCTTTTCCTCTTCTCGTTTTTTCATCTCAAATATCACCTTTAATAAATTAATTAGGAATAATACAGTTTTACCCACCAAAATTATGTCATCTGATATAAATACAATTGCACGAGAGAGAGAGACTTAACATCATTGGGTTGGGCCTATTGAACTCTTTCTATTTAATTAAAGAAAACCCCTAATTAATGCATTAATTAATAATACTAATACCCTTAATTAAGGCATGATTTGAAGGAGTTAACGCTTAACAAGTAAGCCATTTGTCTCAAAATCTCAATTTTTGTGTTATGCTTATCCCAATATGAGGCTCAAAATTAAATACATAAAAAAATTTAAACAATTAAATTAATTATTTAAATAAATAAATAAAAATAATAATAAAGACACCCCACAAGACACGCTCTCTCCAATGTCCAAGAGCTGACTTGTTCATAGTCATGGACACCCTCTTTGGGGCAATAGACTTTGTTCTATAACATATTTATTATATGACACATTTTATTTTATTAATATCCATCTCAAGAGTACCTCCACCATCACAGTCCCACCGTTTGATCAAACCCTAAATTCATCTTGACTTGGACCATCAAATGGTTGGAAAATACTGTGAGAATTCAAACGTTAAAAATACTTATTTATATTTATTTGACTAATTTTATTTTCCTACAACTGATACTAATATCTCAAAAATCCACCCTTAGATATTTCATCTACTTTTACTTAATTCCATTCATTTATGCCTAATTAATGATTAATAAACCTAACACTAATTTATCAAATTTAGTGCTCACTTATATTAAATTATATATATGTTAATAAATTTTGATATGAATTTTTTATAAATAAAAATTTTAATGAAATCTATTTACAATAAAAATTTAAAAAAACTTCAAACACAAGAACTATTTTTTTTCCTTTCATTTTTCATAAGATTCACCCTTTTTTAGTGTATTATATTCAAGAAATTAATATATATATATATATATATATTTATTGAGGGTCGGTTTTCAAAAAAATACATGTTTGCGCGTATGAAAAGATAAACCTTGTGATACTTTTGTGTAATTCTTTCCACATTTACTCTTTTATCTAATGTAAAATATTCAATGCTCACCTAAACAAGCACCTCCACCAATGAAATCTCCACCGTTGATCAAGCATAAAATCATCATCATCATCATCATGATTTGAGTGGTAGGACACCATCAAATGGTGGGAAAACAAACACACAAAAGAGACTACAAAAGTGGGTTTAAATATGGAGTCCACCAAAGACTTCTTGATATGTATAAATCTCCTCAACTCAACCAATGTCTAGTCCAAACCAAGGCCAAAGCATTCAAAACAAAAGAGAAAAAAAAAAAAGACAGAGCCGCTTTGTTTGAATTCTTTTCCTTTTCTTTTCTGTTTTTGGGTTTCAAACTGCTCCAATAACAAATTTCACCAATCTTTCTTCCACGAAATCGAAATCCTGCCTCCAAAATCCTTCTCTTTTCAATACCCAGATCTTGTTTTCCCTCAATTTGATCAAAATTTTCACTTGTTTTGATCCATTTTGTTGTTGTTGTTGTTGTTTTTGTGTTCCCTCTCTGTTTATCTGCACAAGAACACGTTTTTGTTATTACAACAACCTCGTCCGTGTCGGAATTTCAGGTTTCTCTTCGTGTTGTTCTTTTCTGATCAGTTTTGTGACTTGTTGTATACTTGTATAGTCAAAATTGTTGGTTACCTGTTCCTGTTCTGTTTTGCTTTGCTTTTTTTGGACTTCAAAAAATTTCAAAACAGAGCTCCGTGATTATCTCCAACTTCCCAGGAAGTTCTTACTCGATTTCCTCTGTCCAAAAAATCTATCCCCTGCTTTTTCAATTTTTTTGACTCTTTTTTAGTTCTCAAAACCTCTTTTTTTTAATATACCCAAGTTCTTTTGTCTGTTCTCCATGTGAATTCGTCGAATTTTCTATAGTCTTTAAGATTTTTCAATCATGGGAATTCAAAAGGATCGAATCAAATTCAATGTAGGAGGCAGGGTTTTCGAAACAACAGCCACAACTCTGGCAAATGCAGGTCGCAACTCCTTTTTTGGTGCATTGTTCGACGAAAACTGGGACTTGAATTCACAATTTAATACCAATAATTCCAACGAAGATTGTTTCTTCATTGACCGGAACCCAGATTGCTTCTCAATCCTCCTTGATCTTCTCCGGACAGGCGACCTTAACTTTCCTCCAAACGTCCCCGAGCGGCTTCTCTATAGAGAGGCTTCGTTTTATGGTCTTTTAGACCATGTTCGATCGGCCAAATGGGGTCCCTTTGATGGCAACCAGTTGAGACTGGGTCGGTCCCTGACGGGTCAGGCCCCCGGTGATGGGACCGCCATTCGGGCTGGCCCGGATGGCGGGTGCTGCGTGGCGCATGGTAGCATGGTGCACGTCTACGACTGGATGTTGGAGGAGCACCCGCCGATGAATCTTGATTATCAGAGAGTCAACGACATGGGTTGGGCTGATTCGGAGAGCGTCGTGATCAGTGCTTGTGAGAGATTAGGTAGCAGAGATGGCGGGATGGGGTTGTTCAATACATCATCCGGGGAGTTGAGGTACAAGTTCCAGGTCAGTCATGACAATCAGTTGAAGAGTTACACAGCTGGTGCATTGAGTTTCAGTGGCGATTTCAAGATCTTTTCGAGCTGTAAAGGGAGGAGCAATGAGTATGGAATTGGGGTTTGGGACCAGGTGACGGGAAAGCAGATCGATTTCTTCTACGAGAGCCCAGGTTGGTCACTTGGTGATGCTGATAAGCTGCAATGGTTACATGGGAGAAACTGCTTTGTTGGTTGCTACTTTGTTTCCCAGGAAGGACAACTGTTACATTAGTTTGCTGGACTTCAGGGAGAAGAACATGGTGTGGTGTTGGTCGGATATCGGGGCTCCTTTAACGGTGGACGAGAAGAGGGTGAGGGACGCTATAGCCATGGAGGAGAGTAACTCCATTTGTGTGGTGAACGAGTACGAGGATTTGGGGTTCATCGATCTGAGGATTACAGGAGGGAGCGTGAGGTGGAGCTCGAGAAGTCGGTTGATGAAAGGGAACATGCCCGACGAGCCCTGTTATCCGAAACTGGCTCTACACGAGGGTCAGCTGTTTTCGTCCATGAATGATTCCATTTCGGTGTTTTGTGGGCCGGATTGTGTGTTAACGTCAAGGCTTCGAAGAAGTTATGGAGGTTCCATTTGTGATTTTTCCATCGGAGGTGATAGGCTTTTCGCCCTCCACAGTGAGGAGAACGTTTTCGATATCTGGGAGACTCCACCTCCACCGGTTATATGATTCAGATTATATATGATGGTTTGCTTGATTTTTGCAGTTATGTTTGTTCCAATTTTTATTGATGTAGGGTTTTAGCAGATAAAAAGAAGTTGCAGATTGACATAATAGTATAGAATAACACCTAGACACTTGATATTAGATAGTTTGTGTATTTTTCATATACAAAGTTTGCTATGCTACAAAGAGAGGAATTTGATTGCTCAACTACCATTTGATATACGAAGAAAAGCTTTTTAGCCACTTCTGCAGAAATGTAGCACAAATGAAACTGATTGCTGAACTGACAAATGGTTCCCTTTTTAAGATTCTTGTTATTATCAAAGTGCCAATCTCCACCCACTACAGTTTTTTTTCACATTCGAAATTAAAGTACGATGAAACTCACACTGAACCCCTGAACTTTAAATTTAACTATTAAAAAAATATGTTCAAATCTCCCCTAATTCGGGATCCATAGTGAATTTATGATAAATCTCTCGCTTCTTATTTTACTTTTCCTTTTTTTAAACATACAACCCTACTTTCTTAACGATCAAACCTAACATTATAGGGATTCAATTAGAGTTTCTGCAAACTTTAATTCGAATATAATTCAATAAACTCAGGGTAGTTTATTGTTATTAGTTCATTTTTCTTCTCTCCCAATTTAACAAAAGAAACTGATTGCTGAACTGACAAATCATAAAATTTTGGTTCCCTTTTGAATGATTATTGTCATTGTCAAAGGGCCTATCTCCACCCACAACAGTTAGTTTTTCCTCTCTCCCAATTTAAGAAATACTCTACGGATCTAAGCTTTCGCTCAAACGCATATAAGATGCGAGTGAATAAATAACCACCATTCATTACTGATAACACGTTATATACAAGATCTCTCAAAGCTCAAAAGAGTTTGGATCAAAAGGGCATGTAAAATTCTTTAATTTTCCTTTGGATAGAAATGCTTTCTCTTTTTCCACTTTTTGACTTGTGCTTTCACAAAGTAAACTTATCTTGTTGTAGTGATATATGATCTGATGATCTCAATTGGTCTTGGTAAAAAAGATTCCACATTCTCTGTGTTTCTGCTGTCTGAAAATGCTCTTATTTGCATGTGAGCAGTTGCAACTGCTCATAAGCTGAGAGGTTTTTTTGTTCCAATTTCACTTTACATAAAGAAAGTTGTTTAGTATCTGCTTTAGTTTCAGGTGAGCTTTGAAAAAAAAAAAAAAAAAATTCTGCATACACATCTGGTAATGATCACATCCACATCAACAAATCTCTGTCTTTTTTCTCTTTTTGTTTATTAATTTCTCATGAACCCTGAATCTGGTCTCTTAGTTCATCAAATCTTGCTCAAAATACCTTCTCCATTTAATTAGTACTAATTTCAAACTCCTAAAATGGGATTATAATACTCGTTTAGTATCAAGACTTGGATCCTCGATTGATCTAACCTTTCACTGAGTACTTTTAAATAAAACTAATAAATAATGATCATACTGAGTTTCATAGCTAGCTTCTAAGGTTGTAGAAAAAAAATGAAATAAACAGTAACACACTGATTATTTATAATATTGATTCGTCACAAGATCTTTAGAATCACAGCAAAGACATCCAGATCTCAATTTCAAACTCTCTCACACATCAAACAGCTGTTACCAAAAGAAAAAAGAGTAAAAGAAAGCTACTTCATTTCTACATGTTCTATCCGTAAATATTAAATTACGATAACTATGATTAACTTTAAATTACCAGTTAACATCAACTTTTAAGTACTAGTTAACATCTATCTTTAAATGTCAGTGTCACATTTTGTTCAAAGAATATAAAAGAGAAATGTCAGTAATACTGTCACATATGTAGATAGTCCAGTACAGAAAATCATTGTCAGCCAGAGGTAATATTCAATTCTGTCAACTAATATTACTTATTCATTATTTTACTTATCTAGTTGCTGTGGTCCCTGAACCTTATGTTTTATTATAATTTATGAACTGAGATCTGAACCATCTAGTTAAAATTAAAGAAGAATCCCTATTTTAAAGAATCATAGTAATCTAACAACAGAACGTTTCTTATCACCAAAAAGCAATCTAACAATCTGTACTCTAATAACCAAAAGTAATAATGAATTTCCAGGAAGATTCCTTTTGATTATTTTCTTCTACTCAACTAAGAATGTTAGAAAAGAATTGTTCAACATAAGCAATAACATGTAAGAACTGGGAACAAATATACCTAACTTGGGCCAAAAGTGGAGGCTAACAGATAGCAAGGAATGATGCGGCAAATAATCTTGGATGGGGAAACATTCAAGCATAATCAGGCATCAATCGTTTGAGGAATTTAATCGGTTGAGATTCTTCTGGGGCAAGTTCATCAAAAGAAACATAATTTTCCGTCTCATCATAGACATGACATACCGTCATTATTGTTTTCATTAATCGCCAGTTCCATTTAGCCTCGTTCAAATACTGTTAACAAGATAAAGAAAGAAAAATGAGTTCATTAGTGTCTTTTGAATACAAAATAGATCATGCTGTATCTCTGCAAAGTGCTTTAATTGAGTTTTTTACTCTTAGATTTAAGATTATAATTTGATTCTAAGAAGCAAGTGTAACAGTATGTTTTATTAAACATATTGGGAATAATAACCAGTCATACCTTTCCCCAATTCTGTTGGAGAGACTCATGAGCTGCCTTTAAATTATAGCTTGGTATCCTCGAAGAAATATGATGAGGGATGTGGACATTGATATCATGGCAAAGAATCTCAATCCTGTGAAATGTAAAATAAGAAAATTTCCTTGTTTTCATGGATAGTAAGCATGTGTTTCCAGGTCAGCAATTGAAAATAAAGAAAATTTTTGGACAGTCTTAGGTTCCATTGCGTTCAAGCAATTCCAGACAAGATAGATTTGAGCCAATAATCTACCATCAATTGTGTTGGATTCTAGCAGATTTTCTACTACTCTTAATGTCAAAACTAAGAGCAAGAAACAACATAAATGAGGGATAGTCAGAACAGAGAATTCATTACCAACTGAGGGTAATCACAATGAACAGTTCCATTAAGCTGGGCTTGAGCTGCATTCCACTCATCCGAAGATTTGAAAGGTATGTGAGGAGCCGTATGATGCACCATTGTGAAAGTACTCATCTAAAAATACAAAATACACTGAAGTTTTAGATAGAAGTGATTGACAATCTTGTAGCAGAAAGACCATCAGTAAGTCAATGGGTTCATTAATATACAATAAAAATTTGAAATTACAAAGTTATTAGAGGCCCTGAAATTTCAATATGTAGTATATCTGTAAGACTACCACATATACTACACAGAAAACTAAATGAACTATATAGTTGATCAAGAACTGCCAAAGAAATACGGAACTATTTAGTTGCGTAACAAATATGAACACTTCAATTGAGAGAAATGGAACAATACATGCCTTTACCCATATATAAGATTCATCCAACATAAACTATCGGTGTTCAAAAATATAGAATTACCATTAATGGATACTGAATGATTCAACTTGATTAATAATGCATCAAAATGTAACAATAAGATACCGGGTAAGTAGCTTACCCAGAAGTGATAGCCCAACCATGGCATTAACCAGTACTTTATCCATCCCATGACCCCTGTTTTAAATATAATCAGCGGCCATCCAACTGCCATAAAAGCAAAAACACAAGCCAGACTGATCTTCACCCTTTTGACTTCATTTGGTCTGAACTTCTTCAAATTGAAGTGCCAGATCAACCTAATAGAAAGTTAATAATGTAGGGTCAAATGCATGTCAACTAGAAACAGATAAAGACTTGCTAAATCAGCAGAGTGAAAGTTAAACGCAGTAAGTTCAAATTATATAATTTCTCAATTATTGGTTACACATACCAGTGACCTATGGACATCCAAGGCCGAAATGGGCCATATCCAAATATTATTGCCTTGCGCAAAAGGGGAGCTTGATCAAACTCCTCTTTCCAAACAGGATGCCAAGCTGTGTCTTCAGTCAACCTACAGATAGAGAGAAACAGGAGTGAGACTAGGAAGTTAAGTTCAAAGAATTTTAATAATTTCACACAAGCAGGGAAATGGCCTAACCACCAAGGAAATAAAACCAAAATCATTGAAATACCAATGATTAGGCTAACACACATACGTATAGGTGTTCAACAAATGATAAGGAGGATCTGACACATCAAAGGTGGATGAATTTTAACATGGGAATATAGTGAGCATACAGTACATGTATCACATATATCATATATAACATATAGTGTGTATCCCTATGTGTAACCTCATATATGACATAGTGGGAAGTGACAACCGAATGTCAAGTATAGATATTTCAAATTAAGTAACAGGACAAATTTCCTTCCCCATCTGTTCAAGGCAGTTTAAATTATCATTCAGGTGGACCCTTGGATGACAGCTGAACAAGACCTGCACGATGGAGTTGGATAGACATGCTAGCATCTCAAAAAGGCCATTTCTCTACGTTATGAGATGATCAATGCTAAAGAAAAAGAATCCTTCAAAGAACAACAAAGGTTACTTCCACAGAAACAAATAAATTAATAAGGAATTCATACAGACATGTTCGTTTTTGCATGATGCTTGTCGTGCTTAAACCTCCATGGCTCATATGGGTATATAAGTGGCAGAAAGGCCAGAGTTCCCACAATGTCTTCTACTAACTTGTTCTTCGAAAATGACTTGTGAGCACAATCATGGCCTATAACAAAGAACTAAAAAATGGGAAGACAACAACAAAATAAACATTGGCAAAGATGTACATCTGATATATAATAAAAGAAAATGAAACCAAGTATAACAATATAAAACTAAGATGTCTACAGAACTAACCCCTGTGATCGCTGTCCCTGTCCATGCCCATGCTAAAGGAAGTAAATACCATGGAGCCTTCGAGATCATGAACAGCCCCAATGCGTAGGAAGTGATGGATATTAAAACTGACCTCCATGCTTTCACGTCATCAATCTCAAAGACCTTAGAATACAAAGATGAAAAGAGAAACAAAATTTTATTAAGATTTATATTAATGTGTTCAACTATTCAGGTTACTCTGTAAGAAAACCAAAAGAAAACTTGCAACATGAGGTATTCCTGGTACATAATAAATTATAATCCAAATTTAATATAAAACTAAGAGCTAATAACACCCACCTCCCCTGAGGTTTTACCAACTACAAGCGAAGTCAACTTTACCGTTAATGGACAAGGACCTCCCTTACCGTTAGTTGACTTTAGTCAAACTTAACAGGCACAAGGGGTATTTTCGTCTTTTCTCCTTTTTTAATTTTATTTTATTAAATAAAAAATTTAAAAAAATCTCAACCTTCCATCTTTGAGATGATGGACGGTTAGGATTTATTTGAAAAATATTTTTTTAAAATAACAATTATTAAAAAAACTTCAGATTGAATCTCCACCGTCCATTAGGATTTATTTGAAAAATATTTTTTTAAAATAACAATTATAAAAAAAACTTCAGGTTGAATCTCCACTGTCCATTAAAATTGATGGGTTTTGATGGACGGTGGAAATTTTTTTTTTTTTGAAGAACCCAGATCTGGGTTTTTCGCCGAAGGGGTGCTAGAGATCCAGCCAGAAATCTGGGTTCGCCTTTCTGGATCTCCAGAAATCTGGGGTTCGTCTTCGGGTTCGTTGTGCATCTTGGCAGATTGGATCTCCATCGTATGGAGATCCAATCTGGAGATTAGATCTCCACATTTCAAACTCAATTTTTTTTTTTTAAAAAAAAAAATTTTAGATCTTCACCGTCCATTCAAAGATGGACGATGGAGATTTGAAGTTTAATTTTTTATAATAATTTTTTTTTAAAAGAAAAAATCTCTATTGTCCATCTCAGGTGAGGTGAATGGTGGAGATCTAACCTTATTTTTTTATTTAATAAAAAGAAAATATTATTTTAGGGGTATTTTGGTCTTTTTAATGATTAAACCTGATCAACCGTTAACTCTAACGGAAGTCAACTAACGGCAGGGGAGGTCTTTATTCATTAACGGTAAAGTTGATTCCACTTGTAGTTGACAAAAACTCAGGGGAAGTGGGTGTTATTAGCTCAAACTAATGTATGACACACTGATACAGCGAAGCATCATCAATACCCCAGCAACCCTTCCTTACTACAAAAGATCTAATCATACTATGATATATAATCTCAATATATGCATATCCAACAAAGGAATAATGAGTAACTGAAATATCTTCCTTACTATACTAAACCAATGTTTGGTCCGAAATTCCCTCATTCTCAGTAGAATAGAAAAACATTTTACAGAAAACAGCATAAAATAATGATGATACTTGACACAACTCTAAGAGATGGTACCTTTTTCGGGAGAGACTCAATGACATCCCTCAATGTAACATTTTCAGGAAGTGGTTCTCCAATTTTCTTGAAGCCATAGCTTTCTGCTAGCTGTTTTCTGTACTCAGCACTGTCTGCTGAAGATGGTGCAACTGGAATGGCTACAGCCTGTATAAATTTAGTCCTTTTTGTGGGAATAGAACATCTTCTATGCTTAATTCTCTTCAGTTGAAGGCCATCCCACTTCAGCTGACAGATACCTGTCCATCCAAAATAGAAGTCATCATAAAATGTTGCTAATAACGAATGGAAAGTATCACATGTAATGACAATTTATGAGCATGTGAGGCCCATACAATTTCAAAAAACTAAGTTCTACACCCTGGTAAGCCCAAGGGTTAAGAAAATTTCAGCCAAAAATAATGTATACCTCAAAGCGATGCATTCTTAGAAGTTAACCAAAATGCACGCAGTGAAAGTGGGTCACTAAGAGCTAAAAGCCTTAAACTCTCAATTTTTAATTAATGTTACATCAGAAATATTTATCACTGACATATTTATTCTTAATCCTAAGGACTCCTCCTGTCACATGCCACCAGGAAATATTTAGGGAACAAAAGTCACGTACAGGCTACAGCCATTAGAGCAATAACTTCCCATTTTGGTAAAATTAAAGAATTTTCAATTTAAGAAATCAGACAGAGAACATGTATCAGTTTTACACAGATTTATGATATTAATTACAATATCCCTTAAATATCACTTCAAAGAGAAGTATAATTCGGCATAGCACATGAATATCCAAATTAAGTTTTTGTTCTTCCTGATCATTCACAAGCTTCCGGTACACTTTGGCAATTCAGCAATTGCATCACATATAGAACCTATTCTGTAGTGCCAATTAGATACTTCTGGTCAAGTGCTTTAAAATCTTTGCAGCAGAGGAGTCAGTCGGACCTACAATACTACCATGCAGGACACCACTCCACATTAAGGGTAGCTGACTATGCATACCAGTAATACCACTGCTAAATCGTTCATGTAAATGAAAACTGATGGCAGCAAAATCATTTTCATCTATCAAGCTACAGACTGTAACCTAATTGATCTATTACATAGCAAATGTATCAAGATAGTCCAAAGCCAAAACCCTCATTTATTTAGTACAGACATTCTATTAAGAAAATATCATTTCAAGAAGGGGCTTTTATTTACGTTATAAGTCAGCAAGTCCACGACCTCCACAATAAATCCTTGAAATTTTCTCAAGTTACAGGAATCCAATTCACTAAAACTTCTAACAACGGAGCCAGAACAAGTTGGTCTCTGTTGATTTGCATGACTTCAAATCAAAAGCTCCAAAATTGCAATCACTAGAATCCAAATATTATGCTAAAACTAACACATAAATTCTTAAACTAAACACAATAAAGAGCTCCAACTCAAGATATACACACAAAACACCACACAAAATGAGCCAAATTGAAAGATAATTCAAATGAAACAAAAAGAGAGATAGAGAGAGAGAGAGAGAGAGAGTATTTACATACCCGGAGAAGGGAAGGTTGCAATTTTCCGACTCCCAAAAGGGCTTTGATGGGGGGCCTAACAAACAAAAACCACAAAAAAGTTGTAAACTTTACAAGAAACAACAAGTAAAAAAATCCCCATTTTAAAGAGAAAAGAGAGAGAGAGATGGGGTTTAGCTCACCGTGAAAAGGAACACAGAATCTGCAAGTCTGGAAGCCATTGAAGCACAGAAATGCAGAAATTTTCCAATTCACAAGACCCCCACTTGATGTGTTCGTATTGAGTGAACGTGAAAGAAAAGGATAAATAGATAGATAGATGGATGGGTTTGGACAGATAACTGGAAAGGGTTCGTTTGGAAGAACTCGACTTGTGTGTTTATAGTGTTCTTTAAACCGCCATTTGTGGACAGAGTTGCATTGCCAACGGCAACCATTTATTTTATTTTTATTTACTATTTATTTATTTATTATTTCTATTAAATTTGAAATAAAAATAGGTTTACTGTTTTTAAGAATATTATTAAAATTACCCTATAATTTAATATATTAGTCAAAGAGCCATGCTAAGTACAGTCGCCTAAGATGACTGTGCTTAGCAGTTGTTCTTTATGAGCGACACATGTCGTTTAGATTTTATTTTATTTTTTAAATTTTTATTTATAATTTTCTTTTAATTCTTATATTTATACTTAACTTTTATAATTATTAAATTATTATACATATATCAATTTAATACTTATAATAAAATTTTTAATTATAAAATATAAATAAAATCAGAATAAATTATTATTAAATTTAAAAATAAAAAATAAAAAAAAATTTAATAGTAATTAAAATCTAAAAATTAAGTAAAATAATTTAACTGTCAAAATCCAAATGTAATTTTTTTAATTCATTAGAAAAAAAATACAGGTGGAGATGGAATCTTCACTTTAATCTCTAACGATGGAGATAGTCTCTATATAGACAATGAAGAACCTGTGTCCATCTGGAGGCCTAATCTTCATTGATGGAGACCAAATCTGATCTCCATACTTCTATTTTGATCAGATCAGATCTCCATTATTGATCGTTGGGAGAACTTTAATTTAATCTCTAATGTTTGATAAAATATCACTTTTTTACTTAACTTTTCTTTTTTAGTTCGTGTTGTCTCTAATGTTTTCAATTAAAATATAATATAAATAAATAAAAATAAAATAATATTGAACTAAATTATAGAAACTTAAAAATATAAAACGTATTAAAAAGTATTCAAATTAAATTATTTTATTAAAAAAACTAATATTTACAAAAATAATAATAAAAAAGATTAAAAATTGAAAAAAATAAAATAAAATAAAATTGTGAATTAAAATAAATAAAATAAATATTTCAATAAAAATAATTCCTTTAGTTTTTTCTAATTCTCTATTTATTTTATTTTATTTTAATTCTTTAACAGTTTTTAATATTTTTATTATTTTTATTATTTACTTTATTAATTATTAATTTCTTTAATAAATAATTTTATTTTAATTTTTTAATATATTTTACATTTTTTAGTTTTTAAATATAGCTTAATATTATTTTATCCATTTTATTAAATTTATTTATTTTATTATATTTTAATTTTAAGGTAAACTATAATTCTATTAATTAAATTCTTTAAGGATAAAACTGTCTTTTAAAATTTTTTATTATAGTTAATTGTCAAATAATTGATTAAGGACCACACGAACTAAAAAAACTATTATTAATGCAACTCTAGCTAGATTATCTAATTGGTTATATATTATTTTATTTATTTGGACGAAAAGGTAACGATGGGGTGTTTTTGGCAAATATTGAAACAGTGAGGGTAAAACGATATATTTGAATTCGTTAAAAATGTTTTTAATAATATTCCTTAAAAATTTTATTATAAGGATTAAATTGATATATGTATAATAATTTAATAATTATAAAAGTTAAGTATAAATATAGGGATTAAAAGGAAATTATACAAAAAAAATTGAAAAAAAATAAAGTCTAAGGGACACGTGTTGTGCTTAGCATGGCTCTCAGTCAAAAACCCTATAGTTTTATTTATAGTTAAAATCCTCTCATAATTTTATTTATAGTCATTTTTCCCCTACCGTGAGTTTTATTTACCAAAATACCCATAACCGTTAACTTTTATGTTAGGAATATTATTAAAATTCCTCTCTAGTTTGATATATCAGTCAAAATACCCCTCGTAGTGTAGCACCCCCCGACCCGATCCGGGCGGACCGACTCGGGAAGCGCTACTCGGACTTTCAAATTCTTTCAAAACTTCATTTTTCATTTTAAAATCAGTGTGAGCCCATAAAACATTTTAAACTTTTTACGAAAATCCGGCAGAGTACTGTTTGTTTTTCGGACTTTCCAAAAACCTGTTTTCCACAAATCAATTCAATTCCAATTTCAATAACACTTCAATATCAATTTCAAACAATTGCGCACTCTGCCGTATAGTGCGACTTATCAATCACTATTTATAAAATAAAACAAACAGACCTTAATATTTACAAACAGTTTTAATAATAAAAGACATAAATCATAAACTAATTAATTACAAAACATTTTACAAAACGTATTTACAAATTTCCTGTATATGCATGCTTTCAAAATATATACACATAACAAAAGTATAGCTACCCAACTGTACAATCCTGTGACTCGGTCTGCAACGTGCTCTTCCTTCAGTCTCTAGCCTCCTCTGGATTCCTGGTACCTACGCGTTAGAAACAAACTAACGCGCTAAGCATAAAGCTTAGTGGGTGTACTAAAAACTCAATTAAATAAATCATAATATAAATGTATATAAATCACAATATATATATTTCAAAACAATTTCATTTCGAAAATCAAAGCATTAAACAATTACAATTACTTTAATTTCAATAATGAAGTCAATAATGTTCGTTTCACTTTTGAATTTCAATCAATTCTGGCCCACTAGAATACTAAACATTCTAGGACTGGAATATGGGTCCACGTGATTGTCCGAGATTGCCCCGCAACAACAATCACTAATATCATCGCGATTGTCCGAGATTGCCCCGCAACAACAATCGCTAGTATCATCGTGATCGTCCGAGATTGCCCCGCAACAACGATCACTAAAATCGGTGTGATTGTCCGAGATTGCCCCGCAACAACAATCACACAATAATAACGGCGCAGTACTGCTCAGTAAAACCCAGCTGGTATACCAACCTCCTATATCCATATCTATGTCTAGGTATCCTAGGGCCGTCACAATAAACAAATTTTTTTCACAATCAGTACTCAATGAATATATATTTTGCACAATAGTTTTTCATATAAAGCAAACACTTTTCATACAAAAATCGAAATCGAAAACTTTTAACGAAATCGAAAACGAAAACAAAAACGAGAAACGAAATCGAAAACTAAAACGAAAAACAAGTAAACGAAATACTTCTCGAAACGATTTCGAAAACGAGAGTACACCTACTTGGAAATCCGAGTTTTTCGTTCGAGAATCGCGGTTCCACGATTTCGTTTTTCCTTCCCTTTCCTTTCTCCTTCTTCCTCTTCTTCCTCTTTTCTTTCTTCTTCTTCTCTCTTCTTCTTCTTCTTTTTCTTCTCTCTTTTCTCTCATTTTCTCTCATTTTCTCGGTTCTTTCTCTCTCTGTTCTGTTTTCTCGCTTCTGCGAGAAGCTTATATTATTTTTTTTTATATTTTTTTTCGCCATCGCGACCGCCGTCGCGACCTGTGGTCGCGGCACCAGGTCGCGATGCTCACTGGAATGCGCGCACCGCCTTCGTCGCGAGCGCGCCCTGGTCGCGCGAGTGGTCGCGCTGCTCTCTGCCCGTTTTTGACAATTTCATCGCGAGCAGTCCATCGCGACCTGTGGTCGCGTTGCTCACTGCCAGGTTTTGCCATTTTCATCGCGAGCAAGCCATCGCGACCTGCGGTCGCGGTGACTGGTCGCGTTGCTCACTGCCAGATTTTGCGTTTTTCACCGCGAGCGAGCTGTCGCGACCTGTGGTCGCGGTGACCAGGTCGCGATGCTCTCTGGTCCAGTTTTCCAATTTTTTATTTTTTTCACTATTCAATCTGATCCACTGGAAATCATAAAATAAACATACATTTAATTACCTTTACACCCCCTCAAATAGTAAAAATTTATTTTTCACATATTTCATATATATCAAAAATTTATTACCCGAAATCCGGGATGTTACACGTAGTTTCATTTTATAATCAATTTCCTCCTACCGTGAGTTTTAATTACCAAAATACCCATGATCGTTAACTTTTATGTCAAAAATTTTAGAGCACCAAGGGTATAGAGGTAAATTTCTATTAAAATATTTTAATTTATAATATTAATAAATCTCTACCGTCCATCATATAATGAACGGTGGAGATCAAATAGAAAATTAAAAAATAAAAATAAAAAAGATAAATCTCCACCGGCTATCTCCATAATTTGATGGTGGAGATCATAAACTCAAAAAAAATTTTAAAAAAATAAGAGATAAATAAAATTTTTAAAAATTTAAAATAAAAAGTTAGACCTCCATTGTCCATTTATGGACGGTAGAGATCATAAACAAAAAAATGTAAAATTTTTTTAAAAAATAAAAAGGTAGAGATAATAAAATAAATTTAAAAAAAAAATAAAAAAAATATTGTGGAGATCTTAGATGGAATCTCCACTATCTCCAGCAACAATGGAGATTCATCTCCATCGCTGGAGACAATGGCTGTCGCCATCTCAAATGATGGTGACGACCATCGTCGGCCGGGACGATGGATTTGGATCAGACCACAACGACCAGATCCATCAATCTGGCCCAGATCAATTTGGACCATATCGATGGATTTGATCGTCGTGGTCTGATTCAGATGACTAGATCTATCGTCGTGGCTAACGATGGGCTTCGCCATCGATAGAGATGGCGATGGCCATCGTTGAAGATCAACTCTTCTATAATCTCTACAATATTTTCTTAATATATTTTTTATTTATTACATTTTTTTGTTTATCATCTCCACGTCCATAGGTCCATCTTAATTTTTTATTTATAATAATATTAAAATCACCCCTGTAATTTGGTGTATTAACTAAATCTATTCTCTAGTTTTATTTATGACCAAAATTTTCCCAATAATTTTATTTTATAGTCAATTTTTCCCTACGGTCAGTTTTAATTATCAAAATACCATTAGCCATTAACTTTTCTGTTATGGATATTATTAAAATCCTTCTCTAGTTTAGTGTATTAGTAATAATTTCTCATAGTTTCATTTATAGTCAATTTGTCCTACCGTCAATTTTAATTACCAAAATACCCTTGATTGTTAATTTTTATATTACAAATTTTTTTTGGGCACCAAGGATGTAGAGATAAATGTCTATAAATAATAAATTAAAATATTTTAATTTATAATATTAATGAATCTCTACCGTCCATCATATGATGGAGGTAGAAATCAAATAAAAAATTAAAGGTGTAAATTTAATTTAGTCCTTAAAGTTTGCAAAATATTATTTTTTTTTACTTAACTTTACTTTTTTGGTTCACTTGGTCCCTAATGTTTATTAAATAGATCAAATTGGTCATTCTGACCAACTATTTGACGGTCAACTATTTCAAAAAAAAAATTTAAAGACAGTTTTACCATTGAATAATTAATAAAATTATAATTTTACCTTCCAAATAAATTATAACATTAGTAAATAAATAAAAAATGAATAAAATAATATTAAACTAAACTATAAAAACTTTAAAACATAAAACCTGTTAAAAAAAAAGATTCAAATTAAATTATTTTATAAGAAAAGTTAACATTTAAAAAAGTAAAGAATAAAAAAAATTAAAAACTACTAAAAAATAAAATAAATAAAATTGAGAATTAAAAAAATTAAAATAAATATTTTGGAAAAATACAAAAACAAAAATATTTCCTTTAGTTTTTTTAATTCTCCATTTATTTTATTTTATTTTATTTCTCTAGCAGTTTAACCTTTTTTTATTATTTACTTTTTCAAATGTTATTTTTTTATAAAATAGCTTAAATTGAATATTCTTTTAACAGTTTTATATTTTTATAATTTAGTTTAATATTATTTTATTTATTTTTTATATTTATTTATATTTATTATATTTTAATTGAAAAGTGAAATTGTAATGTTGTTAATTAAATTCGTAAAGGGCTAAACTATCTTTAAAAAAAATTTATGATGATTGACAGTCAAATAGTTGGTTAAAAGACCAATTTGATTTATTTAGGAAACGTTAGGGACCACGCAAACTAAAAAATGAACAATAAGTAAAAACTAACGTTTCATCAAAGTTTAAGGACTAAATTAAAGTTATTCCAAAATTAAAAAAATTGAAATTAAAAAGATGGATCTCCATCGTCCATCTTCACATATGGATGGTGGAGATCATAAAAATAAATTTTTTTAAAAAATATAGATAATTTTTTAAAAAAATTAAGAAACAAATAAAAAATTTGAAATAAAAAGGTGAACCTATGGACGTGGGATCTTAAACAAAAAAAAGTAAAAAAATTAAAAATAAATTAATTAAAAAATTTAAAAAATATTGTATAGATTATAGAGGACATGATCTCCAGCGATGTCGACGATGGCCACCTGCCATCTCTATCGATGGCGCTGGCCATCGTCAACACGACGACCAGATCCATCGATCTAGGCTAGATCGATGGATCTAGTCGTCGTAGTCTGGTCCAGATCCATCGTCGCGGCAAATGATGGTCATCGCCATCAATGGAAATTGTGGAGATCCTAGCACAATATTTTTCTTAATTTTTTTTTTAAATTTTGTTTTATGATCTCTAGCTTTTTATTTTTTTAAAAAAAATTATTTATTTTTAATTTTTTTTGGTTTATGATCTTTTTACAAAATCCCACATAGGTCCATCTTTTTATTTTAATTTTTTATTTATCTCTTAAATTTTTATTTTTTGTGTTTATGATCTCTACCATCCATCTATGGAAATGGACGGTGGAGATGGATGGTGGAGATTTGTCTTTTTATTTTTATTTTTTTATATTTGATATCTACAGTCCATCATATGATAGACGATAGAGATTCATTAATATTATAAACTAAAATATTTTAATTTAATATTTATAGGCATTTACCTTTATATCCTTGGTACCCTAAAATTTTTAACAGAACAGTTAACAGTCAAGGGTATTTTAGTAATTAAAGTATACAGTAGGGAGAAAATTGACTATAAAATAAAATTACATGGGTATTTTGACCATAAATTAATCTATGAGTGATTTTGACTAATATACCAATTTAGAGGGGGATTTTTGTAATATTCATAATAGAAAAGTTAACAGTCAAGGATATTTTAATAATTAAAATTGACGGTAGACGCAAAATTGATTATAAAATAAAATTATGGGGGAAGATTTTGACCATAAATAAAATTAGGAGGAAAATTTTAGCTAACACATCAAATTATAGGGGGTTTTAATAATATCTCTTCTATTTAAAATCTAAAGTTTATCTTTTTTTAAAAAACAATAATTTCCCATTTAAAATATTATATTTAATTTTAAGTAAGAAATTTTTTTCCTGTAATTACAAGAATTTTTTCTTTAAAAGTTTCAATAAGAAAAAAAGACCGTTGGATGATACCATAATTTTTATAGATAATCACATATTTTACGTGTTAAATACATCGTATTTTTTATTTCACATTTTAATTACATTGTAACTTTTTTATATCTATATTGTTAGTATCAGGTCACATTGTATTTTTTTTTATACAAAAAAGACTTAAATACATTACATCTTCCTCATCCAATCAACTGTCATATTGTTTGAAATGATAATTTCTATTTTTTTTTCCAAAAAACATAAGTTACACTAAATTATAGACCATTTAGTAATATTATACTTATTAAAAATAATCACATATTATTTATCATAGGTAATGTGATAACTAATTTATAATTGTCGTAACATTTTTTTCCTACATCACTTGCGGACTGCGGCGGAGGTTCGAATCTGAGATATTTTAAGACTGAATAAGCGTTCTTACCACCTTACCACATTGGACGGTGGTATCATAACATTCATTTTACTATCATACTCTTTAAGTATAAATTATTAATCAAATGTTACATTGTTTTAATGGGGTAATTGCATAAACATTCCATGAATTTAGGTCTAATTGTATGCATATGCACCTTTTGTTAAAGTTGACACAAACATCCCTACCATTGGTGGTCAACGGTTAGAGAATAACAGTCAAGGGGTAAAATTGTCTCTTACATTTTAAATTAATTAAAATTATTTAGTTAATTAAAATATAATAACTATTAAAAAAATAAAAAAAATCTTCATCTTCATCTTCATCAACTCAAATTTATTACCTCAAAAACAAAAAAAAACTTCATTTTCATCACCCACCAAATATCAACTTCATTTTTATCACTTTAATAATAATAATAAAAAAAGCTTCAATTTCATCACTCATCAAATACTCAACTTCATCTTCATTTTCATCTTCATCACTTAAATCAAATAAGAAAAAACAAAATCTTCATCATCCATTAAATACCTAACTTTATCTTCGTCACTTAAAATAAAAAAATAAAAAAACTTTATCTTATCAGCCACAAATACCCAACTTGATTTTCATCATTTAAATCAAATAAAAAATAATAATAATAAAATCTCATTACTTATGAAACACTCAACTTCATATTCATCGCTTAAATCGAAAAAAAAAAAAATCTTCACCGCCCATCAATGTCTAATTTCATCACTTAAAATAAATAAATTTAATTAAAAGAAAATTGAGTTTTTAGTTTATTCTATTAAATAAATAAAATAAGTAAATAATAAATAATAAAATATAAATAAAGGGTATTTTAGACATTTTATATGAACAAGTGAGTCATCTATTAATTTTAACTATTGACCACTAATAGTAGGCGATGTTTATGTCAATTTTGATAAAACGTTCATATACGTCAATTAGACCTAAATGTGAGGGCTATTTATACAATTATCCCTATTTTAAACTTGTTGGTTTTGTCTTGAAAAAAATAATAATAACCTAACTTTTATGATTATTATGATACTTCTTGAATGTAAGCGCGTTTCTCATGAAAACACAGATTCACACGATTCACGTTCTTTGCTGTCTTTTTATTTGGTCAAAAAAATCCAACAAACAGAATTGAATTATTAAAATTGTTGTCTTCGTCGTATTTGTGACACTAGTGAGCACTTTCTTGGCTTTCCTTTTTGATCGTCAATTTTCAAATTATGACCCTTTCGCATTGTCTTTCAATTTTTATTTTTTTTATTTTATGTAAAATGTGAAATATTCAAGCATGAATCATGTGATAGAATTTCATTTTAATGGTGAGACCAAAATTTGTACAACAATAGCATTACTACAGCTGTACAATTATATAGGCTTTGCACGTACCAATAGCATTACTAGGTCGTTTATGGTGATCTTTAGTACTATAATTTTATTTTTATGGAAGGAGAGGCCTATCATGCACCGATGCCCATCATAGTTTGGGCCCTTAATGGAGTAAAGCAAGAGGATCCAATTAAGATTCAATTCGAAAGAAGAGAAAGAGAAATGTACGACTCGAAGCCCTATCTTTAATAGTATAAATGTGAATGACTAAAAGCTTTTAATAAAAAATAAAAATGAAGCTAACGAAGAAGAAAGTGAGGAGCATTTTATTTCCTGAATTCAATGTACATTAAATTATAAAAGATCATCGCTCATGTGTGTGTGTGTTGAAGAGAAGCTGAAAACTCTAATAAAACAAACTCACTTTGGCACCAAAACTCTAACAAACTTGTAACAAAATTGAATCATGTAAACCACATGTGTGAATGACATGGCACCACCATCTTCATTTAGCCAATATAGAGCTGACATGGCTCTATATTGTTGGTTGGACTAGCTGGCTTATCTGGTAATCCTTAAGATTAGGTTTTGTTAGTTCCAACTTCCTATAGAAGCTGTTTGATGAAAGTCTTGAGAGCTTTTTACTGAACCTGAGTCATCAGCTTTCTTTTCTTTCTTCTTCTTCTTTTTACTCATGCTTATGTTATCAAGCTTTGCTGAACCATTTCGAGTGTGATTTTCACTCACACTAACAAGGCCATACTACTGGATCAACTCCATCTCGTCCAAAAATATGCGATACCAATTATTTATTATTATTATTATTATTTACATACACTATAAGAAAAATAGCTTTCTATAATGGTCATCATTGCCCGTTGTTAAAAGGTATCTACCACGGGTAAGGTGCCCATTGTGGATACATGTGTGATGGAAAATGAGCTTTTCAAAATAGGTAATGCCCATTGCGAAGCCCGTAATAATTGACTATTTTACCACGGGCTATGCCCGTTGTCAATAACTTAAAGACAAAGGACAAAACTCGTAATAAATGACCCTTTTGACCATGGTCTTTGCCTGTTGTCAATACATTGAAGACAATGGGCAAAGCCTGTGGTATATAATGTGAATGATAACAGTGTAAAGCGCGTAGTAATGACCTTATTTACCACAGGCCCTTGCCCATTGTTAATTCTTTGCAGACAACGGGCATTGCCCGTACTAGATACTTTAATTTTCTAAAAAAAAATTTTAATTTAATTCGTGAAATAAAATTTTCGTTCCTTAAAAAATTCATCTAATAATCTTAAATGATTGAACATTAATATAATTTTCATTTTAATTGAGTATATAATAAATAAATTACAACAAAATAACACCAAATCCTAATTAAAATACTCAAGTTTTCTAATATTATATTCACCGAAAACATTAACTGAAATCTTAATTGTATCATAACTTACCAAAATAAACAAAGTCCAAATATGTTATTATATATTTTGATGGCCAAGCAATATAAGTACCCCTAGCATCTTTAAATGTGCGTAGATCACTAGTCGGGTGAACCAAAGGTGACCTCACTCACGAATATCTTCTTCACAACGATTTTTCAATAATCCGGACCAAGAATCATGTGATGAATTAATATTTGTGGATCAGTGCATTCAATTTCAGCTTCTGCTACTACCTCTCCAGTACCAATCCAATGCAGTAGCTTGCATTTTTTACCCTTTAGACATGAAGCATCCATTTCATTTCAAGAAACTTTAGGTAGTGACTAACATAAACAGAAAAAAAAAAAACTAAAACAAAATATATATTGATTTATTTACAACTTTAATTAACATTTTTGAATAAAAGATTACCTATGAAGAAGATTCAACAATTTTCGCACTATGATTACTTCATTGCTAATTCGAAGCATTTGAAGATTGTGTCTACCAAAACAATAAATATTATTTTTGAGCTAGTTTTGGCTTAATATTATGTAACAAATATTGCAGCAAAACAGTAACATAAAAAATATGAATCTTAGAACAATAAAAAAAAGTAAAAGCATGTGCAAAATCTTATTATTTACTTGATGCAAACTAAAAGACTGTAATTTTCCTTCAATTACCGATTTATCATTGATATGAAATTGAAATGTATTTAATATAAAAATAAAATATCATTTCACATAAATTAAAGTAATAGCATAATTTATGTAGCATTACCTGCCTCAAGTCTGTCACCTCTTCTTGAAGCTGCATTGTAATTTATTTACCAATCACAGCTGCCTCTACTTGAGTTGGTGTTACATTAAAACCAGGTCCACAAGCGCCCTCGATGCTCATTTCCTAAAACTTGAGCTATAACATCTTCTGTAATTATTTTTGTCTTATCCGTAGAGATAGCCTCATTTGTTTCTAAACGTCATGATAAATTATAATGATATCACTATAAGTCTATAACTAAGAAAATATTATAAATTTAACATTGATTACACAAAATAAAAAGCAAACAAGTGAAGCAGATCATACGATTTTTTCGCCAACATTTTCATCCACCGGTGTCCCGTCATTATGCTTATGTCCAGCTATCCAAGTCTCCACTCTGTTCACTTCTCTATGATCTTCACTTGCTGCAAATTTTGCAGCCCTCTATATAAAATAAACACATTACGTTATATAAAAAGCTTCACATTATGTTCCCACTAACCAATCAGTAAATCATTTCTCAGCTTGTGACCACTACTGTGAAGATTGATCCATTAATAAACTAAAACTAGTACACATAAGACAAGATGTATTTATCAATTTAACACTATATAAGCTAGTACCACTTTTACCTTTACGACTGGTTGTATGTGAGGTGTCATTCTTTTTTGCCAATTCAGAATAATATCTACTTATTCTCTAAAACAATAAGAAAGTAAATCAAATGATTTTATAACATAACCCTTGCTTCAAGTTAAACGTATTACGACTTGCATCAAATTCTAAAGACAATTAAAATGCCACAAACTTTATCCATTATTCATTATGAGCAATGTTATCCGGCTTTAATATTTGGATCGCTCTTGCTGCCTAGACCACGAGGAACACTTATAACTTTCTTTATTATCTAACTTTTATATTGTCACCAACAATTACCCATGGATGAAAGTATATCAAACTTCTCTAGATCATTGAAATCCCCTTAGCGGAGCTTTTAAGACAACATACCAATTAGATGTACCATTTTTCTTAGAGTAAAATACTTGTGTTGCTTGAGAAACTAAAATAAATGGATCTCTATCAAATTTATTTACACGTGGGTGAAGATTAATTAGTGTGAACCCGTCTTCAACTCTAACATCACTTCCACAGCTCACCTAATTACATTTAAATAACGGGACACAAAATGCAGAAAAGTCTAAAAGTATAATTCCCCTTAGAACCCCATAGTAAACCAATTTTTTAACAACTTGAGTGCCATCTCTTGCATTGATTGTGCAAACAGTTTCTGCTTCAAGGGAAACTCCACTACCTTGCGTAAATTTCTCACTATCTATTATGCGGTATTTTGTCCCGTTGACAACATAGCTTGTATATGATGTTACTTGCATTGTTGGTCCAATTTCTAGCCATTTTAAAGTGTTTGAAATATTAAAATTACTTGCTTAAGTAATGACCTGTTTACACATATTATGGGTAAATTCATCAAGGTGTGAAAAAAAAAAAAAAAACCATCATAAAAAAGGTTGTAAACCCAACCTTGGCTTTGAACCATGCCTAGAAAAGTTAGTGTATGCTTCTTTTGTAGTAAAGTGGGTTTACTTGCAAGACTCGAATCTAAATGTTGAAGGTCTTCAAGGTGAGTGCTAATAAGAAGTTAATAATAAAATAAAATAAGAAAATAATTTTAAATTTTGACTTATATTTAAACAATATAAAAATTACCTTTGTGGTACTCACTTTATGTATGGTTCCACTTCTGCACTGTTAAACAATATACAACGATATACAATGTGTAGCATGTTAGAAGGCATAGTAATTGATATGTCTGTAAAAATCGGATGCCCTTTGACTACATTGTCATTACACGACATCCTCATTTCTACTATATTTATCATCGACATTTGCTGCTTGTGGTATATACATACTACAAAATTGCATGCATTCATATGCTAAATAGCATTATGCTATGCATCCTTCTGGTCTTGCACGATTTCAACATGTACTTGCAGGACCTTCATAAATCTATAAGATAAATAAATAAATTCAAAGCATATTTGTTGTTTGTCAAAAATTAAACTAAACATATTATATCGTCGTAAATACAAGGGGATTACCTTTCAAAAGGATACATCCAACGATATTGAACTGGTCCACACAATCGAGCTTCTCATTAAATGAATTGTAAGATGAACCATAATGTTAAAGAAAGAAGAGGAAGCATGCACATGGTGACTGTAACTTCATCCTCTAATGATTCTAACTAACTTCTATCAATCACTTTTTGATAAATGTCATTAAAAAAGGAGTACAACCAAAATATGACAATTCTCGATCCTTTAGGCAAGAGACCTGTATTGCTACTGATAGTAATTATTGCATTAAAATGTGACAGCCATGAGACTTGCGCCCAACTATTTTACAATTACTCAATGAGATGCAATTGCTTATGTTTGAACAATAACAATAAAACATTTTAAAATTAAACAACCGTTTACAAATGAGTTATTTCTATGCTTTTGATAGAGTGTGCGGTGCTGCAGGTAGATAAAGTTTATATCCACACACTTTGACATGTAGCTCATGTCTAATGCATAAGTCTTGTAAATCTCTACGGGAATTAACACAATATTTTATTTTTCTATTCATGTTCAATAGTATGCCAACAAGATTCTCACAATTTTTTTTTCAATATGCATTACATCTAAGTTATGACGCAAATATAATTTATGTATATTAAATAATACAAGCTAAATTTATAGATAAAAAAACGGAATAAGTGGATTTAAAAAAAAAAAAAGGAATTACCTTCCAATATGAAAGATAAAAAAATATTGATTTTTTTTTTCATATAAGATTATGGTTTTTCTTCTTTTTTCCTTTTCTCTTCTTTCCCCATTCATTTTTGTTTTAGTACAGAGGAGGGCATATAGCCTATAGGAAAACCAAACTAAGAAACTATATCTCTGGCACTAAGAAGGCCATTAAAATTGTCTTCCAGCATACCAAGAATCTGAGAAGGAGGATCACTAAAAAAACTGATGCCAATCTTCATGTCCTTGCCTAGACCTGCCATACCATCAGCAGCTCTATTGCTTTTCCTGAAAACATGCTTGACAACACAAACCCACTGTCTCTTAATAATGTTCTTACAATTGGAAATTAAGTTGAAAAGAGGATGATTCAAATCAATATAATTCTCAAGTAGCGTAATAGCACTTAGAGAATCAGACTCCAACACAACCTGTTTCAACTTCCCACAAGCAAGTCAAACTTTTTCACCGGATATTATCTCTCGTTTCTTCTTTTCCATTGAACCATGAAACGTTTTTTTCGAAATGTATGATTCATTGGAAGAAATCGCCGATGGCTCATATACACATTCTTGTTACTAGTTTGTAATCTCTGAGAGCATGCTTCCAACCCGCATACAGGCAAGCATATTTACCTTTCACACAACACTCTGCCAAATTTTCATGGGCCGGAAAACATTTATGATCCACATTAAAATTGCCTTTAAATTGAAGGGGGAATTAGTAGATGCATCATATACTTCTACTCCTATATGTCATAACTCATTCAAATATTCTAATGGTGGCTGCAAGTACACGTCAATATTGTTCCCCGGTTGCTTTGGCCCTGAAATTAATAGTATTAATATCAAATTTTCTTTTGACATACATTTCCATGGGAGAAGCTTGTATGTAACTAACACTACGGGCCAATAACTATATATTGAGCTTAGGTTTCTAAAATGATTAAATCCACCTGCAGCCAAACCAAACCTTAAATTATGTGGCTCTGATGCAAAACATGGCCATGTGTCATCTACAATCTCCCATGCAGATGAATCAACGGGATGACGCATTTTTTCATCTTGACTTGTATGGGTAGAATGCCATATCAAGTCATTGGCCAGATCAAGAGACTTAAACATTCTTCTAAACCTTGGTATTATTGGAAAAAGCTAATTACATCGCCCTCCCTGAGGTTTTACTAATTACAAACGGAGTTCAATTTTATCGTTTATTGACAAACACATCCCCTGCCCTTAGTTAAATTCGGTCAAATGTAATAGTTGATTCAGATAAGGTCTTTGTAAAAAAACTCAAAAGTTAGCTAACGAGAAGGAGAGGTCTTTGTCAATAAATATAAAAGTTGATTCCGTCTGTAATTGATCAAACCTTATAGGGAGGTAGGCGATATTTACTCTATTGGAAATTACTGAAGTACTTTGGCAGGCACTCCCTTATATATATGATTAGTATGTTTGTTTACTTTCCATCGAGAATCACCACATCTTGAATATTCCTCGAGATGCTCTAGTTCTTTTCTAAACAAAAAACAATCGTTCACACATGCATGTATTTTCTCATACTCTAAATCAAAGACTTTAAGCAACTCTTTGGTTGAGTACAATGATTCAAGAAGTACATTATCTTGTGGTAATATGTCTCGAAGGATCTTGAGTAGTTTATCAAAACCCTTAATAGAGAGACAATGTGTCGCTTTATGTTTGTATAAAACTACGATAGCCAATAATTTGGCGTATTTTGTACTACCTATCACACAAAGGTGTCTCAGCATCTTCCACATTCTGAGTAAGATCTTCTTCTCTTATTTCGCCCCCCGCTTCAATATTAAAATTATCTTCGTAAATAAAATCCTTATACATTCGAAATGTATTTGAACTTTTATCATTTGATATGGAAGTTCTTAAGTTTTCCCTATGAAAGACCCAATTAGTGTAGGTAGGATCCATTCCCTTAATGACTAAGTGTTCAGTATACTATCTTAGTAGGGATAAAAACTTTGATTTTAACATGTTTTATAAGGGCAAACTATCAAATCATGATTTGCATTTCTTTTAGCAGCCTCAACAAAGTTTTTAGCGCCATCTCTATGTTTTTGTTTTACTCTACAATTAAATAAAGAAAAAAAAAACTAAAAACTGTCATTACTTGTAAGCTTTTATATATATATATATATATATACACGTTAAATGAAATTGCATTAACAGTAAGTTAAGAGCACTATTAAAAAAATATAAAACTCAATTTGCTTTTGATCTGCCATGTGTATTCCTTATGGCATTCCTTTTGTTTATGACAAACACTTATAACAATCAGCTTATTGAAAAGAAATACAATAAAAGAAGAAAAAACAATGATAAATAAAAGTACTTTTAGTACTCTCAGCCTGATTTGTATGCATTGATTTGCTTTATTTTTGAAAAAAAAAAAAAACCAACGATCAAATAATATATTACTATTGTTATTGGTTATATCAGACAAAAAAGCACTCTTAGTTTCTTGAATATTTAATGTAACCCTATAGAAGAGGTACTCGAGTGCATGCTAACCCTAAGTTTATTGTGCTTACTACCACATAGCCTAAAAACTCCATTGACCAATGAAAAATGTGGATTTGTATACTATGACAACCTAGAGGGAGGTCAATAGGTTTATTAACAAATATTGCAGAATTAAAAATAATAAACCATTCAACACATAACGTGGAGATTTTTAGCGTAGAAAACCTCAACAGGTCAAAAACTACGGGACCAACTCATAGGCCATTTAACACATCCACACAAATTTCACTAGTTGGTATATCGTTTACAACTCATGTTGATTGAACAATCAATCACAACTCTTGCTATAACCCAATACTACATACCCGCAAGCCTTTTACTAGCAAACCCTGTAGATGCTGCTCAGAGACTCCACACGCTCCAAGTCTTAATGTTCCTTTTGTATGGTCAAAGAAACAACAACCCTATAATTTATGAGATCAGATCTATGTGCTCAATAAAACATGAACAATAAAATAATATGTATAATTAAAATATATTATGAATAGACTATACAATTACACTCAATATAAAGAATAATAGTCTATATAAAAACTCCCTATTATCTCACAATAACATGAAACAACGAAGCATCAAAACAACAAAGACATGTGAGAGGAATAAGATAAATTCAATGAAGAATAAAAGAGAGTATGGTGAAGCTTAGTAAAAGAGACTTACTGTAACACCCCCTAACCCAATTCACTCAGACCGAATCAGGGAGCGCTACCATATGCTGAAATCTCTGCTTTACTTTTATAAAACCACAACTTCAAATTTTATTAAACCTTTTGAAAATGATCCGAATAAATTTCTGAAAATTTTACCAAAGTTCCCTCTGTTTTTCTAACTTTCCAAAATATGTTTTCAATAAAATCATAATATGTAGCACCCCCCGACCCGATCCGGCCGGACCGATCCGGGGCGCGCTACTCGGACTTTCACAACTTTTTACAAAAACTTCATTTTTTTTCATTTTAAAATCACCGTGAGCCCATAAAATATTTTAAAGATCCTTTTCAAGTGAGCCCATAATAATAATTAACTTTTAGCGAAAATTCGGCAGAGTGCCGTTTGTTTTTCGGACTTCCCCAAAAACCTGCTTTTACACAAATCAATTCAAAATTCACATTTTTCACACAACACTTCTATCACTTTCAATCAGTTGCGCACTCTGCCGTTTAGTGCGACTTTCACAATCAGTTTATAAAATAATAACAAATCAGACTTAAACATTTACAATCATTTTGATAATAGAATACAGAAATCATAAACTAGTTAATTACAAAACATTTTACAAAACATATTTACAAATTCCCTGTATATGCATGCTTTCAGAATATATACACATAACAAAAGTATAGCTACCCAACTGTACAATCCTGTGACTCGGTCTGCAACTTGCTCCTCCTTCAATCTCTAGCCTCTTCTGGATTCCTGGTACCTACGCGTTAGAAACAAACTAACGCGCTAAGCATAAAGCTTAGTGGGTGTACTAAAACTCAATTAAATAAATTACAATATAATTATTCTTTAAAGAGACAATAAACCACACTATGAATTTCATTTCTAAATCAAGTTCCAAAACAATTAATGTCAAAATCAAAGCATTTAAACAATTTTAATCACTTGAAATTCAACGTATGAATTCGATCCATTAAATCATTCAATTCAGTTTCAATTCAACTCATTTCTGGCCACTAGAATACTAAACATTCTAGGACTGGAATATGGGTTCACGTGATTGTCCGAGATTGCCCCGCAACAACAATCACTAATATCATCGCGATTGTCCGAGATTGCCCCGCAACAACAATCGCTAGTATCATTGTGATCGTCCGAGATTGCCCCGCAACAACGATCACTAAATCGGTGTGATTGTCCGAGATTGCCCCGCAACAACAATCACACAATAATAACGGCGCAGTACTGCTCAGTAAAACCCAGCTGGTATACCAACCTCCTATATCCGTTTCTATGTCTAAGTATCCTAGGGCCGTTTCAGTAAATAATTTTCATAAGCAATACTCAATAAATATACATTTCGCACAATTTCTCAAGAATATCAACAATATTCATACAAAATATAAATCATGTATTGTTAACAAAATCAACACAATCGGAATACGATCGAAACGCGATCTAGCATAAAATCAGTTCGAAATCAATAATAAGTGCATCAATCATCAATTTTTCATATAACACAAACACTTTTCATACCAAAAATCGAAATCGAAAACTATGAACGAATTCGAAAACGAAAATAAAAACGAAGAACAAAATCGAAAACTAAAATGAAAAAGTAAACGAAAAACAGCTCGAAACGATTTCGAAAACGAGAGTACACCTACTTGGAATCCGAGTTTTTCGTTCGAGAATCGCGGTTCCACGATTTCGTTTTCCCTTCCCTTTCCTTTCTCCTTCTTCCTCTTCTTCCTCTTTTTCTTTTCTTTTCTTTCTTCTTCTTCTTCTCTCTTCTTCTTCTTCTTTTTCTTCTCTCTTTTCTCTCCTTTTCTCTCTTTTTCTCGGTTCCTTCTCTCTCTGTTTTGGCTTCTCGCTTCTGCGAGAAGCTTCTATTTTTTTTTTATATTTTTTTCGCCATCGCGACCGCCGTCGCGACCTGTGGTCGCGCCACCAGGTCGCGGTGCTCACTGGAGTGCGCGCACCGCCTTCGTCGAGAGCGCGCCTTGGTCGCGCGAGAGCTCGCGCTGCTCACTGCCAATTTTTGACAATTTCGTCGCGAGCAGTCCATCGCGACCTGTGGTCGCGGTGGCTGGTCGCGTTGCTCACTGCCAGGTTTTGCCATTTTCATCGCGAGCAAGCCATCGCGACCTGTGGTCGCGGTGACTGGTCGCGGTACTCACTGCCAGATTTTTTTGCGTTTTTCACCGCGAGCGAGCTGTCGCGACCTGTGGTCGCGGTGACCAGGTCGCGATGCTCTCTGGTCCAGTTTTCCAATTTTTCATTTTTCATTCATTTTTCACTATTCATTCCGGTCCGCTGGAAATCATAAAATAACCATACATTTAATTACATTTACACCCCCTCAAATAGAAAAAATTTATTTTTCACATATTTCATATATAACAAAAATTCATCACCCGAAATCCGGGATGTTACAATTCTCCCCCACTTAAGAAATTTCGTCCTCGAAATTTACCTCAATGAAACAGTTGGGGATATTGCTGTCGCATCGTTTCTTCACTCTCCCAAGTAGCCTCTTCTACTTTATGGTTCCTCCAGAGAACTTTCACTAATGGCACTCTTTTATTTCTTAATTCTTTGATCTCCCGATCAAGAATCTGCACTGGTTCCTCCTCATATGTCAGGTCTGGTTGGATTTCAATGCTTTCGGCCTGAACTCTGTGGGAAGGATCAGATCTGTATCTCCTCAGCATCGATACATGGAACACATTATGGATCTTTTCCAATTCTGGAGGTAAAGCAAGTCTGTAGGCTACTGGTCCCACACGTTCAATGATTTCGTATGGCCCAATAAACCTAGGACTCAACTTACCTTTTCTGCCAAATCGAAGCACTTTCTTCCACGGAGATACTTTCAAAAACACTTTCTCACCGACGTCATATTCTATCTCTTTTCTTTTCAAATCCGCATAGGATTTCTGTCGGTCAGAAGCAACTTTCAATCGACCCTTGATAATCTTCACCTTCTCCTCAGTCTGTCTGATCAAGTCTGGGCCTACTAACCTGTCCTCTCCTAACTCTGTCCAGCACACTGGAGTCCTGCATTTCCTTCCATACAGTGCCTCATACGGTGCCATCGCTATGCTCGACTGGTAACTGTTGTTGTAGGCGAATTCAATCAATGGAAGATGATCCGCCCAACTTCCTTCAAACTCAATTACACAACTCCTGAGCATATCTTCAAGCACCTGAATTACCCTTTCCGATTGGCCGTCTGTCTGCGGATGGAAGGCTGTACTAAAGCTCAGTCGAGTACCCAAGGCTTCTTGAAACTTCTTCCAGAATCTAGATGTAAACCTCGGATCTCTATCTGATATAATGGATACAGGCACTCCATGCAATCTGACTATCTCTCTGATATACAATTCTGCCAGTCGATCCAGAGAGTAGTCAGTTCTAACTGGTAGAAAATGTGCTGACTTCGTCAATCTGTCCACTATAACCCATACTGCATCGTGTTTACTCCGGGTGAGTGGCAATCCAGTGACAAAGTCCATAGTGATGCGATCCCATTTCCATTCAGGTATTGCTATTGGCTGTAACAATCCTGATGGAACCTGGTGTTCAGCTTTCACCTGTTGACAAGTCAAGCATCTGTTCACAAATTCTATCACATCCTTTTTCATACCAGACCACCCGTACTGCATTTTCAAGTCTCTGTACATTTTCGTGCTACCTGGGTGCATTGCATATGAACTGCATGTGTGCCTCTGTCAGGATCATTTTTCTTAATTCTTCATTTTCTGGAATGCAAATCCTGTCTCTGAAACACACAATACCGTCAGTTCTGATTGAGAAGTCTGGATGCTTCCCTTCTAGAATCTGTTCACATATCAGTTGGATTCTAGCATCCTGTTTCTGTTTCTCTGCAATTTGCTGAATCAGACTGGGTCTGCATATCAATTCGGCTACCACTGCACTATCTGGATTCAGCTGTAATTGCACATTCATAACCTTCAGAGCAAACAATGCTTTTCTGCTCAATGCATCTGCGACTACATTCGCCTTTCCTGGATGGTAGTCGATTACACAGTCATAGTCTTTAATCAACTCCATCCATCGCCTCTGTCTCAGATTGAGCTCTCTCTGGGTAGGCAGATATTTCAGACTCTTGTGATCGGTGTATATGTAACATTTCTCACCATATAAGTAATGCCTCCAAATTTTCAGTGCGAAGACTATGGCTGCAAGCTCCAGATCATGAATCGGATAGTTCAGTTCATGATTTTTCAATTGTCTGGACGCATAAGCAACCACCTTGCCTTCCTGCATCAATACACATCCCAAACCATGGTGTGAGGCATCACTATAAATCACATAGTCTTTACCTGAAACAGGCTGAATCAGGACTGGAGCCTCTACAAGCATTGCCTTCAATCGGTCAAAAGCTGCCTGGCATCTGTCAGTCCACTCAAATCTGGCATTCTTATGCAGTAGCTTGGTCAACGGACTTGCTATGGAGGAAAACCCCTTCACAAACCGTCGATAATACCCTGCCAAGCCTAGAAAGCTTCTGACTTCTGTAACATTTCTGGGAGGCTTCCATTCCACTATCACTTCAATCTTTTTCGGATCCGCCTTAATACCCTCTGCTGACACAATGTGACCCAAGAATGCAATCTCAGGCAACCAGAACTCACACTTGCTCAGTTTACCATACAGTTGCTTCTCCCTCAGAATCTGCAATACTACTCTGAGGTGTCTGTCATGGTCCTCAGCTGTCTGTGAGTATACCAGGATTACATTTACACCCCCTCAAATAGAAAAAATTTATTTTTCACATATTTCATATATAACAAAAATTCATCACCCGAAATCCGGGATGTTACATAATATATCAAAATTCTACACTTCAATTTCATTTCAATCATTTTGCGCACCCTTCCAAATTTCAGTGCGACTTTCCAAACATTTCATACAAACTATTTAATCAAAATCAATTCAAAAGTGATAAAATTCATAATTCCGCAAAACATAAACATTTATAGAAAATATGTAAAAACAACACAATTTTAACAAATATTTACAAAATTTTTCTGTATATGCATGCTAATAAAAAACAGATAAATGGAACATAAAAAAAACTACCCAAAAGCTCAATAATGATGTGACTCTGATCTCTGTTCCTGCAGATTCAACTCTTCACTTCTTTTTCAACTCTGGAATCTTCTTTATCTACGCGTGATAAAAATCAACGCGCTAAACATATTGCTTAGTGGGTGTACACAAAACTGAATTTTTTTACAAGTATACTATAATGACATTTTAATCGATTAATCAGAAATATAGATAACAAATAAATGTTCAAATATGAGGCTCAGTTCAAATCATACCAAAATAAAAATCATATCAAACTCAAATGTTTTCATATCATATTTCTATTTCTATTTCGGCTCCTGATACACATAACATATATTACAGGACTGGATTATGGATTGTTCAGCACTGGAACCCAACGGGGATTGCTCGCTGGATTATATACAGTCGGGTTTCCCATTTTAGCATGAAATGGTATCCCTATACATGTATCATTTCCGACATTGGACCCTACGGGGACTCCCTGACGGAAATGTCTTTACTCTAGGACCGTCCACAACGGTGGCTACACATAATCTAAAGAGTGGTATCATAATCATCAAAATCTCAGAAATCTCAATGCAGTACTGCTAAGTGAACTCAATTGACATGTCAATCTCCTATACCCATATCTATGTTCATATATATCAGAGCCATTTCATAATATGATTTCTCAAATTCAATATCAACTCATTTCTTTTCATTCAGAACTATCAAAGCATTCAATTTCGATTTCAAAATTTCAATTTCACAATACAAATTTACAGATCATTCTTTTATAAATAACTTCAACTATCAATTAATCCAAATTGATATACATATTTACGAAATCCAAATTTCATCAATATTCATATAAAGGAAATATACAAAATCATATTCAAATATATTCCTGAAACTAATAATTGCATCAAATCAATTCAAAATCATATTCGAATATATTTCGTAAATCCATATTAAATCAAAATGTCCCAAAATTATTTTTTTTTATACATTTCATAAAACAATATATTCCAAATCACTTTCAATTATATTTTACATCTCAATAATAAAATCAATATTTCAGATATAAATTATATTTCGAAAATACGTAATTCAAATCAATCCAAAATCAATTTCAAACTATAAATTCTAATAAATATAATTTAAATAATTCAAAATTAATAAAATTCGATTATTCCCAAATATTCTAGAAAAATTAAAACTAGTGTACACCAAACCTGGACAATTTCCCAACACTTTTATTTTCCTCTTTCTCTTCCTTTCTTCTTTCTCTTCTTCTCCTTCTTCTTCCTCTTCTCTTCTTCCCTTTTCTCTCTCTTCTTTCTGTCTTTTCTTTTTCTTCTCCCCGACCTCTGTTCTGTTTTCTTTGTTTTGCTTATGTTCTGTTTGTTTACACTTGATTTCCCTATTAATCTCCACCACTTCACATGCCATTCGGTGGTTATTTTATATTTTATTTTTTTTTATTCTTGTTTCCTCCGTCTCTCTCTTTTTTCTATTCAATGTATTTTTCAATTTATTTTGTTTTTTGTGTTTCAAAAGTTTGACTTGTAATTATGTTAGTGGATTCTCCACCAACATCCACTAATATATATATATATATATATATATATATATATATATATATATATATATATATATCTCAACAATTGCAACTTGCTCCTTTGACATTTCAATATCCTAAAATGACACAAATTTACAATTAATCGCATGTGATTTACCAATCATCTATTAATTATCAAACTAACCCATCAATCACATTCTATCTCAATAATAGTCCAAAAATATTCTACACTTATTCAATCACCAAATTGACTTTACCAATATTCAATTGGACCCATTATTATCCAAATGCACAATGAAAATAATATTTCTAATGGGAGTTAAATCAATTAAAATCACTATTCATTTATACACTATACATCGAATATATATACTTTCCATCAATTTAAATCACATACTTAATTATTGCATGCTTAATAATAATTAATAATAATTAATAATAATTTACAATTAATCGCATGTGATTTACCAATCATCTATTAATTATCAAACTAACCCACCAATCACATTCTATCTCAATAATAGTCCAAAAATATTCTACACTTATTCAATCACCAAATTGACTTTACCAATATTCAATTGGACCCATTATTATCCAAATGCACCATGAAAATAATATTTCTAATGGGAGTTAAATCAATTAAAATCACTATTCATTTATACACTATACATCGAATATATATACTTTCCATCAATTTAAATCACATACTTAATTATTGCATGCTTAATAATAATTAATAATAATATTTTTCATAATTACGAAAAATTAGGGGCGTTACACTTCGCCTAAACAATTCAAAACAATAAGTTTACTATTTATAATAAACACTAGAAACCCTAATTCCAATTATAGTAGGAAGTAAAGATCAATTAGGCTTACTAAATCAACAAGGAGTATAATTAATACATTTCTATTAAAAAGATATTACAATAAAATATATATTAATATATTAATATTTGAACTGAAAATACACTTTATTACTATCCGCCCAATGAGCCTCAGTAGCAAGAGCATCTGGTAACATTCTAGGTTCAAGTCGCTTCCACAGTAGGTTATATGTAAAAAAACATATCTTATACATGTCTTGCTAGTAATTTATTTAACAATATACATATTTTCACAATACAAATTTACAGATCATTCTTTTATAAATAACTTCAACTTTCAATTAATCTAAATCGATATACATATTTACGAAATCCAAATTTCATCAATATACATATAAAGGAAATATACAAAATCATATTTAAATATATTTATGAAACTAAAAATTGCATCAAATCAATTCAAAATCATATTCAAATATATTTCGTAAATCCATATTAAATCAAAATGCCCCAAAATTATTTTTTTTATACGTTTCATAAAACAATGTATTTCAAATCACTTTCAATTATATTTTACATCTCAATAATAAAATCAATATTTCGGATATAAACTATATTTTGAAAATACGTAATTCAAATTAATCCAAAATCAATTTCAAACTATAAATTCTAATCAATATAATTCAAATAATTCAAAATTAATAAAATTCGATTATTTCGAAATATTCTAGAAAAGTTAAAACTAGTGTCCACCAAACCTGGACAATTTTCCAACACTTTTCTTTTCCTCTTTCTCTTCCTTTCTTCTTTCTCTTCTTCTCCTTCTTCTTCCTCTTCTCTTCTTTTCTTTTCTCTCTCTTCTTTCTCTCTCTTCTTTTTCTTCTCCCCGACCTCTGTTCTGTTTTCTTTGTTTTGCTTCTGTTATGTTTGTTTACACTTGATTTCCCTATTAATCTCCACCGCTTCACATGCCATTCGGTTCTTATTTTATATTATTATTATTTTTTATTCTTATTTTCTCCGCCTCTCTCTTTTTTCTATTCAATTTGTTTTTCAATTTACTTTGCTTTTTGTGTTTCAAAAGTTTAACTTGCAATTATGTTAGTGGGTTCTCCACCAACATCCACTAACATATATATATATATATATCTCAACAATTGCAACTTGCTCTCTTGACATTTCAATATCCTAAAATGACACAAATTTACAATTAATCGCATGTGATTTACCAATCATCTATTAATTATCAAACTAACCCACCAATCACATTTTATCTTAATAATAGTCCAAAAATATTCTACACTTATCCAATCATCAAATTGACTTCACCAATATTTAATTGGACCCATTATTATCCAAATGCACCATGAAAATAATATTTCTAATGGGAGTTAAATCGATTAAAATCACTATTTATTTATACACTATACATCGAATATATATATTTTCCACCAATTTAAATCACATACTTAATTATTGCATGCTTAATAATAATTAATAATAATACTTTTTATAATTATGAAAAATTAGAGGCGTTATACTTACTTAGCCTAAACAATTCAAAACAATAAGTTCACTATTTATAATAAGCACTAGAACCCTAATTCCAATTATAGTAGGAAGTAAAGATCAATTAGGCTTACTAAATCAACAAGGAATGTAATTAATACATTTCTATTAAAAAGATATTACAATAAATATATATTAATATATTAATATTTGAACTGAAAATACACTTTATTACTATCCGCCCAATGCGCCTCAATAGCAAGAGCATCTGGTAACATTCTAGGTTCAAGTCGCTTCCACAGTAGGTTATATGTAAAAAAACATATCTTATACACGTCTTGCTAGTAATTTATTTAACAATATATATATATATATATATATTACTAAAAATAAGTCATAGAAATTAATTAATATTAGAATAATTGCTCATTTTAATTCTATTATAGTTCTTATTATTCTTTAAATCAATTATCATATCCTTTTTGTATTATGCAATTATATATATATATATAGTTTTGTTTTTTTTTCGTAATTTTTTGGATAAATTTTCTCTCGGCCCATGATTAAGGTGTGTATATATCTTATTAATAAAATTTTGCTTATATTATTGTTATTCATCATTCAAATAATTTTTTTTACTTAATACTACATGTCAAATAGTATTTTTAATCAAAAATAAAAATTTATTTAGCCAAACCTAAAATAAATTTCTAGCTATGCTCCTAATATGCACTAACCACTTGAATTATGAATGAATGTGTTTTGATTCTTTTTGGTTAAGTACGCAGACATGCCAAAATATCATTTGATACAATATACAAATGACATATGACATGCTTCGTATGATTGAAAGATTTTCTAGTTGAGAATGTATATCACTTGAATTTTTATTGAGAAGCTTTAAGTATCAGGTTTTTTAAGCTAATATTGATCAAATTAGGGGTATGTCGGAACTTGATAAGATGAACCACTATAAGTACGGTCTGAAAAATAACTCTGATAGCGAGCGATATATCTCCCCAATCCTCATATTCGTGAAGGGGAAATGCACTAACACTTGAGCTGTTAAAGTTTTTGATGATTAGACAAGGGTCCATTTACAAAAATATCACAGGAAACGTCGAAAGTGTCCAATATCTCGATTTAAATATCCCCAATTTTCAACTAAATTTTTTAAAATAATACTAGACATCACAATTTATATTCGTATATATTTAATATCGGTACCTCAAAATTTTGAAACATCGAAGGAAGGATACATGAGGGATTATCGGTATAAAATTTTTTGCGAAATATATTACTAGGGATGGGCGTTTTCGGGTTGGGTTGGGTTGGTTTGAAAATTTTCAATCCAATCCAACCAAATATAAATTATAACCTAATCCAACCCAACTCAATTTTGGTCAAGTTGGATTGGGTTGATCGGGTTGCGCTTTTAAGCCCAATAAAACTTATTTTATTTTATATATTATTTAAATGTTTGAATTCAAATTTTGTTATATCCAAATTCACTTTCAAAATAACTTTTTACCATAATATCATGTCATTTATAGTTTAAATTTCTTAAAAACTTCAAAATAAAAAACACAACATATAATTTATATTTGATGTAATATTTGTTGCATAAATTATAAAAATACAAAATTAACAATTTATCAAAGTTGGAAAGTCGTTCATCTATTTTACAATAATAATCATTTCGTCGAATATCTCTTGGTTGAATAATTTATTATTTATTTCAATTAATATAATAATTAAAATTTATATACAATTGTTAGACTTTTATATATCAAATTTTTTAATCAAATCTTAACTTAATGTAGCAAAAAAATATATTTTAAAATGTAATTATGACGTTACAATTAGTACAAAATGAATAAGACAATATAATTATATATTTTTAATAAATATATTTCTATATTTATATATTTATGGTATATAAAAAATATTAAAATTTATGTATATTTATGGTCTTACACAATGAGTTTGTTCAAATTGCCTAAATCTCTGATTGATGATCTCCATATACTAAGTGCTTGTTTATGGTGGGGTAGCAATGGTCAGGCAAAAAAAATTCAATGGTGCTTTTGGGATCAACTTCGTGCTTCTAAAGATAATGGTGGATTAGGTTTCCGTGATTTGGCATTTTTAACAAAGGGAATTTAGCAAAATTGCCCAAACAGTAATCAATAATTGCAAAACTACCCAGGGTTCACTAATTTTTGCAACCGCTACCCAAAGACTTTGTTTGGACAAATTTGCCCTTACTTTCACATTTGACCCAGACTCCACGTTTTCACTTTACAGTTTTTGCTTGCTTGTTTTTACTGCTGTTCATCTCAACTGCTGTTCATCGCCTGTTCGTCTTCTGCATTTGTGTTCTCTGCTGCTGTTTGTCTTCTTCGTTTCGTTTGTGTTTGCAGGTTCAGCGAGTCGCGTTATTCTTCGAGCACAGCAAGGAAATCGTCTTCTTCTGTTCTTGTTCAAAGTAAGGAAAAATTTCTTCTTGTGATTATTTGTTTACAAATTTGTGTTTTGGGCATCGGGCCACGTCTGGCCGATGATTTTGTTTCATCGGGTCACTGTGTCTAAGTGGTCCGATGAAACAAAACCATCGGCCAGCTGAGACCCGATGATTTGTTCATCGGGTCACAGCAACGAAATCGTCTCCTTCTTCTGTGGTAACATTCCACACCGATTGAAATCGTCTCCTCCTTCTGATTTTTTGTCTAGAGGTTTGTGTTTTGGGCATCGGGCCACGGGTGGCCAATGGTTTTGCTTCGTCGGGCCAGTACCTCAGTGGCCCGACGAAAGTAAACCATCGGCCAGCTGAGACCCGATGAGTTTTTCATCGGTTCTTCGCTGGCCGATGGTTTTGTTTCGTAGGACATAGTGGCCCGACGAAAGTAAACCATCGGCCAGCTGAGACCCGATGAGTTTTTCATCGGGTCTTCGCTGGCCGATGGTTTTGTTTCGTAGGACACAGTGGCCCGACGAAAGTAAACCATCGGCCAGCTGAGACCCGATGAGTTTTTCATCGGGTCTTCGCTGGCCGATGGTTTTGTTTCGTAGGACACAGTGGCCCGACGAAAGTAAACCATCGGCCAGCTGAGACCCGATGAAAAACTCATCGGGTCTCAGCTGGCCGATGGTTTACTTTCGTCGGGCCACTGTGGCCCGATGAAACAAAACCGTCGGGTCGCGGTGGCCCGATGACATTTAATCATCCGGGCACGGCTGGACGACGGTTTTGTTTCATCAGGCCGATCAGACAAAACCATCGTCCAGCCGTGGCCCGATGATTAAATGTCATCGGGCCACCGCGACCCGACGGTTTTGTTTCATCGGGCCACTGTGGCCCGACGAAAGTAAAACATCGGGTCGCGGTGGCCCGATGACATTTAATCATCGAGCCACGGCTGGCCGACGGTTTTCTTTCATCAGGCCGATCAGACTAAACCATCGGCCAGCCTGCAAGTATCACCATGAAACAAAACCAGATGAAATCAAAGCATCGGCCCACTGCGACCTGATGAAATTAAATCATCGGGCCGACATGATTTGATGAAATAAAATTTATATTTGTATTGTTTAGTATGTTGATGAATTCGAATTTTTTTTTTTATGCAGGCTAGTATTCAATGGCAAGTGAGAAGTTGGTTGAGACGATGAAAATTAAGGAAAAAAAAAATTTTTCATGCCAAGATGACAACGTATTCTAAATGAGGTTGCATCGGGCTGCTGAAGAGTAAACTCACGGAACGTCAACAACAACAAATAAGAGCAACGTGCTTTGGGCATTTCTTAGATGTTAATGAAATGTGCTTCACGGGTTAATTTTGTCATCACATCTTGTTGCGGGAGTGCCATGTGGACAATGCTGAAAACGAAATGTGGTTTTTGATTGGCGGGAATAGAATACGGTTCAGTGCAAACGAGTTTTGCCTTGTCAGCGGTCTACGTTTTGGGGATACAGTCGTCCCTACTGTACAGGAAGATGAGATGTGTAGAATTTGGCAGAAATATTTTAAGGGAGCCAAAAAGGTGACTGGAACAAAATTGCAAACTTTGTTCGAACGTATGGAGGAAGAACATGATGCTGATGATGACATGATTAAAGTAGCTTTGTTGCTGATCTTGGAGATGACATTGCTTGGAAAGGACCTGAGGACTAAGGTCGAATATTGGGCAATGAAGTTGGTTGATAACTTAGAAGAATTCAATCGGTTCCCATGGGGTTCATTTGTCTATTCAAGGACATTCAACTCTTTATCGACCTGTTGCAAAGGTCCAGATCAGAAGTTTATGGAGAAGGCTAAAAAGGATCCGAGCCATACAGCAGAGAAGATCAACCTGTATGGATTTGTCTATGCTTTTCAGGTAATTTTAAGTGTTTAACTTTTTTTACCCTTAACCTCTTTAAAACTCTTATTGAAACATGGTTTTGTTTTATTTGGTAGGTGTGGGCAATTGAAGCGATTCCGCTGTACTCAATCAAGAAGTATGCTACCAGGGTGTCTCGTACAGCCCCTCGTATTCTGAACTGGGAAGTGAAAACGAGTCCTGGATATGAGGGTTTGAGAAATGAGATTTTCAGTAGGCGAAAGGTATGAACTACATTGAAAGACTTCTGTTAGGTATGTAAATTGTTATTATAACACTATGTGGGCTGTTTTTTTTTTTTGTTAGATTTCAACGTTTCAAACTTTGAAACCAACGGAGGAAGAACTGAAGTTGTCCTATTTCATAGGGTTGGATACGGGTGCCATCTCAAATGATCCGTCTGCCCCATATATAGAGATGGGTGATCAGGAAGATGACGAGTACCGTCATGACACTCATAGTGATGATGTTGCTGAAGAAGAGCAACCACAACCGAAATATAAGCAAGCTGAAATACAAGAAGAGCGGCCTATTGGACGGAGGCCATCGGTATGTTGCCAATATTGTCCCTTAATTGTATTGTTCATTAAATATTATGTAAATGTTAATTTAACTTTTTCTTGGACATTATGCTAGGACTCAGAAGATTTGAATAGAAAATTGGATGGCCTCCACACAGAAGTAGCCTGTCTAAAGACTTCTATGACCGCACTGAATGATAAAGTTGACAAAGGGTTTGCAACCCTACAAACAGAACTTGATGAGATGCGGAAAGGAGTTGAGAAATTGATTGAAGTTGTCTGCAAGACAGGAGGCAGTGATGAAAAATTTGTAGCTGGAACTGAGGTGCCACAGGTAATTTATTTTTTATTTAATCACGTCGACATTTGTCATTTCCTTTTTGACATTGTATTAACCCTATACTGTTCTATTAACTGAATCAGAGTGACGACATCTTTGATACAACCTACAATGTGGATGAGGAAAAAAATCTCAGAAATGATGAAGCAAAGGAGGAGGGTCTTGAACCCGATCAATGCATGCAGCTTACTATTTACCGTCCTCCCTCTCCCTTGGCGCATATCGCGAGTGCCACAGGTAATCAGAGTGTCGAAGCTCTTGAAAAAAAAGCATTCGGCGTAAGATATGGTATGAGGAAAAAAAAGCATTCTGCATTCGTATGTAGCCCGTACATTGACCCGACTAGGCCAAAGAAGCAAAAGACACGGTCCTCCCATCCAATTAAGTTCGAGCCGTTAAAACCAGTTCATAAGGAAGTAAAGTCGGAGTACGAGGCTTTCAAAAAAAATAGGAAAGCTAGGTAAGCATACATAATTTAAGTGCATAACCTATTTTCAGACTTCTTTTTTTGGTGTGATGTTTTAATCTATATTCCTCTGAATATTATACCGTATATGCAGGTGCTACGTTGGGGCACCACTGGATGCGACCCCTGAATTTTTCAAGACGTTTGAGAGTGCGACCGACTGGTTGGACAGCTTGGTTAGTAAATAACAGAAATTATTTTGTTACTTTCATGCTAATGTCATTAACTTGCACTGTTCCTTATGATGAGTTCTCAATGGCAATTTTTTTTCCATGATCTAACCACAAAACAGCACCTTGAGGCTTATTTGTCAGTACTACGGAGGCGCCAGCTTTCGCATCCGACCATTTTTTCCCAAAATTACAACTTGATTGACCCAACATTTTTTGTAAGTTGTAATTGAAATATAAATTATTTAATAAACTTTCCATGACTTAATTATAAAGAACATACTGATATTTTAAATTTTTGCAGACAACCCTTCAACACATGTGGAAAAAACTTCCGAAGAACAAGGATGGAACCATACCGCAGGAGGCATACGATCCCCTTACCTTTCCTTAGGAGGATTTTTACCTTGGCTATATTTGCGGAGAACGACCCGAAGGGTCTCGTCCATGGTGGGAGATCGATAATGTAAGTGTAATCATGCATCTATTTTACAGTACAATATCTTTATAAGTTAAATGCTAATTATGTGTTCAATGTAGTTGTTGATGCCTGTGAATGTGGATGGTTATCATTGGGTGTTGGCGGCTGTCAATCTTGTTGAAAGAAAAGTACGGATCTATGATTCTTTATGTAAGGAAACTGATCCGTCTTTTCGGGAGCAATATGTCGCCCCGCTAGCACTTCTTCTGCCGTCCCTTATGTATCAAGGAGGCTATTTTGAACACAAGGGGAGACAAGTACAGGTCACTCCATTTACATACAAAAGACTAGGTCTCGATACTGTTCCACAACAACGGGGGGCGTAAGTGAAATTGAACTCAATATTTTTAAATTGATTGTTATTATAATTGATTCAATAATTGACAGTGCTATTATATTGAAATTATTGCAGTGGTCACTGTGGTGCATTTACCCTTGTGTTTGCTGAATACATTGTTGCACACAGACAGAAGTTTGATTTCAATGCTAAGCAAATCGAAGCTCTGAGGAAGAAAATGTCCATCGACATATTTGCAAACTCTGCAAGGCTAGAAGATTCAGATGAAGAATGACCTGTACATTTTTTTAAATTTTCATTTATGTGAATATTATTGGTTTTTGGGAATAATTGTAAATTTTGGTTATTGGAATATTATTGGTTATTGGGAAATTATTGGTTGTAGGTATATCATTGGTTATTGGAAATTATTGTACAATTTTTCTTTGATTTTGTAAACGTTAATTTTTACGCTTTGATAAAATGATTGGAAAAGTCGCATCGACCGGAAGGATGCGCAAATGATTGAACATTGTGCTATGAAGTGTATACACGTTGAGGTAAATGCATTGATTTCGTAAATCAGGTTTTGGGTTGTTAGAAAAACAGAGGAAACTCTGGCAAAAATTTCATAAGTTATTTGATTACAAACTCTTCAAAAAACCAAAATAAAACTGTTAATTGCATACAACAAAACAGCTAACTAAAATTGTACAATAATAAAACTTTTCAAATGCATACATACAACAAAACATTGATTTCGAAATAGTACAATAATGTGTTGCAAATTGTTCATTTCCTGAAATTCTCCGAATCAAAATGCAATTAAATACAACAAAACAGAATATCATAAATAAATCAACATCATATCTTGCATATCCTCATCACCCGGATGGTTCCGCTACTTTCGGATTCTTGCATGTTTGGCTGTTGTGGCCGTGGCGCCAACAATTTATACACCTTCTGCGTACAACCTCTTCTCCAATCGAAGGTATACGTTGTTTCTTTGGTCGACCTGGTGGCCGTCGGGCAACTGGTGGAAGAACAATTGTATTTGCAACGTCCGCTGGGACCAACCAGTCACCTTGATGGCCCACTGGATGAATCTCACCACTGTATGCTGAAAGCAGATAAGCAGTCGAGTAGTAGGGTGAGGTGAATGTTGTGTAATGCAATCCTCTATATTTTATGGCAGCTAAAGCATGTGCACATGGAATCTGATCAAGATCGAATTCCCTACAACTGCATGTACGATTTTCTAAATCAACAATGCCATTCTGTTTTCCATCGTGCACCTCAAACTGGTACAATGCAATTGGGGACACCTTCATATGTTGCGTAGATTCATCACTAACCCCAATAAGTGCCTCAACCCTTTCTGTCAACTGCGTATCGTAAGAAGCAGCCACTGTACGCCGATCATGAAACCAACGTTGCATCATATCTCGAATACGGTCAATCATAGCAACAATGGGTAACTCTTGAAAATCTTTCACTGCATTATTCATCGACTCAGCAATATTAGTAGTCATAATGTTGTACCTTTTTCTCGGACAAAATGCTCGGGACCACCTCTCTTCTCCAGCATCAACGACATACTGATGAGCTCCAACACTAATGGTGGACAACTGTAGCATGTAAAATGAGTGATCATTAACTCTGTAGGCCTTGGCTGCCTTCCGAAATGGTATGGAAAGATCTTTGTTCTTATAAATGGAAATCATATTTCGTTCTAAATGCATGAAACAAGCACCGTGGTATGCATTTGGAAAAACCGTTGCAATAGCTTTGACAATACTGTTTTTCCTATCAGATACAAAACTAAGATCTTCAACATCTCCAATGGTATCATGCAGACGAGATAGAAACCAACTCCATGAAGCATCATTCTCGGAATCCGCAACACCAAATGCCAAAAGAAATATTTGGTTGTTCCCGTCCTGACATACAGCGGCAAACAAAATGCCCCCATATGAACCCTTCAGAAACATGGCATCAATTGCAATAACTGATCTAATGGCAGCATTAAAACCATCTATGCACGTTTTAATGGAGAAGAACACATACATGAACCTATTTTCATCATCAGTCTTAATGTTCGTGATCGTCCCTGGGTTTGTTTTCTCTAACATGTGACAATAATAAGGTAACATACTGAAAGAAACTTCAAATGATCCGTGTACCTCCTCCATAGCAATATGTTTAGCCCGATATCCTTTGTGGTAATTTACTGTAATGCCCAATTCATTTTGGATATCTCTTATGATTTGCTTTGGTCTGTAGATACGCCCATCACGAAATTTCTCCTTGATATGTTCGCCAATAAACTGTGCACTAGCCTTTCTATTCCATGAAAACCTTTTCTCCATTGAGCAATTGTGTTTGTCGTCAAATCTGGTAATCCGAAAAAAATCAGTGTTTGTAACCTTGAATGCATGTAGCCGCCATTTGCATTCTCCAACAGCACAACGTACAACGTGAAGTATCGGACTTCCACACTTTTAAATTGAAACGATTTGCAGCAGTGTACCTTCTTAGTTGGGAGTGCAACTCTTTCTTACTGTCAAAGACTTCCCCATTTGCAATCATAATCGGCATAGCTCTCGAAGCTACTTCAACATCATTAATTGAACACATTACAGACGTGGCTCGCACCAACCCTTCATTACTGTTTCCAGCACCCTGAACATCTTCAGACTTCTCATTATCTCTGGCTTCGTTACTGAAATCATCAACAACTTTAAATTCTTCTTCAACCGTAGCATCATTTAAATTTGGTGTGTAGCCTTCCCGAATGTAGTTACTTCCCTTCGATGAAGGAAACTGAAGATTGATGGGATGATGTTGTTGATTAGATGACTCTGGAAAACATTGCTGCTGCAATTGTCGGTCACTCTGGCCAATCTCAGACACGGTTATACAAACTAAAGGGTCAACATTCTTTTGACATAATAATATTACAACATCATCATCATCACTTATCTCAACAGGCATGCTTGGGCGGATGGTATGAGCAACCGTCTTTATAATGACTCGGAAGCAGTTTCTGTCAATCCCAGTGACGGCATACACTTTATCTAATAGTTGAGCATAAGTTGCTTCTCTTGGAAATAACACCCATTTTGATCTCTTGCCATCATACCAATAAACCCCTTGTTCACATACCCAATGTCCATCCCAGTTGATTATCAACTGCAAATCATCCATGCTCCTTCCTGCATTCAAATAAAAAATGTTAATAAAACATTGATTCAATTAAAGTATCAAAACTCCCGGCCTGGCATGAACAAAAATCATCGGGCCAAGGCCATCGGGGCAAGGCCATCGGGCCGACATGATAAAACCATCGGGCCGCCATGATAAAATCATCGGGCCACCATGTGAAAATACACTATGAAACAAAACCATCGGGCCAGGGCCATCGGGCCGACATGATAAAACCATCGGGCCGCCATGTGAAAATACATGATGAAAGAAAACCATCGGGCCAAGTCCATCGGGCCGTCATATGAAAATACATTATGAAAGAAAACCATCGGGGCAAGGCCATCGGGCCGCCATGTGAAAATACACGATGAAACAAAACCATCGGGCCGACATGATAAAACCATCGGGCCAAGGCCATCGGGCCGCCATGTGAAAATACATGATGAAAGAAAACCATCGGGCCAAGGCCATCGGGCCGCCATGTGAAAATACATGATGAAAGAAAACCATCGGGCCAAGGCCATCGGGCCGCCATGTGAAAATACATTATGAAAGAAAACCATCGGGCCAAGGCCATCGGGCCGCCATGTGAAAATACACGATGGAACAAAACCATCGGGCCAAGGCCATCGGGCCGCCATGTGAAAATACATGATGAAAGAAAACCATCGGGGCAAGGCCATCGGGCCGCCATGTGAAAATACACGATGAAACAAAACCATCGGGCCGACATGATAAAACCATCGGGCCAAAGCCATCGGGCCGCCATGTGAAAATACATGATGAAAGAAAACCATCGGGCCAAGGCCATCGGGCCGCCATATGAAAATACATTATGAAAGAAAACCATCGGGGCAAGGCCATCGGGCCGCCATGTGAAAATACACGATGAAACAAAACTATCGGGCCGACATGATAAAACCATCGGGCCAAGGCCATCGGGCCGCCATGTGAAAATACATGATGAAACAAAACCATCGGACCAATGCCATCGGGCCGCCATGTCAAAATACATGATAAAAACCATCGGGGCAAGGCCATCGGGCCGACATGATAAAACTATCGGGCCAAAAACAATGAAAAAACATGAAGAAAAACCATGGGACCAAACGTATCGGGCCAAAACCATCGGGTCGGCATGATGAAAAAAAATTTTTTTATAAAAATTCCTTCTTCATTTTTTTGATGGAGGATTAACAAATGTGAAATGCCTACAACTGATTCAAAACCCATAAAGGTCTGCATTGACTAAAAAAAAAAAGTTTAACACTAACCTTGGAATTTTTGATGGAGAAGAAGACTTTGTGAGATGGATCGATGGTTTATTTGCAAGAGATAACTTGAGAATTTCTTGGCTTAGGTTGGGTAAGAGATTTATGGAGAAGAGAAGAGAGGAAAAATAAGAAAATATGAAGAAGAGAAGAGAAGAAGCGACGACGAGAGAACCGGCTGAGGTGAAGAAAGTTGTCTAGATGAAGAAGAAGAAGAAGAAGACAGTGCAGTGGTCAAATGTAAAAGTAAGGGCAATTTTGTCCAAAAAATAGCTTTGGGTAGATGTTGCAAAAATTAGTGGAGCTTGGATAGTGTTGCAACTGTTTACTACTATTTGGGCAATTTTGCTAAATTCCCTTTAACAAATCAATGTTAGCTAAACAAGGGTCGTCTTATTCATAGTCTTATGTCTCTAGCGGTGCGTGTTTTGAAATCTCACTATTATCCAACTTCATCCTTTTTGTAGGCAAAAGCTCATTCTTCAGGCTCTTTTATTTGGAAGAGTTTTATTTGGGGGAGGGAATTATTAGAAAAGGGATCACCCTGGAGGATTGGCAATAGAAATTCTACATTTGTGTATAAAGATAGATGGTTGCTGAGACCTTCTACTTTCAAGACTATTTCTCCACCAATTCTTGGTGACTCAACATTAGTCAGTCAACTTAAATGGCCATCAGGAGAATGGAACGTAGAACTGATCAAAAACAATTTCAATCTGGATGACGTTGCTGTGGTTCAGATGGTTCTGCTAGTGTCTCTTGGTGGCGATTTGTTTGGAGTCTACAGCTACCTCGGAAAATAAAATTGTTTGTTTGGAGAGCCTATCATGATTGGTTACCAACTTATGTGAATTTTCTAAAGCATCATGTTCCAATTGTTGCTATATGCCCGCTCTGCTCTATACACAATGAAACTACAATTCATGCATTATGGGGCTGCCCAGCTTTAAAGCCGTTCCGAAAAGCTTATTATTCTTTCAACAGTGGTTCCTTTCCACCAGATGCAACTACTGCAGATTTTTTGCTTTGATGTAGATCACAACTCCAAGTGTGTAATTTTGAGAAAATGTGTGTTATTTGTAGCGGATTTGGTATCGCCGGAACCATATTGTGCATGACTCTCCTCCTTTGCATGTGGATGAAGTTGTTGCATGGTCCTTTAGATTCTTGACAGAATATCAAGCTGCAGTTTCTGTGCCAATTTCTCAGTCTTCATCAATGAATATTGCTGCTGCGGCTTGGTGTCCTCCTCCAGAGGGGTTTTTCAAGGTCAATTTCGATGCGGCTATTGATTCGACAAATCTGAAGATTGGGTTAGGTATTGTAATTCGAGACTCATCTGAATGTGTTATGGCTGCTTGTTCTAAACCTCGTATTCTGGGTGTCTCTCCCTTACTTGCGGAAGCCATAGCTGTTTTACAGGGTATTCAACTTGCTGCTGAAACAGGATTACTCCCTCTAGTAGTTGAAACTGATGCTTTGGTTGTTGTTAATCATATTGCGAATGAAACGCCCCCTCATTCAGATGTGGGAGTGGTTATTGTTGACATCCTTCGTGCTATAAAAGATTTCCGAGTTCAGTCTGTCAAGTGTGTTCCTCGTCTTGCCAATTTAGTTGGTCATGGACTTGCTAAACTAGCTGTTTCTTTTAATAAAGAAACTGTTTGGATTGAATATTTTTCATCATGTGTGGAGAATCTAGTCCTGAATCATATTCCAGGTTAATGCTTATTTTGATTGCTGTTAATGAAAGTTCTCGTATTTATCACGTGGACTTTAAAGAAAATAAGAATTACAATAAAATTAATAAAAAATAATACATATAATTATTTATTTTATTTTATTTTATTTTACAGATTGGTGAAGTTGAGTTGAACTACATATTATTAACTTAATTAAACCCAAAATTTAAAATTAATCCAACTCAATTCAATTCAACTCAAATGAATCGGATTGGATTGGTCGAGTCGGGTCGGATTATAGAGCCCACCCCCATAAATCACCGAGATATTATTGGATGAAGTCTCTAACTTAATAACAAAATATACGCGACCGAATGATGATATTACGTGTCCGCCTGTAATGCGGTCCACGTCATCTCACCCGCCACAAACAAGTCGGTAGCTAATAATTTATTTAACTATCTATTTATCTGATTAACAAACAGCAACACAACAACAAACAAACAATAAAACCAATCTCTTTCTCTCTCTCTCTTTCACGATCACAGTCATCGTATTCTCAAATCCCAACAATTTATTATTCTGTTAAGAATCGTACTGGACATCACAACAACCTCTATCATCTTCCTTTGAATATTTTTTAATTTATTTTTTTTAGCCTTTTCTTGTCATCAACGCGAAAGCCGAGCTCTATTATTATTGTTGTTGTTGTTATTGTTCGATTTTAAATATTCAAAAGAGAGAAAAAGTGCTTCTTCATGGTAGGCGGCAGGCACCAAACAAACACGTCCAAAAAGTAAGAAAGGAGTGAGCTTTCGGTTTTCCGAGGTTGTGTGAGCGTGGAAATGGCGTTGTTTCGAAAGTTTTTCTACAGAAAGCCGCCTGACGGACTGCTCGAGATCTCTGACCGACTTTACGGTTCGTGTCTCTCGCACTCTTCGCGTTTTTTAGTTGAACATTGATTCATGATTGATTTCTTTTTTAATTTTTTTATTGTTGAATTTCGGTTCTGTACGCTGCGTTTGGCAGCTTGGAATTGGAAATGAAGACTGCTTGTTTTTAATTTTGTTTATTTTATTTTATTTTTAAGCTTTAGCTTTGTTGAATTGCTGTTTGTATGTAGAATGGAATAGGAATTGAATAAAACTGAATTGGAGTTTGAAACTGAGTGGAAATGAAGATGTTTATTTTATTTTTATTTTTATTTTAGTGATTCTGTAGTTGAATTTCATGCAGCCAAACGCAGTTTGATTGATTTTGTGAAACAATGAATAGTTTCGCTTTTGTTATTTTATTATTATTGTGAATTATTTGAGTTTAAATTGAATATGAATTTGAGAATTTAATTTGTTTGCGAGGAGGAATATGAAAACTGCAGTTACCTGAGTATACCAGAAGTGGTTGGCTCATTTAATGTTATTTAATTTCATGAAATAGAATTCCATATCATTTTACAAACTTATTTTTTGTTTGTAAAGCGAAATTTTCATTCACACAAAGTATTAAAAATAGGCAGAATACAACTCTCAGAAGCCACTATAAATTTGGAAAATGTTTGGGGTACTTCAAGAATGCGAATGCATTTGTATCATTGATAGCCTGATAAATAATTCCGAATATATTTGGCCTGATAATCAACATGTTTTCTTTAGGAGACTGTTTCCAAATTACACTAAATTTTCAGTTGCAAATTAGGTAGAGCATTGTTGGATTTTGGAAATGTAAAGTTCAGTTTTTTGTTTTAATTTTTTGTTTAGTTCTGTGTTGAAATAAGCAAACATAGGAATGTATGGAAGTGGGAGTTAGTGGAATTTCAACATGTGTTGCAATGCTATTGATGACATCGATGCACTGCTACTATCAAGGAAGAAAAATACTTGTTAGTTCATATTCTAATAAGATTCGCTTAGGAACCGTTAGACTCAAAAGTTTAAGTTTTAGGCGTGAACACAATAATATTAAGCTCAAGGGCACCCCCTTAGATTTAAGCAACACTAATGGGTTGGCTTGTCACATGAACCTAACCTAACCCATTCACAAACACAAAATTTGATGCAGAAGAAATAACGTCACACAGAGAATACAATTGTAATTAGATTCCTTAAAGTTCAGTTAGTTACATTATAGTCAATATCTAACTGCGGTCTCACCATAGTTGTAATTGAGAAATGCGATGATGGTTGAAATGTTGCATGGCTTGTTTTCTGCAAACGAAGGCTGTGGGATTTAAAGACTTTGATTTCCATAAGGGCAATGTTGCAAACCAAATTAAAATTTTCTATTGCTGTTGAAGCAGTTATTTAACCCCGGGCCGATCCAAATGGACTTTTGCTTATTTGTGTAAGAGTTCAATTTCACCCGGCCTAGATTCAATTTGGGGGGCAGTCTTGAGGTTTACATGCTTTTCTCTCATGTTTAAGTTCAGGGAACTGCCCTAAATCTCTGTTTTCAGTCAATCTTTTATGCTTATTTAAAGATTTAGAGAGAGACATAATTCATTAAAACGGTTTAATCATATAAAACTTGAATATAAACTTATAGTTATTACTGATGATTTCTCACTTTGTGAACATGCAGTTTTCAATTGGTGCTTTACTACTGACGTCTGTGAAGAAGAAAAGTATAAGGTGTACATAGGAGGAATAATTGGTCAACTACAAGAACACTTTCCAGATGCTCAGTTATTGGTGTTCAATTTCCGTGAAGAACATACAAAAAGCCTAATGGCTGATATCTTGTCAGAGTATGACATAACAATAATGGACTACCCTCGGCACTATGAGAGTTGCCCTTTGCTCACAATGGAGGTGATCCACCATTTTCTTAGATCTACTGAAAGTTGGCTGTCACTTGGGAACCATAATGTATTGATAATGCATTGTGAAAGGGGTGGTTGGCCAGTTTTGGCTTTCATGTTGGCTGCACTCTTGATTTATAGGAAGCAGTACAGTGGAGAGCAGAAGACCTTGGATATGGTTTATAGGCAGGCTCCTCGCGAGCTTTTGCACTTGCTTTCACCTCTGAATCCAATCCCTTCTCAACTAAGGTATCTGCAGTACATCTCAAGGAGGAATGTAGCATCAGAATGGCCTCCTTTGGATAGAGCCCTCACCTTGGATTGCATCATCCTTAGATCTATTCCTAATTTTGATGGTGAGGGAGGTTGCCGGCCAATATTTAGAATATATGGACAGGATCCTTTTCTTGTTACTGATCGAAGTACCAAAGTCTTATACTCAACCAACAAAAGAAGTAAAACTGTCCGGAATTATAAGCAGGTGGTACTATATCCTTATTTTTTTGTATACCTTAGTTATGTTTTATTTGACTGCTTTTGCACTCATCAGTGAACTGGAAAGAAGATTTGTCTTCACCATAAAAATTGTCCTTAATTTACGGGGTTTTGTATGAGGATATTTTAAAACAAAACTAATAGGAACCAACAGGGATTAAGATTAACTACTAAAAGCCAAATAACATATGGCCTTGAACAATTTTTGGAATTACCTTGGGATAGCAATTTTAACTGGGAGGACTATGTAGAATCTAAAGCAGCACATTCAACCAGTTTATGGGTGATAATATTTGATGATCAAGGATAGAACCACTTCATAGGAGTTAAACATAGTCTTTTCTGTTTTTCTAACTCAGATAGGCTTTCTACTGAACTAATTTATGAGATTAAAGGTTATGATTATCATTTGAGGTTTAATCTGTATGTGTTAAATAAAAACTTGAGTTTAAGACTTCATTACAAGGTAGGGAATGTTTAATGTTTAAATAACAGGATTTAAAAATTGATGCAATTTGTTTGCCTCCTTTACATCTCATAAATCATACAGACACACCTTTATTATTTATAATAGATTCTTTGGCCTTTTTAATCTGTATTATATAGTATTTCTCTTACAAGAAAAGCCTCTACTTGCTACATTGATGGAACCAGTCTTCCAGCAAGACTGCCCAGATAATTCACGTTCATCTTTCTTTATCAACTGTCCAAAAAGAAATAGTACACGTAATTAGGATTATCATATGGGCTAGTTTAGGTTTGGGAAACTTTTTAGATCAGACTTCAACATTAAGCAGGTGCTTTTGCTACGTATCGCTTTATGCCAAAATGATTTTTGTTGAAGGTAGCTGATATTGGATAAAGAAGCCAGGGAATGTATAGGAAATTGGGAATTTTATGTTGGGAGCTTCAGTTGTGCACAAGTTTGAAACTGTTGCATTAACCAGGAGCTTAGGACTCTAAACTTGAATGAAGCTTCAATTGAGCTTAGGACTCTAAACTTGAATGAAGTTTCAATTTATTACTTCATGCACAACCATATTTTCTTCTGCTGTGATTTGTCTTTTCTTTGTAATTTTATGATATCTTCATTATATTTTTTGGGTGGCATATGCTCTTTACGTGGCACCTAGAATTTGATCCAAAGTCTAAAATATATGATTGGTTGGACCACCGCAATTATTTGTTGCAGGCAGAATGTGAACTAGTTAAAATTGACATCAATTGCCATATACAAGGTGATGTTGTGCTCGAGTGTATCAGCTTGAATGATGACATGGAGCAAGAAGAGATGATGTTCCGGGTTGTGTTTAACACAGCTTTTATCAGATCAAACATTTTGATGCTTAACCTTGATGAAGTTGACATGTTGTGGGATGCTAAAGATCTATTTCCAAAGGAATTCAGGGCTGAGGTATATGTCTTGGCGTTCTCTAATTCTCTTTTTATTTTCTCTTTTTCATTTTTTTTGGGTATTGCTTTGTAATGGTGCTCTCCCTAATACAAATGTTGGATGAAGATTCTTTTCTCAGAGATGGATACTGCTGCTTCCATTATCCCTGTGGACATTTCTAGCTTTGATGAGGAGGGCCTTCCAATTGAAGCATTTGCTAAAGTTCATGAGATCTTTAGCCATGTGGATTGGTTAGATCACAGGGCAGATGTTGCATTAAATATGCTCCAACACTTAAGTGCATCTAATATGCTCCACGAGAAGTCAGACACTGCTTCCAGTCCAAGGGCAGGATCTCGTCCTGTACTACAGGTAACAAGTCCTAAATATCATCAGGATAAAACAAAGCACAAAGTGGTGGAGGATATCACTAAGAGTTCAACATCCTTGGCGCTAAAGATTCAAGCTGTGCCATCAACAAAAGTGTCTCCAGATACTGATGCGAGTAAGGAGGAAAAGCCCGAAGAATCTCAGAATGCCCTTCAACGACCAAGTAAATCTGATGTTGCTTCCCAAAAGACACCTGAGTCTTCTCAGTCTACTTCAGTTATTCGTAATTCTATGCAAGATTCATGTCTGTTGGTATCTGGGCAACCTGACTCACCTCAAGGTGTCAGTGGTAAACTTCAGTTGCATGATCATGCTTCATCTTTAAGTGCTGAGGTCACTCATCCGACGACAGCATCACTGGCCATCCCAGATTCAGCTCCAGCTGTTTCAACCAGATCTGAATCTTTGGAAGTCAGAGATTTTTTTTCACCACCAACACCACCACAAGCTCCTCCAATTCGACCCTCCATGACTCCTACTGCCTCAGAAGCTATTCCTTCTCCTCCACCCCCTCCCAAGCTACCTTCTCATTATCGTTTGGCCTTAAATTCAGCACATTCTTCACTGACCAAAGAGTGTGAATCCCATTTAGAGAATACGGATAAGCTTTCATTAGCCACTTCCGCAATGGCTCTTGAGACTTCATCATCAAGCATGACTTCCAGTGCTTCGTTGTCTAATACTCCAGCCCCTCCAGCCCCTGCAATTGCTTCATCAACTCTTCCGTTGCCGCCCCCACCTCCTCCAACACCACCTATGAAAGTTCCAGTCTCAGGTAGAACTACAACTGCTTCATATTGTACTGCTTTCCCTCCAGCACTTGCAGCTGCTTCATCAAAGACTCCACCACCTCCAACTCCTCCCCCTCCTCCAACGCCACCTCCTCCTCCACCTTCGACGGAGAATCCAGCTGTTAGAGCTCAACCTCCTACACCCCCACCCCCTCCTCTTCATGCCGCAAAATCTGCTAGTTCAACTGTTTCATCTCCAGTGCCACCACCACCCCCACCTGCTCCCAGTTTGTCATCAAATGGCTCTTCTGTCCCTTCTGCTCCCCCTCCTGTTCCTTTCAGTAATGGGCTTTCGAAGACTCCTGCCTCTCCAGAACATCTTTCTGCAAGTAGTAAAGGAGGGCCTCCATCTCCTGCACCACCATTAATTTCTCCAACTAGTGGAAAGGGGCGATTATTACGTACTGTTAATTCAAGGAGTCATCAAAACAAAAAATTGAAGCCTTTGCATTGGTTGAAGTTATCAAGAGCTGTGTCAGGAAGCTTATGGGCTGAAGCACAAAAATCTGGTGAAGCTTCCAAGTGTGTTCTACTTTGCTGAAGGAGAAATTTTATGTTATTTGATTACTTATACTTATCCCTCAAGTCTTTTGAACTTTTATTTGTTATCTCCACGTAGGGCTCCCGAGATTGATATGTCAGAACTTGAAAGTCTGTTCTCAGCAACTGTTCCAAATTCAGATCTTGGAGGAAAATCAGGTCTGCGTGGTTCACGTCGCCCTAAACCTGAGAAAGTGCAACTGGTAATATAATTCTCAATCCTTATCTCTTATATAATACGTAATCTGTTTTTTCTCTTTTTTGTTACTTAAAAACTGTCCACAATGATATTCAATTATCACCATGAACTGGAGTGTGGATGCTGTCAAGATACTTTGGGAGGCAGTAATCTAAAACTTACTGTTTTGGACATCAGTTTGTTCAAAGTATCTTCTTTGATGGCGTTTCTTTGTTACTTCCTGTTATTGGTTTAACTCAAGAACAGTCATGAAATCAAATGATCAGAAAATATCCTTCTATATGTTATTGTACTAATTATTATGCATGATCATGACCTTTGCATTCTTGCATCATATCGCATTTGTGATTATCTTATTACGGTTTACTTTTTTGATGATAGCTGGTAGTTTGTAGTTAAAACCGATAACTAAAAACCACAGCTAGTTTTCATAGCAAGATACCTTGTCATGTTGCACATCAAAAAAGTTCATATCTTTTCTGTTGTTATGTTTTTCTAATGCCAAGGTCTTGAAACTGTTGAACATATCTGTCATTTCAAGCCGACCATTGGTCATCTACCCAAGTAATAAGGATAAATGTCAAACTTTTAATGCTTGAAACAAATGGGAAATCACGTAATGGACACCCAAATTGCAGTAGAATGGATAGAGAGTGAACATTATTGCCTTTTTTTTTTTAATATGTCTTGTTTGATGATAATATAGTTCTCATTAACATGAATTAGTATTTAGTCTTACTTTTTTTTAAAAAAAAAAAAAATTAAGAACGGTCTCTTCTTGTAGATTGATCACAGGCGAGCATATAATTGTGAAATCATGCTTTCAAAGGTGAAAGTTCCATTGACCGACTTAATGGTAAGAGATGAATATTATCATTTATAGTTTGTGACCATGTGCATCTTTAGAAAAAGAGCAAATTACGGTAATCCCCCCAAGGTTAGACATATGACGAGTGGAAACGAATTTTCAATTTATTGACACTATCTCCGTAATTAGTGAGGCTCAACATCTAATAATTAATCAGTTTTTCCATTAAAAAGGCAAAATTATCTCATTTATAACTATTAAATTACTTGAATACCCTTAAGTCATTCAATATTAAAAATAAACATTAATTGATTGACACTATTTATTAATTAAACATTAAAATTACTTAAAAAAACCAAAAATAACTAAAAGTATAAAGAAGAAGGAACTTGAATTAACAAAATAAAGCTTGAACGGGTAATTAGTTTTTTAATTGAAATATAGATATCAATATTTAACGATTAATCTACTTTAATCCAGGGTTGGTACACAATCACATCATATTTGGACTCAACTAAACTATGATTCAAGCATGTGATGATGTGGCATTGTCCTAACCATTGAATAAGAGTAAATGGATGGTTAGATATTGTAGTCTAGATTTAAATAAATAATTTAAGTTAATTTAACTCTTACATATTTAAACAAAACAAAGGAAATTTAAAAATTAACGGAAAAAAATTTAAAATTTAAAATTTAAAAAAAGAAGAAAAAAAGGAAAGAAGGGGATTTCTAAGTAGATCCAACATCTTTCGGGTGACAATGGAAGAGATCCAGCTTCCTTCACTCTGGAGGAGGTTGTGGAGGCCACCTCCATTGTCTAATTTTTTTTATTTTCCTACTTTATTTTTTCTATTTTTTGTAAGTTTTATATGTATTTTCAATTTTTTTATTCAATATGTAATTCTTTCTTTTATTCATTTATATAAAATGACTAAAATACCCTTAAAAGATAAAGTCTTAATGACAAGGAGCTGAGTGTCAATAATATGAAAATTCATTGCACCTGTAAATTTGGTAACCTCAGGAGAAGTTAAATTTTACTATATTGTGAACTTCAATATTCACAATATCTCATACCATACTAATTGGACTCAGCTTTGGCAAAGCTGAGTCCTCATTCTGCAACATCTAGGCTGTTTGCAGACTACCTCATTCTAGACACATCATGTAATGATAAGAAAATATTTTCTAATCAATTATATGTTTCCTATTTTGTGAAACACGGACAGAGTTCAGTGCTTGCCCTGGAGGAATCAGCAATGGATGTTGATCAGGTGGAAAATCTTATAAAATTTTGTCCAACGAAGGAGGAAATGGAACAACTTAAGGTAGAATGGATGATTATCAAATTAATATCATGTTAAATCCTTGATCATTAATATTTTATCCAATAATCTTCTTTGACCTCATAGCCTTGATTTATAGTCAAAGACAGTTGCCTCAAGAAGTCATTTCTATTTGTTTATTTTGGGTTTCAAGTTACAATTTCATTTATGTTTATTGTGCCTAGGGTTATACTGGAGAAAAGGCAAATTTAGGAAAATGTGAACAGGTCAGTGAGATTTTATCTTATTTTGTTATTTATCTTTATTCCTAAAGTCTCTTGTGGAAAGGACAAATGATTATCGATTGAGATTTAACATAATTTGACATGCATATTGTCTTTTGTTGTCAATACCTATAATACACGTGCAATATGTGGAAGTTATGTTATATACAGGACTTCAATTGGAATGAAAAATGCATAAACAACATCAAAATGTTGATTTGAGAAATTATCAATATTTTTTTTTTCTTTGAGAATTATAAATCTAGTAAGTACTCCAATTTTGTGCATTCCCATACTTCAATATTACAATTTAAAAGTTTATTTTTGCTCTGGTTTAGAGTTTGATGATTTCTTTTTAATTAGCTAGAAATATTAATTAGTGGAATCTTATAACAAGTCCTTTGTGAAGAGTAGCTAACAATTAAAGTAGTAATTAACTGGTATTAAATCCATAAAAAGGCAGTTGAGTTTAGTACTTTCCTAGTGAACATATATGGGAATTATACTTGTAGTCTAATGGCAATTCCTCTTTAAGGGAGCATGCGGACTATTCTATAATGGATATCATTTTATAGGATTTTGCCTCTGTTTGATAGGAAGCAATAATAATTTGCTGAATATTTTATGCATAAAGTTGGAAGGTAGAATGTGAGGTGAAGGAAATAAACATATTTTGGCTTTCTTTTGATACACATGTTTATCTACTTAATATGTGTGTTCATAAAATGCCTTTGATATGAAGCACTTTCTTTTGCTTAACTGGCATGGTTAATCGGTAAAATGATTGGTCACTTCATATCTGTCCCCATGGCTTCAATTGAATGTTATGTGCTGTCTGCTCTACACAAAGCTTATTCTTGTTCTTGCATTTTACCTTGACAAATAAGCATCTTTTCTAACAATGTCTTTAGTTTTTAGCAGTTTTGATGAGCAGTTGGGTAACCACTATGCTGTGCTTTTTGTTCAATGACAAACTATATAGGCACCAATCTTGGTCAATGTCATATAACTCCATCTGGAGGAAAAATTTTGTTATTATTTGGATCAATTTAAAATTAATATGCTTTCTTATTTTTTGTGACAGTTCTTCTTAGAGTTAATGCAAGTTCCTCGAGCAGAAGCCAAGCTCAGAGTTTTCTCATTTAAGATACAGTTTCGTTCCCAGGTTAAATGAAGTGTTAATCAACCTGATTGCTTTCTATCCTGTGGTTTGTAGATACTAATCTGGTCTTTTGATTTTTTATTTAGGTTTCTGACCTTAGAAGTAGCCTGAATATTGTGAACTCAGCGGCGGAACAGGCAAGATGCGCTCATTTACTCTCAAATCATATTTGTGGAAACTGGTCAAAACATATAAAGGACTGACATAATATTGATCCCTCTATTGTATTCCTATCAGATCAGGAACAATGCAAAATTAAAGAGAATCATGCAGACAATTCTTTCATTAGGAAATGCTTTGAACCAGGGAACTGCCAGGGGTGAGTGAAATGTTTGCTTGTTAGTTTCTTGGCTAGACTATTTGTCATATCACATATGATTCCTAAGGAGAAAGCATTGATATTTTGTCACTGAGCATCAACAAAGAAGGTGAATAATCTACTTCGAAACTTCCAATAAATGTTTCCTTTCTCTGTTAGAGCTTTTACCATCTACCAAATGCATTTAAATTGTCGTTTATTAGCTGAAAGCCTTTTGAGATACTCCTTAGTAATTGTTTGAGGACCTTTTAGGAACACCTATCATCTTTTAGGATTGAATAACTTTTTCCTAAATTTTCATTTCTTTTCAATAATGCATTTTAGGATTTGTGATAAGTCAGTTTTTAAATATATTTTACATGTAATTCATTAAAAATTAATTTGTGTGGTGTGTGGCAATGTGGGAAATTTGTAAAAGCATGTGACAAAAGAGCACATCTGTCATCATTAACATCAGTTATGTGTCAATTCAGTAAAATACATAATTTTTTCTCTTAGTTTCATTACTTCGCTGACTTCTTCAACAAAATAACTTTATTTGTATTAGATCATGTTCTCAATGGTGCATTTGTTGGCTTTTAAAGATCACAAGTTGCCTTCTTTTGGGTTTTACCTCTTTCTACTAGCTACTTACAATATTGAGCCACAACATGTTTTCACCACTAGCATGAAGCTTAAGCAATATGCATTTTGATCTGTGCGGATTTCAAAGAACATAATTATCTTATACATTTCTTTTGGCACTTCCATTTGGTACTCACAACATGTTCATCTTGAGTGAGAGAAATTTAAATCCGCTGGGGGTTGGCTTTGACTTGTCTGGCAATATGTTAATTTTAGATAACTTGAGATGCCTTTGCATATAAGCTGGACCTATTTTGGATACTTTATATGCAACCTCTGAGATTTCCTGTCTAGTAGTATCCTTAATGTTTCCCTTTTTCTTTTTCACGTTTCTTTTCTTTATTTGGCTTTAGGTTCGGCAATTGGATTCCGGTTGGATAGCCTTCTTAAACTCACTGATACACGTGCACGGAACAACAAGATGACTCTTATGCATTATCTTTGTAAGGTATAACAATTTCTAATCCTTAAGAACATAACCATTCCCACTGAATTAGAAATTCAGTATAGTGTGCATTAAATTCTTATGATGTATTATGTAAGCATCTGGATGGCACCCATGCCAATGATTGTATGCCGATGCACTTATTTTTGTGCTTTTTCTTTTGCATTTGAATTGAATTTTACAGTTTTTGATGCATTTACGAGCATTATATTAAAAGCACATTCATGTTTTGAGTACTTTTGGAGTTCGTTTGAAGCATAGGCTTGGTTAGTAGTGCCCGCCCATTCTGTCTCGTTCGGGCGGACGGGGACCGTCGAAGAAGTGCCTCGACGCGCCGCAGCCACTACTTTGACTCCTTTTATGCAATTATGAAACTCCACGGAACTTTCTCGATTCCAACGCAACTTCCAAAAAATGCTTCAAATGAACTCCAATAGTACTCAAAACGTGTAAATATTGAAGAGAAATAGATGTAAGATGATCAGTGGAATGCCCTACCGTATGGTTGGAGAAATAAGATTAAGAGATGTGTTTATACTGTATCATAGAAGGAGCTTCCTATTATACTGGTTTCAAGCTGTGTATTTGTTAAATCATGAACTAACTTAACTATATATTTTGATAGTTTTAAGGGAAAAAAATCAACAAATTGTTGACTGTATCATAGAAGGAGAAGCATCTCATATTTCAAGGAAGTGTTATTAATTCTACTCCTAAAATTTTGATTTTACAAGTCGATTTCTTGTAGATTGAATTACTTTTACTCGTTTACATTTAGTGAAAGAAAATATTCCTTCTACATGAATTTGAATTTCTTTACTAATTTGATTACAATATTTGATGTGATCATTGCTTATTGCTTATTCGTCTGTCTTTGTAATTAATCCTTTTTGGCATTACTTTCTAGTTACTTCCTGCATAAATTTTTTTTGTTGTAATGTGCTGACAATCATCTGGTGTGTCTTGACGACTTCTGTTGTATGAACATGTGATAAGCATGAGTCTTGTGCTAACATTGTTTCAAAGTTGTTTCTATTCAAATGTATATGATATTGTGTTTATTTATTAGGATCTGACTTATGATGTCTTTCTTCATATAACTGGTAGCATTTTTGGTGCTCCTCCGTGGAGAAGTTCCCATGACACATGTTCATATAATTCTGCTTAATAACCTGTAGGTACTTGCTGATAAATTACCAGAACTTCTAGATTTTGCAAAAGCCCTTGCCAGTTTGGAACCTGCATCAAAGGTAATTTCTGGTGTTTGGTGAGGATTGGTTTGATAAAAGCTGGTGTTCTGACAGATGTATGATTTCTATCTAGATACAATTGAAATTTCTGGCGGAGGAAATGCAAGCCTTAAGCAAAGGATTGGAGAAAGTTGTTCAGGAACTCTCCATGTCTGAAAATGATGGTCCTGTATCAGAAAATTTTTCCAAGGTATATTAAGCATGTTCTCTCACTTTTTTTTGTTGCTATTAGAATTACGCGAAATATGTTTTATAAGTCTACTATTAATTTTCCTTGCAGTCAATCCTCTATTAACGGTACAAATACAAACGCTTTTACATTAAGAATCCGTGTTCTGTCATTCTTTGGATAATGGCTTTGGGATTGTCCATTTTAGTTGCTGTAAGGATTTGTGGTATTGGATTAAACTCAAAACAAACTGTCAGTAGGATGGGCGATTAAATTTACAAGTTCTATTAAAATCTTAATAACTGGTGTTCCAGAGTATGAAATTTTATTACTATGGTAATTAGATTTCAGTCATATTCAGCATTACCTCTGCTCATCTTCTTGAAAGATTTTTGGCTTCTGCATGTCTGTATATTCCGGTCTCTGTCTCATTTTTGTGCCCATGCTGCATGGTGTTGGGGCATTGTCACGATAAGCATGTCGAGTTGCATAGAAGTATGATTTGACAAATTGGACTGCATTTGACCAAGTAGATATTAAGCTCTAATTTGTGAAATATTAAGCATATTTGATTAATGAGATAGTAAATTTTATTAACCTGCTCCGTTAGTTGATTGGTAACAAGAAACTAAGATCGAACCTGATAATATACAATGACATCGGAACAAAACAAAGTAAATGGGCTGCTTAACCAGAAGCTGGGAATCAATTTTATCAAGTTTATGCTGATAGCAAATATACATATACTGAAAGTGCTTGCATATGAAAAATCATTTGTCATTCTTCCTCATATTATTCAGCTATTTATACTTTCTCCTTTTGTATTTTTGTCGTTTTCGTTTGATTTTCATACAACTTCTGGATTGGCTTTTGTTGGTCAGAGTTTAAAGGAGTTCCTTCGTTTTGCTGAAGCTGAAGTGAGAACTTTGGCTTCGCTGTATTCTGCGGTGGTAAGTCGCAAGACTTCAAGTGTGAAGAATGACAATTTATGTTTTATGGTGTTTACCCAATAAGACAGTTTCTTTACTTGGATTGTTTTACAGGGTAGAAATGTGGATGCTTTGATTCTTTATTTTGGAGAAGATCCGGCTCGCTGTCCCTTTGAGCAAGGTATGTTGATCCAAAATATTTCTAGTAGAGCGATTCTTCTTATGTTTTAGGTTGCTACAACCTAAATAATTATAATTGACAGCTAGTTCGTTGCTATTCTGAATTACTGCTGCAGTTATTTCAACTTTACTCAACTTTGTGAGAATGTTTAATAAAGCCCATGAGGAGAACTGCAAGCAGCTTGAACTAGAAATGAAGAAATCGACGGAAAGTGATAAGTCGAAGAAGAATGCTTTGCATATGGAATCCGAACGCATGATGCATCCTCCAATCAAGAGTAGCAATGTCAAGTGATTTAATCTTTCAACACGAAATTTTTTTTCCCGTCTCTTCTTAGAAAGCAAATAATGTTTGCTCCACCGCGGCAGAGACGTCCAACAGAAGTAATGGAAGGATCTCACTGATGTTGGAGCGGAATGTATACTTGGCCGGTAGATTAAATCCGAAATGTAAATATAGAATTTCGTAATTTACAGCTGACACCTAGATTGAATGAACTTGTCTTCCGTGAGGTGAGCTTCTCTTAGCCATTTCCCGTTTCTGTTTGATCAACTCTTTCTTCTTCTTTAGCTTAATTCTAACATCTCGGTTTCTTCATTCTCTACACGATTGCTTACTACTATAATTTACTGCTTTGATCAGAGCAGAGACGGAGGAGATGGCGGATGGCGACCTGTAAATTATCCGCTCACGTTGTAAGTAACTTTAGACAGAGAATTTGGGAGATGTTGAATTTTCTTCTTCTTTTTTCCTCCAAATAATCTTTTCTTGATTTTGTCTTGAATATCCTCTTGTGTGCTTTGTGATTATTGTTTGGTAGTATATTCTTTTGTTTATTTTTTTTTTCCTTGATATTATATACACATAATGGTTACAAATCATGGATACCTGTAAATATATTTCATGAACTCGGATTCCAACTACTGTTATGCATTTTTTTTTTTTTTGGCACTTGATGTGATCCCGATATGATATTTGATGAAAGTTAGGTAGTAGTCACTAGTCAATGAGACCATACCGAACCAATTTTAAAATCTCCATAAATTGAAGTTTCGATATCAGTTAGATGGGGGTAGTTGTTGACCTGCGTGTCAATTCTCTACCGATTTGTATCAACCCCAATTATAAGAAGTAAAAACATTTGTGTTTGTTTGTTTGTTGTATGGGTCTTTGTGTTTAGGTCTATGGTTCTTGGCAGTCTGCGAGTGAGTGCAGAACGTGATTTGATAAAAAACACGTTAAAGATTAAAAAATTGTGTAAAAAAACTTACAGTTATTGTTTCAAAACAATGACCAAGTGTCTTTAAAAGAGTAAAAAAAACTTAAAAAGAGTGCATGATGTTGCACATGGTAAACTTTGCCCCGTGGTGAATTTAAGTCGGGAAGATTACGCCAATAATTCGGTGCATGTTAGTTTACTAGTTTTCATTGTTGACCGTGTGCTTTCAGAACATCAGAACATACATTAATATTAATTTGCTCATTAGTCTATGCTCTTTAAGTTTAGTTGAAGATTATTCTTGGAAGAACTTATAAAATCATAACTTTAGCAAATATGTCAAATTATGGGTTGGAGTGAGGGTTGCTCCTCGTTGACATCAAAATAGCGAAACCTAAACAACTTCAAATGACCTAAGATTGGCTAATTGAAAATTCGACCAAACATGGTCACTGTATATAGTTTAAAGAGTCTCAAAATGAATGATAAAAAAGAATTTTGAGAAAAATGTATATTTTGTCAAGGTTTATTCATAATCAAGTTTGTTATTTATTTAATAGTTTCCGGAGGTTCGTATAAAAGATTTTGTGGGCTATCTCAAAAACTCTGCTCTAACGGTATATTATCCCTATAGTAGCTAAATGTTAGAGATATAAAATACTTGTTGTATACTTGTATAGTATACGAGGGTGTGTGTTTACAACCTTGAAGTTTCTTCTTTGGAACAAGAGAGGTCATGGGTATGTTCCAATAATGTCTTGTGTGTTGTGCAAGTCACGTGCCTTCAACGGAGCAAAATACTCGAGTCCCCACTCCCCACAAAACAAGACAAAAATTAAAATATCTCTAATATTATAATAAACTTCTCTTAAATGTTGATTCTATTTTACAATCCCAATTTTTTCATCAAAAAAATCCCTAGAAATAGTCTCCCTGTTTTGCTGAAATTTGGGTTCTGGATTTCAGTGTTTATTTTTTTTACATGGATTTGAGTGATCTTCAATCAAACATTTATTTTTGTGATCGATTTTAAAACTCCTTCGATTATTATCTAAAAACTCATTTTGCTTGTGTTTGAGGTAGTTTTTGGATTGAGTCTTTGACGTTATTTTAGGTTCGAGTTATTATAATTGTAAATGGTATGTCAAAAAATTTTAAAATTTAACAAATAAAAGGTAATATGATCCTTTTAACATAGATAATTGAGTCACAAAATTTTTAATACTATATATATTTTACATACGGTGTGATAACTTAAATGTGAGATATTATCAGGTTGAATGAATATTTATATTACTATACTATATTTTTTATATATGGTGGTGATAATTTAAATGTGAGACATTATCAAGTTAAATATATTCATATTACCGTACCATATTGAGTGATGGTTAAATCTGTACATAATTAAATTTTAGTTTTTAAACTAATAACATTTTAGATTACGCTTAAATTTTTTTTATTTCTTCATCTGACGAACCATATACTCTTGATCGAAAGTAGAAGATGATTGCTAACCTAACAACCTTTGGATCACTGTCTAAATCATAAATTCAAGTAGATACAGTGTGAGCCGTTAGATATTAAATTCTTCAACAAAGTGTTTGTGTCGGTGGTTGTCGTCAAGTGAAGGCAGAGGTGCTGGTGAGTATATGATTAGGGCTTTGGCTTCACATGCATAAAGTGGTCTTAAAAAAAAGGGTAAGTGGTGGGGACTACCTCGAAGAAGAAGAAGTGTACTCTTAGATATTTATATAAGAGTTAATTGCATCAATATTAACTTTACTATTGGTAAATATTTTTAATAAAATTTAATTAAATATAATACTTATTCAAGAATATTTTTATAAATAAATTTAAAAGTTAATTAATGAAAAAAAAATTTTATTAATAAATTTAAAAATTAATTCTATCTATAATTAAATAAACTTTAAAAAAGATAAATATTATTTACTCTTTATATAACATAGGTACTAACTATTCGAATTCACAATCTTATTAATATGGTTTCTATTTAAATCTCAATTTATATCCCTTTTATAATTGAATACACACAATAATTACGAAAAATCTCACTTCCCTTGTGTCAGCCAAGTCTATATGGTATTTCACAAGTTGGCTAGGATGCACAATATTATGGATCGTAATACCATCGCTCATTTAATTGAATAAAATTCATATTTCTCCGTTTTGTGACACTTGCGCGACTATATTATTTGGCCATTTTCGTGTCTATGAGTTTTGGTAACAACAGTCACAATTCTTTATTTATAATTACAAAAACAAATGGTTCCCTTGATTAAATAATAGGCATTAAGTTACTATGATTTAGTTATACAATAATGTCATTAAAGATGTTTATCTGCAATCAATTTTAAAATATAGATCAAACTTTGAGAAATTTTTGAAAAAAAAAAAAACCAATACATAAAGGTATAAAAATGAGGTAGATAGACATAAACATGGTAACCTAATTCTGCTAATTAATTTACAATAATGTATTTTATAATTGTATAGTTTCAATGTTGTACAAAATATTATTTATAATTAATGCCATAATTGAACTAACTTAAATGCAACCAATTAAATGTGATTATTAAACATCCTTTGTAATAATTAAAGCAGGGTCCAATTGTTGTTCTCCTTTGGTAAATTTTTTTTTTTTTTAAAAAAAATATAATATATCCAAAGTTGTTGATTGTAGACTGACCAACATTGAATTAAAAAAAAAGAAAAAAAAAGGGATTTAACTTAATAAATAATAACAACAACAAATTCTACATGTTTGAATCAAAACAATAAATAATACTGAACTTGAGTTTTGTTAAATTATACAAGTTAAATTTGATCGTTAAAAAATAATAATTACTATTAAAAGAAAAGGTTAAAAAAAAATTGATGATGGATTCACATTGGATTAAGTCTTCATTGAATCCACTTTTTAATAGTAAAATTTAATGTCACAAACGTTACGAGAGTTAAGTGTAGATTTTTTAAACTTTAATTTTAAATATAATTTAATAAATCTCATGTAGATTTAATATTATTTGTTCTATTGTAAATTAATTGTTAATTTGAATATTCTTTTTGTTATTAGCTTATTTTGGTTGTACCAAACAGCCAACAACTATAAGGTCCTCATGTTGAAAGGCCAAAAAAAAAAAAAAATTCACCTACAAAAAATGATAGGTCTATGTCATCAACCAGTTTTCTAATTCCATAAAAATGACATATGATATTTTTTTTAATCCCTCTTCCTGCTTTCCCTCGATTCTCTCTCGCAGAATTTCTTGTTTGTTCACACTTTACGTTAAAATATATCTGAAGTGTTTTCAGTATTTACTATCTGTCTAAATATCTAAATATTATACGTAAAGGGAGGAATTAAAATGTTAATCATAAACTCAAATATTGAGATTGTGACGTTAATCATAACCTCAAATATTAAAGTTGTAACTTTTTTTTGCCTTTATGAGAAACAACTTTAATGTCATAGACTCATAGTGTGGAGGTTTGGCCAAATCTAGGGGGTGTTGGTTTCATTTAATACTTGGCAAAACAACAACACTTCTCTTTGACAATTTGCACCTTTGCACATCCATCTCTGCTGACTTTTTTTTTCTTTTTACCCAGAAAAGAGAATCCCAACCCAAACACACCTCTCTGTCTCTACAATCTCATGTAATAATAATAATAATAATAATAATTTCACTTGCAGTGTCTCTATTTGCATGTGATACGAGGCTAAATGACTTTGGGGATTGTCTTGGAAACAGTGATTTTCTTTTTCTCTCAGATTTTATTTTTTCCTTTTTCTTTGTTACAGAGAGAGAGAGAGAAGAGAAGGTGATTAGGTGAGAGATAGAAAATCAGAGAATTAGCAAACAAAATACCTAAAACAATAAAAAAGAGATCATCCTAAGCACAAACCCAAATCATTGAACCCCACCAGAAATTTCTCACTTTTCTATTTATTTATTAAAATAGCAATAAAAAAAGTGACCAAAAGACAACACAGTCGTCAGTCGCAGTAGTAGTCTCTTACAAGACAATCTCTTTCTTCTGTTTCTGTTGTCTGAATTTTTGCTTTATCAAGTGAGAGGGATCCCAACGTCTCTCTCTCTCTCTCTCTCTCTTTTATTTTTGTCACTTCACCAACCCCCATTACTTGAGCTTTAAGCTTCAATTCTTATCCAAATTATAACATCTATGTCCCATTAGTAGCAGTACTCAACATGCATTGTTTCTAGAAGCAAAAAAAGAAGAAAAAAAGAGAAACAAAGTGAGAATTATATATACACATATATAGAGAGAGAGAAATGGATGTGGTTAGTAATAGGAGAAGATCAACATCAGTTGGTGGTGGTGGTGGTGGGAAGAGTGTTGTTGCAGGGTCTGTTTGGGAGAGCAGAATGAGGAGTGATGAAGTTAAAGGTGGGATCAAGGTCTTCAATGGAGGAGGCGGAGGAGGAGGAGGAGAAGAGAATTCTGAGGAAAATGGTGGTGGTGGTGGGAAGAGGATGGTGGGGGTGAGGAGAGGGCAAAATGGCGGTGGGAGTTTGGTGGGTGTTAGTGGGAAGAGGAAGACATGGAAAGGGGAGAGCTTTATTGAAGGATCATCAGGTGGGTCTGACAATAAGAACCCAATTCAGATTGCTAAAGAGGTTGTCAATGGTGGTGGCGGTGGCGGTGGCGGTGGTGGAGGAGGAACCAAGAAGAGCCCAGTTCAGGTTTTGAAGAAAGGAAGATCTGAAGAAACTACTAGGAAGAGCACTACTGCTACTAGTACAAGATCTGATCGTCAGATTGTCAAAGTGGCGTCTTCTTCTTCTTCTTCTTCTGTTGTTGAACGACAACCAGTAGTTGATAATCAGTTGAGGAAGTCAAAATCTGACTCCACTAAGAGTACTACAACTAGTAATTTGGTCCAATTGAGGAAGTCAAAATCTGATCATCATGGGTCCAACAACCAAGATTTGGATTGTTGTTCAAGTAATAAGAGTCTCGATGATGATTGTTTATCTGTTGAAGAAAATGAGAAATTCCCAGATGGATCTGATCAACAGATTTGCAAAGAGCTTGATGTCTGTCAAGAAAAAACCATTTCAAGTGATACAACAACCAATGTGGGCATTACCAAACCACAACCAAAACCAGAACCTGAACCAGAATCAAAACCAGAACCAGAACCAGAATCAGAATCAGAATCAGAATCAGAACCAGAACCAGATCCAGAACCAAAACCAGAAGATTCAGTTCCAGCTATTGACATTGATGATGGTGAAGAAGATCAAGAAGAAGAAGAATTTGAAGAAGTTGAGGTTGTTGAGGATGAATTTGAGAAGAATAATACTAGTGTTGATATAAAAGAAATCAATGTACCTGAAGAACAACAACAGAAGCCTAAAAGGGTACTGGTTTTCAATCAATTCAACAACAAAAATTCCTCTTTCACATCGACTGTCAACAAACAGCCTCCTCCAGTCATCAAGAGAGCCACAGTTTACTCCAATTCCAATCCCACAAAACCAACAAGAAGTAAGTGTTTTCAATTTATATATATATATATGTCTTTTGGAATTGTTTTTATTGTTTTCGCACCATTTTTTTTATTTTATTTTACTTGCTTTTTAGGCTCAGTTCCAGATGACCACTACCAGAGTTTCCCAGAAACACACAACAACAACAAATTGCAGAATTTGGGTCAGATTTCATTTCTTCATTGATTTTCATTTGTTATTTTTTTTTTTTATAAAAAAATTAATATATATATTTTCTTTATTTTCAGTGGATTTGGTCATGTGGAGAGATGTGTCAAAATCAGCATTTATCTTTGGGATTGGAACTTTTGTAATGATCTCATCATCCTACACTCAGGAGATCAACTTCAGGTAATTAGCAAAACATAATTTCCATGTTTGATTAATCTTCAGTTGAACAAAAATCAAAATCATTTTTTTTATTGTTTATACAGCTTCATTTCTGTGATTTCCTATCTGGGTTTGGTCTATCTAGCTGCCATTTTCCTCTACAGAGCAATTATCTGCAGGTAACACCAACTTTTTCTTTAAAAAAAATTGTTTTTCCTGGAAAATAAGTGGGAAATTTTGTTACTACAAAATCAGTTTTTTCTGATTATTATTATTATTATTGAATATTTATGGTCTATAAATTCAGGGGAGTTATAGATATAAATGACACAAGATATGTAGTTGGAGAAGAAGAAGCAGTTTGGTTAATAAAACTAGTTCTGCCTTACTTGAATGAGTTTCTGCTTAAGTTAAAAGCACTTTTCTCTGGTGATCCTTCTACAACAATGAAGGTAAATAAATCTATTTTTTTTTTTTTTGGAGGAAGAAACCGAATTTTGATAAAATTGTGATGATAATGGCAGTTGGCAGTGTTGCTGTTTGTATTGGCCAGGTGTGGTAGCTCCATAACCATCTGGAAGATGACCAAATTGGGTGAGTTTTTTCTCTAATAAAATAAATAAAATTTCTAATTTTTATTTTTTTTATTTATTCTTGTTTTTTTCTCTCATACAATCGACCAGGAAAATGTATCGAAACCCTTTCCTTTAGTAGTCATGAAAGTTCGACTTCCATTTTGCTCTCCCTAACGTTATAATTATTTACCTTTCACAATATTATTATTTTTTAACTCAAAAACATTTTTTTTTTATTTTTTTTTTTAAAAGAACTCAAAAACATAGTTATTACCATGTCTCAAAGACAAAACAGAGTTTGACAGAACTGTTAAAATTCCCTGAATGTGTTTTTTTTTTCCCCCCTTCACTTTTTCACTGACTGAAATTAAATTTTGCTTGATTGTTTGTGTGTGACTCCTTTTGTTCTCAGGTTTTTTTGGAGTTTTCATTGTACCAAAAGTCTGCTCTTCATATTCCACACAGTTAACTGCATACGGTGAGTCCTTGTACAGTACCCTACTTTTACTCCATTTAACGACCTTTTTTTATCATACCGATAAATCCATCAATCAATCAATCTACACTTGATTTCCATAATCAGGCCCATGTAGGCCCTCCAATCATCATCAGCTGTATCAACGATCTGATCTGATCTGGTCTGGTCTGGTCTGATCTAACGGCTCTTTTGATTTGATGGGTCCTACAATAAAAGCCAAAATAAATAAAAAAATGGTACATTTTTGCTTGATTATCTATTAAATAGGATTTATAATTAGTGGTGGGCCTCATGTCATTCATTGGATCAATTTCAACTCTCCTCTTATTAGATTCACTATTGGATTGACAGGCCCAGATTGCAATGAGCCTAAAAAAAATCGGGGCAACCCATTTCTAAAATTTCTACTTGAGCCCTACCAAAATAAATTAATAAACGAAGGCCACGTTTGGCACAAGGGATTAGGACAGGATTGGACTATTTTTGTCCTAATCCCGTGTTTTGAGACACACTTGATACAGGATTAACAATACTGATGGCAAATTTAGTCTCCCCACCACCGGACTATACAAACCCATGCTCCCCCCACCGCTATTAGTCCCAACACTAGAAAAGCTTGACTGTTTTTTTCAAAAAAAATAAAAAGACAACATGGCCCACATATTTATTGCCCACTTTCTTCATCACCTACCTCACCTCCACTCCTCTTTCATCATCCTACCAATTTTCTTCACATCTCCATTTTCTTCTGTGTCTTAAGAACTTGTGCTGCGTTTGTGCTCTTGACTTGAGAATTTTGTCAATTTCTCAGTCTCATCAATGGAAGGTTAGAAAGTAAAATCTGAAAAAAAGAGTGATAAAATCGGAGAAGTATTCCGTCTAGGATCAACCGGAAAAATTTCTGCTTAAATAAAGAGGAAAAACAAAATCTCCATTTGTTAGTGATCTAAGAGCAGCTCCAAGTGGTTTGAAAAACAAAAATGAAAACACCAGTGAAAAGTTATTCAAAGAAACAGAGAGAGTAAAAGCCATTGAATAAGAGATTTTTTCTTTTTTAAAACTGAATTTACAATAGATTAATATATTTAAACTAATTTTTTATATTATTTTATTCAAAAAAATTAAATTTATATTTTTTATTCAATTATTTTTTTAATTTTATTTAATTATAATTTATATATTTTTATTTTAATATATTAATTATATGTTAAATTATTAAATTATCACTATATAATAAATATTTTATAACATTATTTTTAGTTCAATTCCTAATCATGCCAAAATAGTGTTGGATTATTTTAGTCCTATCCCATATTACACCAAATAATATATTGGACTATTTTAGTCCTATCACATGTTACACCAAACAATAGATAGTATTATAGTTAATCTAATCCAATCCAATCCCAGTTCAATCCAATCCCATAAAATAATCCAATCCAGTCCCGTATACCAAACGGGGCCGAAGAGTATCCGAAAACCTATTGTCTACCTTTCCTTCGTACTGCTGACGGGGTTCGAGTCTCTATTTATTCATATGCATGGTAAGAGTAGCTATTGAGTCATGTTATTAATGATTGATTTTGATAGATCACCTCTGACTCGGTCTTGATGTTAGTTTCAATTAAATAAATGAATTTTAATTATTTATACTTAATTGTTTACTTTTTTGTATAAACCCTAAATGAAGGTAAATTTTGGATTCGACGCTTCCGCGATGCATGGGATTCGTGCTCTCACAAGAAGGCCGTGGCATTTGCCATTTTTACCCTCGTCTGGAACCTATCTTCTATAGTGGCTCGCATATGGGCAGGTGAGGCCTCTTTGGTCATTTTCATTAATTGAGATTCTTAGAGTGCGTTTTTGTATCGTTTTTTAAATAATATTTTTGAAAATTATATTTTAAAAATATAAACGCATTTGGTAGAGTTTTTTAAAAGTTAAAATATAAAAATGATATAAATGTGTTTGATATTATTTTTAAAATAGTCAAAATAGTTGTTTGGAGGGAAAAATTTTGATTTATTTTATAAACCTGTTTTCAAACATATAAAAATCAATAAATCATTGTTTCTAACTTTTTAGTAATAAATTTTAAAATATTATTTTTCCATTTTCAAAAATAAAATTTTAAGCATACATAAATAAATACTTTACGTTTACTTTTTATTTTTAAAAATAAAAAACAGTTTTTCTGAAACATTACCAAATAGCACCTAAATGATTTGATATTATGCAACTAACGTGCATCAATCATGCAGCCTTTATGTTGTTTGTGGCCCTCCGATACTATCAGCAGAAGATGGTGATGGATGATTGGGTGGAGGATTGTACGGTCCAAAGCGAAGACACGCGGCCCAATCCGATTGGACGTAGAGAAGGGCAAAGACCTACAGTAGGGCAAGTAAATAAAGCAAAGAAAGGATTCTAACAATCAAATCAAGCCGTTCATTTGCATCTTGTGGTGTGATGCACGATTAAAAAATAAGATGTGCAAGCTTCTTCTTCTTTTTTGCTATTTTCAATTATATATTGATTAATTACATTATTGTAAATACTAGTTTGGAGACATTACATTCTTAAGTATAATTAACAAGCCTTATAGAGCAAAATCACTAATAAATACTCATGCTTAATGTTTAAATATTGATACTTTTTTTTAAAATTTTTTATTATTATTTATACAAATTAAAGATTGAATCAATACGTATTATTATACAATTATCTCATTTCTATGTAATTTTCATTTAACAATATAAAAAATAATTCAATGAAATAATTTTTAATTACATAATTTATGAGGTTGAAGCTAATTTAATTTAAACAAAATTACAAATATATTTTTTTTATAATTTTTAATTGAATAAATAACACCTAGATTTTTAAGGTTTGCTTATCTATAAGCGAAATCAATATTTAAATTTATTAGTAAATATCTCATTTGTCGTTAGTCAAACTCTATCAAATTTAACGGTTGACCATATTTAATTGTTAAAAATATTAAATGTCTTTAAAATAATATATAAAATTATTAATATTTATTAAATAAAAAAATTTAAAAAAAAAAGAGAAGAACGGTGAAGACTTCAATTTTTAATTACATAATTTATGAGGTTGAAACTAATTTGATCTAAACAAAATCACAAATATATTTTTTTTCACATAATTTTTAATTTTTTTAAAAATAAATATTTAACTAAATAAATGGGTTAACGGAGTGTATGGATCCCCCTCGTGTTTACAATCTAGAGTTATAATTCTTTACTTTTCCAGTTTATAATTCGGTTTGTAGTCGTTCAAACTCGCTCAATACTTATGGGTACAGGGGTGATGAGTAATTTTATCATCTATAAATTGAAAAAGAATACGAATTATTAAATAATGGCAAGAATGACCACATGAGAGAGAATTTGAAGAAAATTGACCCTGAACCCCATGATTAGTGCAACTTCTTAACATATTTAATAATTTATATTTGTTAATTCCTATGGTTTATTAATTTGGGTTTACTTATACCTATTTTTTTTGTTTTAATTGTAAAAAATTGCTCCCAGCTTAAAAAATAATTATTTTAAATATATATACATTTTAATATATAATTGATTATAGACACGTTTGGTATATGAGACCGCCTTAAACTAGACAGGATTAAATCTTAGTCCCATATTTGGTGTGTCACTGGACTATTTTAAGTGAAACTAAACAGTCATGGGCCCATAAAAAATATTCACTTTACTTCACTATCTAATTCCATTTAAAAGTTGAGGCTTATTTTGTTCCCTCTCTAATTTGCCTCTATAGTCCCCTCCTTAGGCCATCTCTAATGGGTGTCTATTTTTTTTTATTAAAATGGAGATAAAAAATGAAATATTCTAAGAATATTTCATCTCCATAAATTTACAACTCTAACGCTTTTCCATTTTACAATCTTCAAGTAATAAAATATTATTATTTTTTTACTTCATAAATTATTTTTTTAACTTTCTCTTAATTATTTTAGACAATAAATTATTTAGATAATAATTTGCTCACATAATATATTTACACCTAACTATTTTATATGTAATAATTTTAATCTAAATTTTTTAATAATTAATTATTTTATCTACCTAACTTTACACCTAATGTGTTCATTTGTAGATATTAGTGTAATTATTTTTATTTTACTAAATTATTTTCAGTTAATTTATATTAAATGATATATATATATATATATATTGAAGTTTTAAAATAATTTATTTTTAAATAAAATAATTATTAGGTTATTGATTAATAAATAAATATGATAAATGAAAATTTTTAAATAATTAAAATATAGTCAATATTATATTTATTTGAAAAATCTCAATAAAATATTTCTAATGATATAATTTTTATGCTAATTACATTTATAGTCAATATTGTTGTTTTTAGGGGTGGGCATGGTTCGGTTTGGTTCGGTTTTGGATAAAATCGACAAAAACCAAACCGTAAACGGTTTTTAAAAAAATGAACTGAACCGAGAACTGGAATTATAGTGAACTGAACAAAACCAAACCGGATTGGACCGATTTGGTTCGGTTCGGTTTGACTGGTTTGTGGGCCTGTTGGGCCATAAAAAAATAATAGGCTTTTAATTTTTTTACATTCAAATATGATTAATTTTTATTCTAAAAAATACAAATTCAATCCAAAATACAAAATCAATTATGTTAAAATGTAAAATAAATCAAGCATTGGTAATATATCAAACACCACCTTCAATTTTTTATACCAAAATATAATTTAAAAAAATGCACAAATCGAAAACCTGAATAGTCCAAAAACACATTATAATCATCTGAATAAAGTTCTAGAAATAAATCAATAATAGTTGACAAATAAATCCAAATATAATTCATAGTCTAAAAATAATAAATAAAATAAAATAACGTAGTATAAATAACAAGTAAAAATAAAAGTCTTCAGTACTTGACTGCTCAAGTGCTCAGTACAATATCCCTTCTCCATCCACCGGTGTTGAAACATACGAACTGTTGAACAAAAAATTTAAAATGGCTAGTTGAAACAAAACCTACAGTTTAGGTGGAAGATCTGTTGAAACAAACGAACAGCTGTTCTGCTATAAAAAAGCTGCGTGGAGGTGGACAGTGGACGGTGCGACTAGAGGACGGTGCGACAGCGATGCATGCGACTGTGAGGCGTGCGAGGAGTGGTGTTTTGCATGGCTGCGTGTGAACTGCGAAGTGAAGGGAAGCTTGGGGCTGCGGCGCGGTGCGTGTGAAGCTGAAGGAAATGAAAAAAATTGGTTTTCAATTTCTTAGTGTAAATGAGTGACCAGTGCAAATGAAATATTAAAATGAGTGCTTTTAAAATATATATATATTGAAATGAGTGTGTTACCCACTTACCCTGTCCGACTGTCCCTACCACGTGAGTTGGTTTGATTGGTTTTCAAATTTTTATTTTTTATTTATTATTATTATTATTTTTTTATATATTGGTTGGTTTGTTGGTTCGGTTCACGATTTGGGGCTCCAAACCGTGAACCAAACCAAATTACTTGGATCTACAAAAAGTAAACCGAACCGAACCAATGGATCATACCGAATTGAACCAAAACCGTATGGTTCAGTTTGGATCATCGGTTTCGTAGTTCCCTCCGACCTCAATGGTGAGGGTTTAATTTTCAATATATACATTTACTAGTATGTATGAATAGTTTTCTTCCCTTATTGTGGAGTAGATGTTTCCCGTTATAAAAGTAAATATCCGGCCGTGCGTTTAGTGATTAATATTGACAAGTTTCAACAGTTATTAATATTATAATTATATCCTTCTAAAAAAAAAGTACTACTTAAATCTAAAATATTACTAGAATGAATAAGATTAGAATATTTTGAATGTAGCTAGCGGAAGACAATATTTCGCACAGATACGAAACCCATGGGAGGGCAAAAATGGGCTGGATACTCTGGATCCGTACTTACCTGCATTATTTTAAATCCGGAAATTAGGGCGGTATGGATATAGATGCGGGTAGATTTTATCGCGGGAAAAAACCCGGTCAAAATTAGGGTATTTCTTAAAAAAAATAAAATTCACATGACTACATAAGTCTCTCTCTCTCTCTGTCCCCTCTCCAGAGACGAGTAGACGACAGATTCGTCGTCATCTTGTTGGGCCCCTCTACGTCCAGTTCGACTCGGATTTTTGAGGTACTGTATATTAATATAAATTGGTCTTCGGTTCTGTTGGGGTTTCCACAGAGAATGGCTTTTGGGGATTATACTCTCTTTTATTTTTCAACAACTTTGGTGTAAATTTTTTATGGATTTCATGGTTCCCAAATTTCGCAGTTCCGTCCAACTCCAAATGATAACTGGTACTGGAGATTTGTTATTTAGCTAATGAAGAAATTTTAGAAGAAGTTTGCAGTATCATGTGTTTATCTATTCTGGGTTTACTTTGTTCTCAGACGATTTCAGTAGTTAGTTATTGAAGCATGTTTTATCTATTATCTGCAAAGGCATAATTAGACAAGAAAAAAGGGAAATTATTTGTTTATTTTTTATTTGATGGCATTCCAGAAGAAGCATATGCTACGGAAACATTAGACGAGGAAGAGCCATCAATACCAACATAGATTTGGGGTCCCCAAATCAATTTTTCGTTTCCTTTTTACAGCTACACAAATCTTTGACGACTTTTCTTTCTCTAATTTGAATATATTTGGGTGATATTCGACGAGTAAAATTTCTGGGTTTTCCAATGAAGTTGGGGTTTCAGAGAAGTAGAATACGACAAACTCTGATCTGGGTTTTTGATATTTGCATCAACTAAATTTGTTTTTTTTTTTTTTTCTCCTTTCACTTTTACGTTACGAGTGGAAGAACAGAGAATTTTTGTTTAGGGATGGCAAAAAATCCCAACCCGCTCCAAATCCGTGGATATCCGCTCCGTTTGGCGGCAGTATGGAGTAATTTTGGGTGATGCGGGCAATTGGGTCAGGAGCAGGTCATATGGGACCGACCCGCACTCTTTACCCGTCAATTTAAAAAAAAAAAAACACAAAATCAACCCTAAATCCTAATTTTCCTTCCCACCCAGATGCCCACCTCTCACTCCCTCTGTCCCTCATGCTGTTATTCGTCTCTGGCCTTTGATTTTTCTCTCTTTTCTATCTGATTTTTCTCACCACCAGCTCTCGTCTCTGCTGAGTCTGCCCTCTGTTTCTCTCCACCGTCGCTCCCTCACTCGCCACCGCCGCTGCCTCGCTTGCCAGTCGCCACCGCCGCTCGTCACCTCTCTCTGCTCTCTGGTTTGTCTCTCCACCATCATCTCATGTTTTTGGGTTTCTTCTTGGTTTTTTTTATTGCTTTTTTATTCTCATGATCCATTTGATCTAGTGGAACTGGCAAGGATCTTTTGGTCTGTATGATATTTGAATTACAAAGGCATGCAATGGATATTTTATTTAATCTATGGAGCATTGTATCAAAGCAGGGATGTGTACAGAACTAATCTACTAGTTATTACTTTGTTACAACACATTTGTGAATGTTCATTATTCGTGTGATCTAAAAATCACAAGCTTAAAAAGAATTGTAACAATGGTTAAATAATGCATAAAACTCAATATAAAAATTTAGTTCTGTAGATACAGGAAAAACGTTAATGGGAGATTCATATGGTCAGTGATAAAGCAGTGTTGCTGGTCCGGGTTTAATTCTTTTAAAGTTCTTATAGGGTTTAAGATTAAACTAATTAATGTGATCAAAGATAAGTTCTGCTAGCTGGATTGGTTTGTTAACTGAAATCAGTGGTAAACTATAAGCTACAACATAAAGTTTGAATTTTGTTCACAGATCGAAAAAAAAAAAAAAAAAAAAAGTCTCTAATTAGATTAATGGTGTGAGATTGGAGGTCTGTGCATTCCCCAGTTACCAATAGTTAATTCTTCTTTATTCACACAAGAAATTATACAAGTTACAGTTATTGTATAGTCTCACTGTTGTTAAATTGCATGTTCTTTCCATTTTGCAAGATAAGCGTGTTTGTTATTGGATGTTGTTAGGTTTGAGAAGAAGACATTGAATTGTAAAATAAGCTTTTTGCTTTTATCATATGAATAGATAAGTTAAATGAAATTCAGTGTACTTTGTTAATATTGCATGTTGTTAATATTGAACTAGCTCAATTTGGGTCAAGTATGGATCACCCCGCTTTGAATGAGTTTGGATTTGGAGCGGCAATTGAAAATTTTTACGGGGCATGGATTGGGTTTGGAGCATCTTGTCCAAAGGGGTTTGGAGTATATCGATCTGATACCGATCCGGCCCGTTGCCATCTCTATTTGTGTTGTGTTTGTGTTGTTATTTGTTAAATTTTTGTATGTTCAATTTATCATACCATATCAATTGTAGAAGCTTGGACTTTATGTTTTGTGGATGGGTTCTGATTGGTTGTTGTGAGAGTGAATGGGCGAATGGGTCGTGTAGATATGCATGTATTTTGTGGTATTTGAAAGCAGAGAAAGTGTTTGCATATGCTGTATTGTCCTATTGCGTTCATATGATGTGTTCATGCTGATATTGTTTGTGAAGAAGTTAAATTATTATTATTTTTTTATAGAATTGGTCACTTTTATCATGTTAATGGGTCAGTGACGTCAGCTGGTTGTTGATGATGGGTGAGTGGTGGTCATGCTTGTTTGATCTTTGAAATGTGCTCCTGTTTTATTCTTTCAACTATCAACACTTGAACATTTTTAATTGAGGTTGTTTGATTTGATTGGTGATTCAGATGAGTCTCATGACTGATTCTCCAGTGCACTCATCCAGCAGCGACGACTTTGCTGCATTTCTTGATGCGGAGCTGAATTCCAATTCTTCAGCATCTTCACCAGATGAAGAAAATGATGATGAGGATTCAAAGGATGAGGAAGCTGAGGAGGACAATGAACTCGAAGGAAAGAGGTATTATATATTACTCAATTTCTTTTTGGGTTATATATCTTCTGGAATTTCACCCTAAATTTTGACTAATAATATTTGTTTTGTTTGTGAACTGTTTTGCGATGAAAATAGAAAATTAGGTTTTATGTTATTCAACCTGCCCTTTATAAGTAGTTTTTTCTTACTTTTGAAAGGCTCACTGAGCAATTAAATTTAAATACATTGGGATCTGGCGAGTAGGGCCTCGTTTGGGTTTCGTTTCATTGGAGATGTTGCGGGTTTGTTTGATGACAGACTGGGATACATGAAAGATGTTTACCTGTATCATCCAAATTAAGCCATGCACATGTTGGCATATATAGTTTTCGGTCTGAGAACTTTGGTCATACAAGTTGTTTTGTACTTCTCGCAATATGAGTAGCCTTTTACTTTTTCATAGCGGAATTCTTACTGCTTTATTTTATTTTCACTGTTATGAATGGTATGATTTGTGGGACTACATATGCTTATTTTTAACTTTTCAATTTTTTCTGCTTCTGTCTAATATTGTACTAATTGTTTGATATAAAATGCGTTCTCTTATAGTATACCGTTTCTAATTGAGTTTGCTATCATTCGATATATTCTGGATGAATTTTACTCATAGTACATTACAAATCATTGCATCCACTGTAATTAATGTTGTTTAAATTTTGAATGTGGCTTCCATGCTGGTAATTTGAGATTTTTTTTTTGTTTTAGAATGATAAGCTATCTTGTTTTCTGATAATTTTCAGTCTCTAATTCTGCAGTCAACCTTCATCTCAGCATGTTGATAATACCTTTGATTGGACTAAATTCTGATACCTATATTATATATTCTAGGTCTTACCGAGTTTCTGGGCTGAATATATCTACTTTCTTTCTTTATTATTATTTGTTTATTTTATATATCCATTCATTATGTTAATAAATTTTATAGGGTTAAGAGGTGCAAGGTGGAAATGTCAGAAAATATACAGGGACAAGGGGCAACCTCACAAGGAGCACTAGAACGTAAGACAGGTAAAGTTTTCTGATGTTTTTGGATGATTTATTTGATTTTTTGGACCTAGTACTCATCTATTACTTCCACTTGATGAATTGCTGGAGAGCCATTTAATTAGTGTTAAAATACTCTGAAGGGTCTTAGACATTGAACCCGTCCTTTTCAGGAATATAGCAGCAGCTATTCTACTGATATAGGAGTTTGTCGGTCAAATTTTCAGTCAAATTTTATATAAAAATGCTGTCATAGATATATGCTCAAGGAAATTAGAGCAATCTGTTTTGGATAAATGGGGATATTTTAAGACTTTAAAGGAGTTTTAAGCCTCAATCCAGTTGTCCAGCATGTTGAGTTTTCAACTATTGTTTTGATACCAATCTAATAGGTCTATAGTATGTTCTTCCGTACTATGTATTACACTTGATCTCCTCATTTATTGGAGTAGGTGTCTGTATGTTGCTGCATTTAATCTTTTAGCTGCCCAAAGTAACATGTATCTTCACATCTCATAGAAACATATTTTGCAAAAGCAAGAATTTTGTGAGTGCATCATGCTTATTTTTCCTTGGTTTTAGGTTTTTATTATACTATTTTTGTTGGATTGAATTGTATTGGACATGATGTAATGTGCAGAAATGTCATTGAAAATGGATATATGTACACATCCGGGCTCTTTTGGAGACATGTGTATCCTTTGCGGGCAGAGGGTGGAAGAAGAATCAGGTGTAACATTTGGGTATATTCACAAGGTATACTTTCTTTTGAATGACCAACAAATAGTTTTATGGAATTTTGAATTTTGGTCAGTGTCTTGTTTTTACTTTCTGCTTTTTAGAGCCGTGCCTAATTTATTATAATAATTAAACTTGGTCATGCCATATGAGAGTTTTTAAAATTCCGAGGCATTCATATGATGATGAAGTGTTAATAGACTTTGCAGGAAGGATTAGTTATTCAAAAAATTGTTACTGAGAATACTTATTCAACTAGATAAACCAGTTTAACAAGATAACTAGATAGAGTTAACTTATTTAAGTTAAATTCAGTTATAGTTATTACTACATTCAGCCTTTTGTCTATTATAGATAAGCGGCTTTGTATCCCTTTAGAAGGGAAGATTATTTGATTAAAGATATTTGACTTGGTTATCAGTTGTTTCTGTATGTGCTCTTTTCTTATAGGAATCAACAAGAAGTAGTTTATGTTCTTGAGTATTCTTGGAATCAATAGGTCTTGTAGGCCTTGTTTGGCTGGGGTTTTACTTTGGGCTTTTGGTTTCTTGAAAGCTCTTCCTGCAAAAGTCATATATTTTGGCTTTGCCTGGAAGAGCTTTGAAGTTTTAAAAACTCTTTTATGGAAACATTTAAATACTCTCAAAAGAGCTTTTGGGCCTAAAAAGCCAAAAACAAGCTTCCAAAAGCTCTGCCAAATAGGCTCTTATTCTCTATCATGTTGTGCAGAATGAGCCTATTTGTCCGGCATCACATCCAAACATACTAATTTATCATTATGCTAGCCATGTGTAAAACATTCTCTTTCACTCGTGATTGTATTTATAAGGTCCGAGAAACATTTGTACTTGTAGGGCCTAAGACTTGCAAATGATGAAATTGTTCGCCTGCGCAACACAGACATGAAGAATTTGCTTCGTCATAGAAAGCTTTACTTGGTTCTTGATCTTGATCACACATTACTCAATTCAACTCTACTTGCACATTTGACTCCAGAAGAGGAATATTTGAAGAGCCAAACTGATTCTCTGCAAGGTTGGTGCTACTTGCTAGTAGCTTGTTTATGTGATTTGGTTTTTGGTTTTAGTGTAATTGGGCATTTCACTGAATGCTACTATTGCTATTTTGTTTGGTACTCAATAGTTTGACATGTCTTATAAGAAAAAAATAGTTTGGCATGAATTTATAAACTATGAGTTTTGTTTAGTAATAAACAAAGCAAAAAGGCCACGTTTAGAAGGATAATCAAACAATCAAATCCAGATGAAAAATATAATGCATTGGCCAAAAGGATAGTTTTGTTGCTACAATTTTTGTGGATAATGGAATTACCTTTAATCAATATAAGGATGTTTAATGAAATTGTAACTGGAATCATAAAATTTGATAGAGGCTCTCGTGAAGTTGTTTAGATATTAAGTTTGCCTATACTTTCATCTTAGTCCATTGCTTACACTCAATTTTTGTACGATCTGCTTGCCATCATATTATTTCTTTTATTATCTTTGAAATTGATAAAAAAATTTAATACAATCTGGGCCTTTGGTGATATATATGGGTGGGTTTAATTATCATGATGCAAATAGATGTTTCAAGTGGCAACCTCTACATGTTGAACTTTATGCATATGATGACCAAATTGAGGCCTTTTGTTCGAGCGTTTTTGAAAGAAGCAAGTGAAATGTTCGAGATGTACATATACACAATGGGTGACAGACCATATGCATTAGAAATGGCTAGGCTGCTTGATCCCAACAAGGAGTACTTCAATTCTAAAGTGATTTCTCGAGATGATGGCACCCAAAGGCATCAAAAGGGTCTTGATGTGGTGCTGGGGCAAGAAAGTGCTGTTCTGATTCTTGATGACACAGAAAACGTAAGTGCATTCTCAACCAATCTCTATATCTGATAAATAATTGACCATCTCTTTAATTTGTTAAGAATTCTGATTGTGTATAAACCAGTTGTGGCATGGAATACTTTGTGGGAGCCTGACTAATCCATTTTTGCATTCTGGCAATATCAAACTTGATCTTGATTTTTTTTTTTTTTTTGTGTGGGACTTTTGGGGGTGACCGAAGCTGTGTTCCTTTTTAGTTTTATTGCAAAGGCATATGTGCATTGTTGAAGAAAACATGATTTGCCTTCCATCTTCTTGGAACGTCCAATCCTTTTTGGGAAATTTATAAACATTTACATCTTTTGTGTTGGCATCCAATATTTCAGGCATGGGCAAAGCATAAGGACAATTTGATACTGATGGAAAGATATCATTTCTTTGCTTCAAGTTGCCGCCAGTTTGGCTTCAACTGTAAATCTCTTTCAGAGTTGAAGAGTGATGAAAGTGATCTTGATGGAGCACTTGCATCTGTTCTTAAAGCGCTTAAGCAAGTCCACAGTATGTTCTTTGATGTATGTCTCTCTTCCTCAAAACTTTATTGATAAAAGTCGATTTCTTGTTTTGTGACTCTGTTGATTGGGTATCTTTCTCTAGGAACTTGGAGGTGATCTTGCTAGCAGGGATGTGAGGCAGGTAAGATTTTTTAGATAACTGCAACCATTACAAAATTGTTATATAGCATGTTCCGTCTATTTCCTTCCCTATTATATGTTGTTTTGTGATCTTTTTGTTAATTTTTTCAATCCTTGTTTAATGACTGTTCACTTATTTTTGATCAAGTCATTGATTTGCGGAGAACTCCATTCAGTTGCATACTAATTCCATATGAAAATTCTATGTTCATCAGGACCTTTGATACTCATCACGTCTTGCTCTGCAGGTGTTGAAAATGGTCCGCAAGGAAGTCCTGAAGGGTTGTAAACTTGTCTTCAGCCGTGTTTTCCCCACCAGATTCCAGGCTGATAATCACCATCTTTGGAAGATGGCAGAGCAATTAGGAGCCACGTGTATGACAGAACTTGATCCATTGGTTACACACGTGGTTACAACAGATGTTGGAACAGAGAAGTCCCGTTGGGCAGTAAAGGAGAAGAAGTTTTTAGTCCATCCTCGGTGGATAGAGGCTGCAAATTTTTTGTGGCAGAAGCTTCCTGAAGAGAACTTCCCTGTCAAACCCACAAAGGAAGAATAATAAGCACATCTTCTTCTAGGAACTAACACCCTGTAGTGTAGATAGTCAACCAAACCATTATCTTTTAGCACCATAAAAAACTTCATCTCGACATTGGATGGTAAACCATGTATCGCCGTGAAGGATGATATTCAGCAGATTTGATGATTAAAAATCATGTCATACGGAAAAATTGTCGGAACAATTTGACAATTTGTTAGGAGAATCTGTGGATGATGGATCCGAAACCTTTCCATTATTCCATCTCGAAATATTTTTGGGGATGACCTCGTGAGAGTAGAGTAACTGGGCAGCTACATATGATTTGGAAATGGATGCCTGTTGAGTATTGCTGTAGTTTTAGTGGGTTGGAGAAAATGGAATTTTGTAATGTTTATAGGCTAGTTTCTGACATCTAGAATTGACACTTGAAACCAAAATATGTAGTATAATTTAATTCTTCAATACAAAGGCAGTATTCTCTCTTCATATGTAAAAAAAAAAAAAAAAAAAAAATTGGTTTTAGTTGTAATCTGTTCTATTTATTGAGAAGCATTTTGTATAGCTGCATGAAGATTTGTTTTCTTGATCTAATTTTGGATTGTATTGTTAGTACTTTAAATGAGTTTGATTTTTTTAATTTATTAAATTGTATATAAATATGGTGGTTATATTAGTAACGGTATACACCTCAAATAATTTGTTCAAAAATCAACATAAATAGTGTCCAAATGATGGGATGATATGGTCGGACAGTTCATTTGTCAATTTATTTTAGTTGATTTTTTGTTAATATTTTTTGGGTGGAGTATCTGTTAGTTCTCAAAATAGCTTTGTTTGTGAAATTTTATTTAAATAAATTCATATTGAAAATAGTAAAAACAATTTTAGTTTATTGTTTTGAGATTTTGAAATTGCTTTAAGATGGTAATTGAAAGCTCTTACTAATCAAACCTATTCGTTATTTTCAAAAACAATAATTAAATCCTAAACTTCATAATAAAATTAACACTTAATTTCAGTCCCTTACCTAATCGTATCAAGCTTTTGCTGAAAAATTCTTTCATATGTTGTGAGAATAGTTAATTAAGATGTGCTAATATTGTATAATCTCGATATGTCTTAATAACTCTCTAATTAGATTTTAATATTCACTTAAAAAAAAAAAAAAAATCATACAGAACAATAAATTATATCTAAACTGTATATTAGACTTTATGATAATATAATATCTTGATTAATTTGATTCCGTCCTAATTATATCACGCTTTTGTAGAAATTTTTTTTCATTTATTGTCGGAATAGTTAACTGAGCCATAATAATATTGTATAATTTCAACAAGTGTTAATAAACCTCTAATCGAATCTTAATATATGTTTTAACAAAAAAACAAATCATAAAAAAAACAATGAATTATATCATATCTATATATATTTAACTTTATAATAACATAATATCATGATTAAGTCCTTCCCTAATCATAAAAATTGTACTAAATTCCCAAATTTTATCTCTCTTATTTTATTTTATTTTTTTAATTTTTGGTTTAGGGATTGAGACTCTCAACTCCGATCGTTTAAAATTAGTACAAAACCAAGATAAATAGAATATATAACAAGTTCAACACTTGTCAAGATTCCCATTGCCAAACTCTTTCGGCTCTAGATTTTTACATCTACTTATGTTTTGTCCTTTTTGTGCCAAAAAAAAAAAAAAAAAAACTTGTATTGTCCATGTCAACTCAACCAAACATCAAACTGAAGTGAAAAAAGCTGAGAATTATTGCAAGACAAAGACTGGTAGTTCAAAAAACCCAAATAAAAATTGGAGACAAGATACTGTTTATCCACAGGAAGAAAAAAAAAAAAAATTGAATTCCAAAAACAATTATAGAACACGTATTTTTGATACGTGGGTGACTGTCTTGAAGCTTCATGCATGTGCAGGGTTCTTCTGGGCACATGGATTTACACATGGAAAGAAATTTTCAGGGCAGACGTCTGGATTTAAGAACAAAGACGTGGTCATGAACAGTCTCGATCAAAGTTGTTGTAGTAGTAGAAGGTCTTTCGATCAAAATAATTCACGACCACATGATTCCACATCCGAATTTTTGTTATATCCGGACGTCTGGAAGAGACGGTTATTGTTTTACTTAGGGTTTGCATGGTTTAATTTGAATTGAAACCAGTTCAATCTTCATAAGTAAAGAAGTTTTGTCTCCACCATTTTTTTTTTTTTTTGTTACCAATACAAATAACATAATTTTATTCGAGAATATATGTTTTTTCAATAATATTCCTTTAGTTAACGAGTCGTGCTTCGATTAAATCCTTCAAAGCTCTGATTAATATATATATATACATATGTAATTATATTAAGTAGCAGTTTGCAAATAAAATGGAACTTTTTTGATATGGAAATTGAAAAATACTTCTGATATATGTCATACACTTTAGACATATTTCTCTAGAATTTGTTAGAGAATATATGTTTTTGGAAGTGTTTATGTTTGCTTGCCAATTCAATCTTCCTAACCTTTGTTATGCTAGTTTATGAGTTAGTTTTATATTCTTTTCATTGTATTCCTCTCGTTCAAACGAGTTCAAACGAATTATAGTAGCACATTCACTTATAGTTTAAGTGATTAGTGTACTTTTCTTCTACCTTATTAGTGAGTGTTCAATTTTTGCTATATTTATTTACCTATATATATGGGTAGTTTTCTTATTTTATTGTGAAAGTAAATATTTAAAATATATATTTAATGATTGATCTTGACATATTCTATTTAATTATTTTTAGGTTCTAGTTTATTTGAACATGCATAGTTAGGTCCCAATTGGTTTTTTTTTTTTTTAATTAGAAATGCAATCCACGACTATATATAATTTGAATTTCGATATACAAGTGTTCGAATCTAATTATAATACATGGGTGAGACCATCAACCAAACTTCTTTTTTTTTAATATTTAACAATAAAAAGACCTTTCAAGGGCTTAAATTTAGCCAACACAATTCTTCCGTACACAACCAAATGTTTCACATGCCAACTCAAAATAATTAAATAAACAAATTAATATTTTTTTCTTCAACTTAGTACGTACGTGGCACGAATTAAGAAGTGATAATTATGTTTAGAGGCTTCCAGAGATCCTAGTCAATAATTCTCCTGATTTTCTTGGAAATCTTTAATATAAATATATATTTTTAAATATTTAAATAGTTTTATATTAATATTTTTAAATAATATAAATTTATTTTATTAAAAAAATTTATAGAAATACATATTCATTTTTCAAATGTAAGTATTTAATTAGTAATTTCAAACCATTCACTATAAGTCATTTATTATATACTCCTACAATTCAATATAACAATTAAATGTATTGAAAAAATGTTAACATTATTTTGGTGGTAAAAGTTAAAAATTATAATCAGCATGTCAAGGAAGATATTTATAATTAGAAACTCTACTTGATATTTTCTAACTTTTTTTTTTGCCACATTATATCAATATTGAAGTTAGATAATTGTATTAGAAAAGAATTTTTATAACTTTTCAATATAGATATTATGTGGCACTCAATTTTCTTTAAATAAATAATAATATTAAAAATATTTTTATAATTATAATTATTGGTGATAATATTATTTTATTAGTCTTTTTCGTTAATCCAATAAAGTTACAGAGCCGATAAATATTCACGTATTACTACATTCACTCTTTGCTAATTGATCATATTTTTAAAAGAGTTACTTTTTATATTAACAAGTAAGTGAATGAATCACTTATCTCTTAATATGATTCGATTATAAGAATGCTTATTTAGCTTATAATGTTTTAATTTTGAGTGTAGTATTATACTTATTTTAAACAGAAATTAATATTTAAACTGTATAGTATTATACTTTTTAAACATAAATTAATATTTATATATTAAATTCGATTTAAACAGTTTGAAATTTTCTCATAAAAGAAAAATAACCAAATAAAAATTATTTTGAATGGAAAGAGTAATGTAATGTTAACTAAAAATTGGTCCACGCTCAATTTTTTTAAAAATAAGGTTATAAATTGATCTGTAACTACTACATTCTCACGTGATACAAAGTCAATAAAATTAATTTGTAAAGATAAGCTTTTATCATGTCTAGAAATTATATACATGATTGAGATTTTATTGTTTGGTTTATATTATACATGAAATTGAGTGGCCAATTGATAGCTTATCTCAGACAAACAAAAAGATAAGGTCTAAAGCAACCCAGAATTTATTTATCATAATATTCATTTGGTTGCTATAAATTTTGCCTCAGACATGCACCTTTCATGAGAATTAATGTGTCAATTTTTTCACTACATTTTGTCACCTCATAATCAACATAATGACATATATATTTATCTCCTTGTATTCTGGACCACCGCACATGTTATCTACTAACTTTATGATGAAAACTCCCTTAATTTTTGACCTCAAAAACATAATTTATTTTAATAAAAAAAAACCATTATTTCTTGTTTTTGTTGCATGCGTTTATAGAATTATTTTTCATGTGTTTCTCTTTTCCTCTTCCTTTTAATATATTCTTCTTCTAATTATATTAGAAAATGTTAGTGTTCATGGGATTTATGTTTTGTATATAGAATTTGACGAAATTAAGAATTAGTTCGATCGAATTTTTGTCAGAAAAAAGATATATATATATATATATATATATATATATATTTATTGGTAATTAACTCAATCTAGTTATCTTGTTATACTTGATATAATTAATATTCTATTTCAGTTAAAAAAATATAAATTAATGAGTTTTTGCATAAAATGACAAATTTAGTGGTTTTTTTTTCCCTCTCCCATTCACCCGGATATCTACTCCCATAACGGGAGAATACTACTCCCACAATAACGGAAGAAAACTACCAACACATGCATATGGTGGGAATCGAACCCCTCATCACTGAGGTGGGAGGGAAGTGCACTAACCACTTTACTATAAATAAACGTGTAATAATAATAATAATAAACCTGAATTATTTGTGGTACAAATGTGCCAATGGAGTTAGAGGCTTACCAAGTTGTCTTTCTTCCCTCTTCACAAGAAATGGATTTGCTAATAACCTTTCATGTTAGGTTCAAGAATGAGAAATAATTTTTATTACTTTTTTTATAAAAAAAAAAATTAGGGATATAAATAATTTGGAACTAAGTAGATATGTTTTGGGTCACGGACGGAAAATGAGATTTCAAACAATTAATACGGATTTAAAAGAACAACTCAATGCATTTACAATATATAATATGAAGTCGTTTATTTTTTTCACTTGACACTTAACGGGTCTGAACTGAATTATTAAACTATTTTCGTTTATTTTTTTAAGTGGTTAAACAACTTAAAAGTATCAAAATATCAACTGAAAATAAAAAATAAAAGAATCCGACTTTTTACTTAATTTCAAATTATTGGTTTATATTTAAATTATTTTCTTCCAAACATATCATCTCAAACATAATTTATTTCCAATTTATCAAAATTTTACATAATACAATGTGTTTTGGGTTTAAGTACTCTTTCAGTTTTCAATAAAATTCCAGATTTTTTAGTATTTAATTTTTTTTTTTATTCTTTACCTAGGATTTTCTTTTCTCTCTAAACTACGCGTGGAAGTAGCCGTTGGGCCGTTTAGTCATCTTTCGTTTTATGTGAATGTAGTTTTTTTCTCTGGCTTTGAGTGGCTGGTTTTGAGAGTTGATTATTCTACTTCCTTTCTTTGGCGTTGTAGATGCTGAAATCTATACTTGATGACCTGACGGCCTGAGTTGTTGAATAGGGGACGATAATCTGCAAAATTGTAAGAAATAGTTGTACTCTTGGGTCACTGGGGTGGTGCCAGCCAAATAACTTCCAACGCTCAAGTTAGATCATGACACAAAAAGGAAAAAAAAACAAGCAAATAGAATGCTACCTGAATCGATTGTATGTCAAGTGGTACGCAAAGATACGATACGCCGAGCATAGGTGGTAAATCTAAGGCTATGTCGTGCGTAGCTGGTCTTAGTATTGCGTCGTACGTGAGTTTGATTATTTGATAGCAGAGTGACGGCTTAAAGTAAAAATTGCTTGACCCCTAACAATGAAGTCATAGGACTATATTTATAGGGATTAGTGCTAGTCATTGCACCTGGATTATGTGAGGATGTCATGCTCCTAGATATTAGGGATTCCTATTATCTCGGAGTTTATTTGATTGGGCAAGGTAGACTAAGTCAACTGACTTAGTCAAGGTTTGACTGAGTCAGTTGTCTGGTGGCTGTTGGACCGGGTCGTGCGCCGGGGTTTGGCATTAAGTTTCTAGGCCCCTGTTTTGGGCTTATTTGTCGTGTTGGGCCTGTTTCGGGCCTGTCGAGCACTGAGCTTGGTTTTTTGGACTGTTTTTAGTCATTTTGGACTGTCTTTTGAGTTTAAGCCGTTTGAGCTATTTTTGACCACTACAGTTTGCCATATACTCTTTGAGTTTTAGAAACAAAACTAAGAGAGTAGTGCAGAAAGCTCAAAAAATAGACGGTGTGTCGAGCTGATTCAACGCTTAAGTTTGTTAAAGTCGTGTGGGTGTTAATTGTCGATCGCAGCTTAGATACTTTACAGGCAATGTGAAGCTTGTCTGAGAGGGGTCGACTGGAGCCTTTTAAATTTTAAAGACGACTGATGTCACGCGATGGTGATAGAGTTTGGCACTCGTCGACTATGCGTCGTGCGGAGACATAAATACTTCATATGATCTGAGAGGTGAAGCATTAGATGTTGACCATAGAGGTCTTTATTGATATCTTTTTAATTGTTTGCGGTGACAGCTAGAGTTGATGCGTCGCATTGATTGTTCGCACTGGTTCCAAGGTGTGGCAGCGTCAATTTAGTGGTTTTTTTTTTCCTCTCCCAGTCCTGATGATCAGTCTTGACTGTTTGGTGAAACATATAATGCAAATTCATGATGTAATAGGTTTATCAAACTGCCACATGTTGATTGCATTTCTAATCAATGATCAAGTTCTTGAATTTGTAATAATAATAATAAATCCGAATTATTTGTGGTACAAATGTGCCAATGGAGTTAGAGGCTTACCAAGTTGTCTTTCTTCCCTCTCCACAAGATGTGGATTTGCTAACAACCATTCATGTTAGGTTCAAGATTGAGATATAGTTTATTATTTTTTTTATTAAAAAAACTAGGGATATAAAAAATTTGGAACTAAGTAGATATAAAACTTTTGGATCATGAACGGAAAATGAGATTTTAAACAATTAATACGGATTTAAGGGTGCGTTTGGTACATGAACGGGACAGAACATGTTGGGACGGGACATGACATGACAGCTGTTCCATATTGTATTTAGTATGTCTGGGACAAAACTGTGTACTGTACTGTTATGCATTTGATATGACTAGAATAATACAGCACAAGAGGTTTAAATGACCAAAGTACTCTTATTGTCATGTGTAATGTTTTTTATAATCTGTACTGACCATTTAAACTATAAGTGGACGTGCTTCTTGACTGTTAATAGATAAATGTATTTCGATACTCTTTCATATATATAATCTTCATTTTCTTTTAATTATAAACCAAATAATATAATTTCTCATTAATAATTTTATAAATTCATTTTTTTAAGAATAATTTTGTATTTTAACAAATATATCTCCAAAACTTAACGAGTATAATGAATAATCCAATGAATATGAAAATTAACGCTTAGTTTTTGTATATGGTAAATAAATCTTACAATGATATAGAACTAGAAAGTTATATACATTAATAAATGTCTTCATTTCATTTTTTTTAAATAATTAACAACAAGTGTGATTCGATCTAGACATGGGAATAACCCTATATATACCAGCCTAGTTATTATTATTTTTTTACAATAATTAAATATGTAATCTGATATATTTTTTTGTTTTGAAAAGTGAAATCTAATGTTTATATTACTATAACTAATCTATTTTTTTTTTTTATGGTTTATAATTTATCATTTGATAGATTGGATCTCTACCAATAACATCAATTTTTTAAATAGTAAAAAAAATTAATTGAAAAAAATTTAATTTTACAATTTTTATTTTTTTTAAAAAATTTTTGTCCTAGGTTTAATTGTAATTTTTAAAATAATTAAGGGTATATGGTTCATTTTCATACTTGTCCCATGTCATGAGACTATTTGTCCTAGGGTCTAAGGTGGGATAAGTTTTTGAGTTTTTTGTCCCACGTTGTCCCATGTTGTCTCACGTCCATGTCGTGCCAAACATGGGACAGGAACAGACTGTCCCACGTTGTCCTATCCTATCCCATGTACCAAACGCACCCTAATAGAACAACTCATTGCATGTACAATGTTTAATAAGAGATCGTTTATTTTTTTCACTTAACACTTATCGGATCTGAATTGGACTATTAAGTTGTTTTCGTTTTTTTAAGTGGTCAAGCAACTTAAAAGTACCAAAATATCAACTTAAAATAAAAAGTAAAAAAATATGATTTTTCACTTAATTCCAAATCGTTGTTTTATATTTAAATTATTTTCTTCCAAACATAATTTATTTCCAATTTATCAAAATTTTAATAATACAATGTGTTGCAGGTTTAAGTATCAATCTAGTCTTCAATAAAATTCAGGACGGTTCAATCTTCAGATAAAAAAAATAAACGATCCCTAAATCTAAAGATAGATTTTGATTATTTCACACAAAACTCTCATACAAAGAGATTGAATTTTATTTATAATTTGTACATAAGGTGAGACAAGACTGGGGTGTGAAAAATTTTAAAAAAAGAATTTATTTAGATATAGTAAAAGTAAATTTATCTTACAATTATATCTTTTTTTTAAGGGGGTACAATCACAATATTAATAACTGTCGAAACCTACCAAAATCAATCACTAAACGGGCAGCTTGGATATCTACTCCCATAACGGGAGACATCTACTCGCATAATAAGGAGAGAAAACTACCCACACATACTGGTAAATATGCATAGTGGGAATTGAACCCTCACCACTAAGGTGGGAGAGAGGTGCACTAACCACTTTACTATAAGTGGATATGCATCTTAAAATTATATCTTAATTTTTTCTAAACAATATTTTCTTATCACGAGATTATCAATTTATACTTACACATGAGAAAACAACAAATGTACTGTTATGTGTCAAATTACATTAAGCCCAAGTGGGCCTAAAGGTGTTGAAATGCTCAACAGGCCCGAACAAATTAACAGAGCCCATGGGTAAGGGTGAAACAATAAGGCTCAACAAGTAAAGGAAACCAATGAATCACGATACTACAGATGGGCCCTGATCCAACAACCATAAAGGAGAAAGCTCTATACGAGCGGCCAACGCAAAAACACTTGGAGGAATCAAGTACCACCCCTCACCAATAGTCTAGTCACAGATCGCACAACATCCAGCCAGCATGACATGTAGCCCGAAACCCCAATCAAAGGAAGAATTCCAAGAATATAGGGATTCTATTCGGTTAACTAGTAAATTCCCAATCAATCTCAAACTCCCTAATTTCAATGATTGTATTTAAATTAAACTATGATTTTTAGGGATATAATTTAGTCCTTAATTCATGTAACTAGATTTCATATAAAACAGAATGACTTCGGTCCCTTCACATTATAAAATGGACATATCATCTATGTTAAAGAGGTTACAAAATTTTTTTAGAAAAAGAAATACTTACAAGCGAGCTCCCTGCCTACCCTTCACGAGCTCACCTGAAATAAAAGAACAGTGGATGTAGATATTCTTCACAAGCCGAACTACTTTAAAAACTCTTATGTCTTTCCCTTTTTATCCATTTTCACCCTTCAATTTACTGTTAATTGCTATTAATTTCGTTGACCAGATTCGTACGTTAACATTTTGGCATTAGAAGGAGGGTCCGTTTAAGGATTCAAACCTCCACTTCCGGTAAGAAACGATACTCTTAACTTTGTCCTTTTTATTCTTTCAGGTAAAACCTTCCAAATCAATGGCGAAAGGCGTAGCAACCCGCTCCAGCACAGTAAGAAGTAGGGATATACCCTCAATTTGAGGACTTCGGAGGCTTCTCACCGACCTCCAGCCCCGCTGGCCGTATTAAACGCACCGATAGCGCCAAGTGCACCAATCGTGCTAAATGCAGTACCCGCCGCCTCGGTGGTTCAACCACCAACCACAAACCCACCGGCCGATCAACACCTCTCCCAGATGGAGCCTGAAAGCCACGATCAGGCCGGCCTGTCTGGGCCTCTAGACCTTAACAAATGGATGTAGAGGCAGACATAATTAGAAATAATAGTAGCAGAGATGTCCCGCGGCTACCATCTCTTACTGTAAAATCAACCTCCCCGCGAGTAAATCATGGAGAGTACTTTACTACCATGTCCCGAGGGAGGCGACATGAACCATCATACCTATTACGTCAACAGGTAGAACCACCAACAAAATGACGCCCAACAAGGTAGAGTCACCCTTCACTAGGCCAATGCGGCCAGACGAGCTAGAGCAGAACGTGACGAATAACGGGAAGGGCCCCCTCGCACTGGACCCGTAATTCATGTAAACGCCAGCAGCGAAAGGTACGTAGAATTTAACAGGGACCGTCGAGATGCCCCAGTGCGCAGTGTACCCCAATGACACAGGCAACACCTAGAAGTACATGGCCAGTAACCTAGTAGGGGCAACATAGGAAACGACCGCTACACAATGCCAGCAATTGAAATCCCCCAGGGCCGGAATGCTAAACCACAGTTCAATGAGAGGAGGTCGCTAAATAGAGGATCACGAAGGTCGCTCGATCAATAGAATCGACCTCACATGGAAGATAGCGCTACCTCCAATGCGTCAATGACAACTCCTCCAGTCCCCGGATACCAGGCTTTACTACAACGGCTGGATATATTGGAACAGTAACGAGGGGGAGTGGAGCCCACTGACAGGTATATAGAGCGAAGCCCGTTCAATTGGGAGATAGATAATGAGCTGCTACCAGAATGCTTTAAGATGCCCAGCATTCCTTTCTATCAGACGACCCCTTCGATCACTTGGACGCCTACAATGTGCAAGTGAGCCTTCTTATGACCAATAACAGGGTTAAGTACCGGTGTTTCCCGGCAACCTTAGGAGAAATCCCAAGAAAATGGCGAAGGGGGCTTCCTCCTGGCAGTATAACGAGCTGGAACCAGTGCTAGGAACTTTTCCCAAATCAGTACCAAGCCTTGAAGAAGCAGCTCGTTCCTTCCTGTCACTTAACCACAATATTTCAAAAGTCAGACGAGCCACTAAAAGATTACATAGCCCGCTTCCATAAGGAAGTCAGCTGCGTGGAAAGTCCCACCAACGAAAGTATGCTCACCTTAATTACCGCAGGCTTACGGAAAGACGGTGAACTCTACTAGAATATATACAGCAATCCGGTAAAAATGCTCAGGAACTTCTACAAACGGTGCAACACCCACATTCGCATGGAAAAGGCATTCGGGCCCAAGAAAAACTTTAAAAAAGATCGAAGTAGGAGCCCGCGGGATAAAAGCAAGCAGAAGGATAATAGGAGAAGCGACGGTAACAACCGCAGCTAAAATAGGGGCTTGCAGAGAGATAACGTCCCAACAAACTAGGTAGCTAAGAAGGCCAGGAATGATGAAGACATGCGAAGAAATGGAGGTCGCTACTAGATCTATGCACAATTGTCTGATTCCCGGGACAGAATCTTCAGCATGGAAAGAAACAGGGAAGAGTTTGAGAGACCGTCTCCTATGAGAAAACCCACCCGGACTCGTAATCTTAACAAGTTCTGCATTTACCACAACGAGGCGGACCACAATACGGCTGAGTGCTACGAGCTTAAAGACACGATAAAGATTTTGATCAGGCGAGATTGCCTAGGGGATTACATGGTACGCCCTTGAAACCAGCCACAACCACAGCAGCTGCAGCTGCTATAACAACAACAACAACAGCAACAAATGATTGAGCCTGTTTACCCGAAGCCAATCCTTAATGAGCCCGCAGTAAGAAAAATTCACACTATCCATGGAGGACCCCACTTCGCAGGGACATCAAACAGATTGCTGACGCAACACGTAAAAAAGACTGGCTACTCTACCCTGAGAATGATAAGAGCGAACGCACGGCCTACAAAGCAGTACAGAACAATGGCTGAAGAGGTGACCTTCACGGATGCAGACATGCGAGGCATGCATTGGTCGCACAATGACGCGATTGTCATCATGGCCACTATAGGAGGAGTAGCCATATAAAGGACGATGATCAACAATGGAAGCTCAGTGAATGTCTTATACAAAGTGGCCTTCGAGGTGATGGGATTAAAACAGAGTCACTTGTGACCTTCGAATGAACCGCTCTACGGCTTTACAGGTGATTCGATCATCCTCCTGGGATTGATCACTTTGCCTCTCACCCTAGGGAGTAGGGCCGCCAAGCAACCATAATGGTCGACTTCCTTATCAGAGACTGCCCTACAGCTTACAATTCCATCTTAGGAAGACCCGCTCTCAACGACTTAGAGGTAATCACCTCGACGAAGCATCTAACCCTGAAATTCCCAACCCCGACGGGCGTGGGACATGTGTATGGAGAACAAAAATTAGTCAGGCCGTGCTACGAGAAGACAATCAGGTTCGGTAGGTGAGAAAAGGTAGCAAAGGCCAAGGCTTTAGCTGAAGCCCCTTCCAATGGCATCAACCTACCTTCTGGTTGCGCCTAGTGAAAAAGCAACAAAGAGAAACAGAGCTCATTACCTCATGAAATGCCAGAAGAGCTCAAATATCGCAAAATGGAAAAACAGAACAACTGGGAGTTTCTATCTGTAATGGTTATTTCAATCAATAAAGCTATGTGTTTTTTTTTTTCACACGTTCTCGTGCCAAAATTGCCCTTTCGACCTTGGGGGGACTAGGGGATCAGCAGATAGAACACCAAACCGATGCCAAAAAAAAAAAAAACTCATTTACACACTACGAAGTAGGGCCAAAATCCCCTAGGAGGACAACTTCGCGAACAAAAAAGTCGCGCCCTCCCTCCAATAAACGATAAAGCATTCCAAACGAGCTCGTTAATGAGATGTCTCTTACTTTTAAACCTAAAAGCTCGTCGAAAAACTGAATATAAAAATTGGCGGAACTCGCCAGCCTGACGGCTTACGAGCTATCTAATAAGCAGGGTCAATAGAAATACTCGAGAGAATAGACTTAGAGCTGTAAACATTGACAAAAAACCTGCCTACCTATGAGCTGACGGGCTCAATTAACTAGCAGGGTCAATATAAACACTTGAGGTGGAATCTCTCATAGTATACCTAAGTATTGACAGAGACTCGCCAACCTGAGAAGTCCACGAGCTCTAAAAGTAGCAAAGTTAATACTTACGGTAAACAGCCTCCCCGAGGAGCTGTATAAAATCAACAAAATACTCGCCAACCTGAAGAGCACACAAGCTCCCAAACTAGCAAAGTTAGCACATGTGGTAGCGGGCCTTCCCGAGGAGTCATGTTAAAGGTTGACAAGACTCGCCAACATGAGAAGCTCGCTAGCTCTCAAACTAGCGAAGTCAACTACTACCACAGAGCCTCCCCAAGGAGCTAGACAGTATTTGAGGCATACCAGCGAAGTGGCGAGCTTATGAGCCCTTAGATAACTAAGTTCGCTAAAACACGCTCGACAGGGGAACATCCTCAAGCGATGGCCCACTTCGACTCCCCAATAAGGTCACTCACCAGGTTCTATCCTTTTTGACAAGTACTTAAGCTTCACATTATTATGCATTAAATGATCCTGTTTAGAGCAAGTAGGGCTAAACATGCATACGTGTGTGTGTGTATATATATATATATATACACACACACACACACACACACACACACACACACACACACACACACACACATATGGCACACAATACTTGATCAAAATAAAAAGAAATTCATTGATTAAAGCTATAAACGAGGCTGATATTACAATAAAGTCAAATACAACGAATACTTGGGAAAATTGTAAAGACCTAGAAATTCTACGGTATCTTACAACGCAACAAAAAAAAATGACCTTGCTAGAGGAGCACGATGCATTCGCTGCGGGGAAGAAGATGCCTAATCCCAGAGTGAGGATCCCTGTAGATGTGATGAAGTAGCAAGTATAGAAGGATTGGAGGTCACATTGGATGACAATCATGTTGAAGAAGGATTGGAGGTCGCATCGGATGACAATCATGTTGAAGAAGGATTGGAGGTCGTATCGGATGTCAATCATGTTGAAGAAGAATTGGAGGTCGCATCAGATGGCAATCATGTTGAAGAAGGATTGAAGGTCGCATCAGACGGTAATCATGTTGAAGAAGGATTGGAGGTCGCATTAGACGGTAATCATGTTGAAGAAGGATTAGAGGTCGCATTGAATGGCAGTCATGTTGAAGAAGGATTGGAGGCTGAACTGAATGATCTCGCTGGAGAAGTACTATGCATTCACTACAGAGGAAAAGTCACCTAATCCGAGTATGAGGACCTAAGCCGATGTGATGAGACAGTAAGTGTTGGAAGAGGAGGAAGAAAGGACGTTAAAAGCCATTGGTCAAGACCGACTAGTTGGAGGATCTTCACCCCCTGGTGTGGCCTGACCAATCATTGCCACCCTGCGCCCCACGATCTCCCTTAGGAACCTCGATAACACCCAAAGCCTGCAGCTCTTCAAAACCCCCAATCAATTCTCCAACAGCTGGGCCAAGAAAATTCAACAGTAAATGAGGATACCGGAACGAGATATTGTAAAGAAGATCATTTTAGGCTTCATCAACCAGTGCCGCCCTCTCCTCCTCCCAGTTTCTAATCTTCTGGGCGAGCTCCTTGTTTGTCTTGGTCAAGTATTCTTTTGACTTCTCAAAGAGTTCTTAAGAAAGAGCCAACTCGCCGCAAACCTGTTCAACATTGGCTTGCAACACGGTCGCCCTAGCAGCCAATTCTTTCAGCTCCAGTTCCAAGGCCTTCTCCCGGGCCCGAGATTCCTTAAAATCTGCCTCCAACTGCTTTTCACAACCTGCCCCTATGACGAGCTCCTTCCTTGCCTTCATAAGTTCGTCACACAGTTCTCTCCTCTTCGCGTCATTCTCCTCTAATTCGAGCATATCCTTATATGCAAGGCTAGCGGTCTAAGAGGAAAATTAAAAAGGATAAGATAACCATACCTCTTATATATATAATCGAGAAGAGGAGCCTGAAAATCAAACACCTACTGTAAAGGCATGACGATATTGGCTCAAGCAGCCAGTGAGAAACTCTTTATAAAGGGTTGGGGCTTGCCCAAGATACTCTTTCGCAACTGGACCAAGGCCCCGGCTAGAGGACGGGAGAGTAGCTTAGCCCACCATAATAGAACGAGCAGGCCTCCCTTCAGGACGGGCTGTTCCATGGAAGCATCAAAATCAACCCCCTTCCTTTTCCTGCAAGCACCTGCGGCATCTGTAGGAAGTGGTGGCGGAAGGCTTGGAGTGACTCCCTTCAGAGGTAGGGGTTGATCGCTCTGGTTAGATTCTTCTGCTCTAGCCTTCTTAGAAGGAATAGGTAAAGCAGAAGCGTTGGCTCCCCTCTTGATGGAAGGGCACCTCATCATATGCAGCCTCCCAATCTAATCATGCTGCTGCTGTAGGTACTGTTGTTGTTGTTGTTAGCTGCCTGACTATCGCTGGTGACGAGATCGAGTGCGAGTAATCCCTTGCTCTGTGGGGTACAACTCCTCTACTCGGGGTATACGGCGTAGCCACTTCTTGGATGTCCTGCACCCCGTTAAGTCGCGACACTTCTCCACGGTTGGGAGCTAGCTTGAAACTTACTAGGAGCTCTTTAGTAACCCATTTATATTCAGTGAGTTCCCTCGGATCCCCCGGGTTCAAAGTGACAAGCATCTCATTCTCCTCCTTGAAGATCACTAGATCCGAGCCTGTGCCCCCTACAAACAAATAAAGGAATAAGTACAAGGCATTGGCAAAAAATAATAAACTCTGCCAGCATCTACTTAAAAGACTTACTAGGCATCAGCACAAAGCTCTTATTTTCTATAAGCTCGACCTCGGGACCCCTAACAAAGAAGTAATTTGCCTTATAATCCCCTATGTTCAACCTAGGGTGCCCCTGCAGCAGGCCTTTGAGATCTCATGTTCGCATACTAAGATAATATATCCCATCATGCGGATAACCATCAGATGAGCCCCTTGGAAAGAGAGACTGCTTTCTCCTGATGACATTATCGCTCGGAAAAAGGGACCCTTTGCCTCCTAAATAAAAGATAAAGGTTGAGGAGCTAACTGTCAGATGAAGGGGTAAGCTGCATCAGAGCGAGCTTCAAAAGGTTCAGGACATCTATCAGAAACCCTAGGATGGGAAACCGCAATCTTGCGATCAAGTGATGCATGCTAATGGTGATATAGCCAAGAGGGGGATAAGCGGCCCTATCTGTTACAACAGGTACCAACATTTGGTGACCCCTTGGAAAGTGAAACAATTCCTCTATAAGTCCTAAATCCCCCCTATGAATTCTGGAAGGAACTGATGAAAAAACCTCTTTTCTCCAGCATGAGCCCCTAGATACGGCCCGCGGAGGGTTGGTCACAATCTCCATACCATTCACTACCTCCATAACCTTCTGCTGATTGGCAGCGACCTGGGCTACTGTGACCGTCCTCATAGCATTTTCCTGAGATAATTCGACCCCTTGAAGACTAGAGACCTAAGCTTCCTCCCCTCTGTCTTCACGACACCTCTAATTGCTCGAACTAGACATCTACAACAAAGGGAGAACCTAAAGTCAGTCAGTAGAAAGGAAGCCTAGGTATCTATTGTGACCTAAGAGCTCGAGCCAGAGGCATCAAAGGGTCGCCACTACACAAACAGACTCAACAAAAATGCAAAGATAAGGGAAGAATTTTACGATTACCAGGCACCCAAAGAAGATCCAGGACCACGAAAAACTCAAATAGAGGACCCAGATAACCAGAAAAGCAGCGAGTAACAAGGACAAGGACAGCACCAAAGCGAAAGAAGAGAGACATGAAACTCACCACAAAAAAGAATGAAGAACAGTAGTTGTAGCAAGAAAGACAAACGATGGATCTACTCGCGCACAAGCAAACAGAGGCTTCAAGATGTTCTCGGCGACTGGAACCAGCAAACGAATATGAAACATACCCCCTTTGAAGACTACTTTCAAAGAAAAGAAGAAGTGAATTTTAGAAGAGTTTGTGAAGAATAAAGAAAACAATAAAGAATGCCCCATATATAACCAAAAGATTCGGACCGTTGAATGAAAGTAATAATAACCTGAGAAAAAATCTACGGCCGATATTCAACCTAGAGATATGGCGGGATACTCAAAGGTCGCTGATTTAACGCATGCATTTAATGCACTGGATAGCATGGCGGTTGACGTGACATTTCCCACTCACCAGAAGAGTAACTGTAACACACCCTGACCCGATCCGTTTAGATCGACCAAGGGAGCGCTACTAGTTTCAAAACTTTTCTTAACTCACTTTATAATTTGAAAACCATTGAAAATCAAATAAATTATATCCTAGTGAGCCCATCCAAAATTGTTTGAAAATTTTTGCTAGAGTTTCCTCTGTTTTTCTGACTTTCCAAAAATCCTGTTTTCGAATAAAAACTCAATAATATAATAATCAACACTTCAAATTTCTTTCTCAATCAAATGCGCACTCTACCATTTAGTGCGACTTTTCAAACATTTTCAAATAAAACAAACCTTTGAAACGTAAACCATTAAACAACTATTTACAAACCACACACACACACACATATATATATATATATATACATATATTAAATTTACAAACTTCTGTATATGCATACGTAACTGAATATAATACACAAAACTATATAGCTACCCAAAGGTATGGTGACTCTGAATCTTCAGTCTGCAGATATCACCTCTTCAATCTTTTTCTCTCTCTGTATCCCTGTTACCTACGCGTGATGAAATCAACGCGCTAAGCATATCGCTTAATGGGTGTACACTAAACTCATTTATCAAAATCACAAAATAAATTTCAACATAAAATGTAACCAAGATATAATATAAAAACAAATCACTATTTAACTCAATTAGTAAATTAAACTATACAATATCAATTTTCTAAATTCATTTATAAACAGTTTATCCAATTTCATTTCAATCCTGGCCCTTTGGTATACCCAATATAATTTCAGGACTGGAATATGGGTCGTTCGACCTTTCAGTGGCTGTCTGTCGAACATAACTCCAAACCCTAGGACCGGCAGTTAGGCTTGCTCCATCCAAGGGTGGTACGTATAACTCCCTACCCTAGGATCGAGTGTTCGGTATCCTTAGGGAGGTACATAACTCTCTACCCAAGGACGAATCCTTAGGGAGGTACATAATATCAAAATCATAACTCCCAACCCCAGGACGAATCCTTAGGGAGGTACATAATATTAACATCAAGATCAATATCGGTGCAGTACTGCTGAAATAACCTAGCTGGTATACCAACCTCCTATATCTTTTTTCTATGTTCAAGTATCCTAGGGTCGTTTCACAATACACAATTTTGGACTTCCATAACAATTCCTTTCATATATTTCGAAATCATCAAACTTAATTCGAAATTCTAAATCAAATTCCACAAATGTAATTAACAAACAATACTTGTAAATCAACACCTGTAATGTAATTTACAAATGAATCGAAATACAATCAAATCAATTCAAATAAAGAAACATATAAGTATATATCCACCAAAATATTCAAAAATCTCAAATTCGAAATCAAAACACATATTAAGTTCATAAAAATGTCAGAAGTGAGTGTACACCAATCTGGATACCCTTTTTACTACTTTTCTCTTCTGAGTTTTCCCTTTTTCTCCTCCTTTTTTTTCCTTTCTCTTTCTCCCTCCTCTTTTCCTTTTCTTTCTCCTTTTTTTTTTCCTTTCTTCTTCTTCCTCTTCTCTTCTTCTTCTTCTCTTTTTCTTTCTTTCTCTTCCTTTCTTTCTCTTCTTCTTTCTCTTCTTTTTCTTTCTTTTTCTTTTTCTTTCTCTTCTCTCGTTCTCTCTCTATTCTTTTGTGTTGCTTCCTCGTGAAGCTTCCACCGCCATCTTATTTTTTTTATAAAATTTCGGTTATCGTGACCGCTCCTCGTGACCTATGGTCGCGCCACCTAGTCGCGTTTCTCACTAAAGTAATTTCACAGCTTTCATCGCGATCAACCATCGCGGTGTCTGGTCGCGATGTTGGTCGCGTTGCTCATTGTCCAAAATCAACATTTTCACCACGAGCTGCTCATCGTGATCCCTGGTCGCGGTGCTCACTGCCTCAAATCATCATTTTCATCGTGATTTCTGGTCGGGGTACTCACTGCCAACATTTTCCTTTTCTTTCATACATTTTCCACTCCTTAAATTATAAATATCATATTTACATACTCAAAATTAATTCAACCATACTTTTCATATTTATTTAAAATTAGGGTTGTTACAGTAACTGCCACCAAGACCTAGCACTAGCGATCTCAAAAGACAACCCATGACCTTCCCAATAAACGAGCTAGCAATTACTCCTCGAAACCACAGTACGCAGGAGAAAATCATGTCAACTTCCACCACGAGACCATAAAGCTAGAAGCTGGGGTCTAATGTTATGTGTCAAATTGCACTAGACTCAAATGTGCTTAAATGCCCAACAAGCCCGAACAAATCAACAGAGTCCATATGAGTCAGGGTGAAACAATAAGGCCCAACAAGCAAATGAAGCCAATGAATCACAGTACAATAGATGGGCCCTGATCCAACAACCATAAAGGAGGAAGCTCTACACAAGCGGCCAGCGCAAAAACACTTGGAGGAAATCAAGCACCACCTCTCACCAACAGTCTGGTCGCAGATCGCACAGCATCTGGCCCGTATGGCAACATGTAGCCTGCATGACATGTAGCCCGAAGCCCCAATTAAAGGAAGAATTCCAAGAATATAGGGATTCTATTCGGTCAACTAGCAGATTCTCAATCAATCTCAAACTCCCTAATTCCAATGATTGTATTTCAATTAGACTATGATTCTTAGGGATATAATTTAGTCCTTAATTCATGCAATTAGATTCTATGTAAAACAGAATGACTTCGGTCCCTTCACACTATAAAAGGGACAAATCATCTCTTTTAAAGGGGTTGCAAAAATTTTTCAGAAAAAAAAAATACTTACAAACGAGCTCCCTGTGTAACACCCCCCGACCCGACCCGGCCGGACCGACCCGGGGAGCGCTACCGGTTTTCAGAACTTTCAAAATCAGTTTTATACGTTTCAAAAATTCATTGTGAGCCCAATCAATAAATAAACTTTTTACGAAAATTTCGGCAGAGTACCGTTTATTTTTCGGACTTTCCAAAACCTGTTTTTACACAATTCAATTCAAAAACAATTCTCAATAGCACTTCAATATCTCATATTCAAACAGTTGCGCACTCTGCCGTTTAGTGCGACTTATCAATCACAATTTATAAAATAAAACAGTTCAAACTTTGATATATACAGACATTCATAAATCATAAAGTAATTAATTAAAAACATATTACAAAACATATTTACAACTCCCCTGTATATGCATGCTTTCAGAATATATATATATATATATATATATATATATATATAAATAATACAATATAGCTACCCAACTGTACAAATCTCTGGGACTCTGTCAGCAACTCTTTATCTCTTCAGCCCTTAGCCTCTTCCGGATCCCTGGTACCTACGCGTTAGAAACAAACTAACGCGCTAAGCAATACTAAACATCCTAAGACTGGAATATGGGTCAATGTGACGTCCGGGGTTGCCCCGCAACAACAGTCACTGATATCAACGTGATTGTCCGAGATTGCCCCGCAACAACAATCACTAGTATCATTGTGATCGTCCGAGATTGCCCCGCAACAACGATCATTAAAATCGGTGTGATTGTCCGAGATTGCCCCGCAACAACAATCACACAATAATAACGGCGCAGTACTGCTCAGAAAACCCAGCTGGTATACCAACCTCCTATATCCATATCTATGTCTAAGTATCCTAGGGCCGTTACAATAAGCAATGTTCACAATCAGTACTCAATAAATATACATTTCTCACAATATTTTTCATGAATATCAACAATATTCATACAAAAGTATAAATCATGTATTTTTAACAAATTCGACACAATCGAAATACGATCAAAACGTGATCTAACATAAAACCAGTTCAAAATCAACAATAGGTGCTTCAATTATCAATTTTTCTTATAAGCAAACACTTTTCATACAAAAATCGAAGTCGAAATCTTTTAACGAAATCGAAAACTTTTAACGAAATCGAAAACGAAAACATAAACGAGAAACGAAATCGAAAACTAAAACGAAAAAGTAAACGAACTACTTCTCGAAACGATTTCGAAAACGAGAGTACACCTACCTCAAATCCGTATTTTTCGTTGGTTCTACGATTTCGTCTTTCCTTTTCACCTACACTTCCTTTTCTCTTCTCTCTTCTTCTTCTTCTTCTTCTTTCTTTTCTTTCTTCTTCTTTCTTTTCTCGGCTCTTTCTCTCTCCTCTTGCTGTTTCTGTTTTTCTCGCTTTCGCGAGAAGCTTCTTCTTTTTTTTATATTTTTTTCGCTACCGCGACCGCCGTCACGACCTGTGGTCGCGCCACCAGGTCGCGATGCTCACTGGACCATTCGCACCGCCTTCGTCGCGCGAGAGATCGCATTGCTCACTGCCAAACTTTGACAATTTCATCGCGAGCAGTCCATCGCGACCTGTGGTCGCGGTGGCTGGTCGCGATGCTCACTGCCAGATTTTGCCATTTTCATCGCGAGCGAGCTATCGCGACCTGTGGTTGCGGTGACCAGGTCGCGATGCTCTCTGGTCCAATTTTTAATTTTTCATTTTTCACATTTAATTACATTTTCACCCCCTCAAATAGTAAAATTTATTTTCACATATATAAAATTAATTACCCGAAATCCGGGATGTTACAATTCTCCCCCACTTAAGAAATTTCGTCCTCGAAATTTACCTCAGTTAAACAGTTGGGGATATTGTTGTCGCATCGTTTTTTCACTCTCCCAGGTAGCCTCTTCTACTTTATGGTTCCTCCAGAGGACTTTCACCAGTGGCACTCTTTTATTTCTTAGTTCTTTGATTTCCCGGTCAAGAATCTGCACTGGTTCCTCCTCATATGACAAATCTGGTCGGATCTCAATACTTTCGGCCTGAACTCCGTGGGAAGGATCAGATCTGTATTTCCTCAGCATCGATACATGGAACACATTATGGATCTTTTCCAATTCTGGAGGTAAAGCAAGTCTGTAGGCTACTGGTCCCACATGTTCAATGATTTCGTATGACCCAATAAACCTAGGACTCAACTTACCTTTTCTGCCAAATCGAAGCACTTTCTTCCATGGAGATACTTTCAGAAACACTTTCTCACCGACGTCATATTCTATCTCTTTTCTTTTCAAATCTGCATATGATTTCTGTCGGTCAGAAGCAATTTTCAATCGATCCTTGATAATCTTCACCTTCTCCTCAGTCTGTCTGATCAAGTCTGGGCCTACTAACCTGTCATCTCCTAACTCTGTCCAGCATACTGGAGTCCTGCATTTCCTTCCATACAGTGCCTCATACGGTGCCATAGCTATGCTCGACTGGTAACTGTTGTTGTAGGCGAATTCAATCAATGGAAGATGATCCGCCCAACTTCCTTCAAACTCAATTACACAACTCCTGAGCATATCTTCAAGCACCTGAATTACCCTTTCTGATTGGCCGTCTGTCTGCGGATGGAAGGCTGTACTAAAGCTCAGTCGAGTACCCAAGGCTTCTTGAAACTTCTTCCAGAATCTGGATGTAAACCTCGGATCTCTATCTGAGATGATGGATACAGGAACTCCATGCAATCTGACTATCTCTCTGATATACAATTCTGCTAATCGATACAGGGAATAGTCAGTTCTGACAGGTAGAAAATGTGCCGACTTCGTCAATTTGTCCACTATAACCCATACTGCATCGTGTTTACTCCGGGTGAGTGGCAATCCAGTAACAAAATCCATTGTGATGCGATCCCATTTCCATTCAGGTATTGCTATTGGTTGTAACAATCCTGATGGAACCTGGTGTTCAGCTTTCACCTGCTGACAAGTCATGCATCTATTCACAAAGTCCACCACATCCTTTTTCATACCAGACCACCAATACTGAGTTTTCAAATCTCTGTACATTTTCGTGCTACCTGGGTGCATAGCATATGAACTGCTGTGTGCCTCTGTCAGGATTATCTTTCTCAATTCTTCATTTTCTGGAATGCAAATCCTATATCTGAAACACACAATACCATCAGTTCTAACTGAATAATCCGGATGCTTCCCTTCTGGGATCTGTTCACATATCATCTGAATTCTAGCATCCTGCTTCTGTTTCTCTGCAACCTGCTGAATCAAACTGGGTCTGCATATCAATTCAGCTACCACTGCATTATCCGGATTCAGCTGCAAATGCACATTCATAGCCTTCAGAGCAAACAATGTTTTTCTGCTCAGAGCATCTGCGACTACATTCGCCTTTCCTGGATGGTAGTCGATTATACAATCGTAGTCTTTAATCAACTCCATCCATCGTCTCTGTCTCAGATTTAACTCTCTCTGGGTAGGCAGATATTTCAGACTCTTGTGATCCGTGTATATGTAGCACTTCTCACTATATAAGTAATGCCTCCAGATTTTTAAAGCGAAGACTATGGCTGCAAGCTCCAGATCATGAATCAGATAGTTCTGCTCATGATTTTTCAACTGTCTGGACGCATATGCAACCACCTTGCCTTCCTGCATCAATACACATCCCAGACCATGGTGTGAGGCATCACTATAAATCACATAGTCTTTACCTGAAATAGGCTGAATCAGGATTGGAGCCTCTACAAGCATTGCCTTCAATCTGTCAAAAGCTGCTTAGCATCTGTCAGTCCACTCAAATCTGACATTCTTATGCAGTAGCTTGGTCAACGGACTTGCTATGGAGGAAAATCCCTTCACAAACCGTCGATAATAACCTGCCAAGCCTAGAAAGCTTCTGACTTCTGTAACATTTCTGGGAGGCTTCCATTCCACTATTGCTTCAATCTTTTTCGGATCTGCCTTAATACCCTCTGCGGATACAATATGACCCAGAAATGCGATTTCAGGCAACCAGAACTCACATTTGCTCAGTTTGCCATACAGTTGCTTCTCCCTCAGAATCTGCAGTACTACTCTGAGGTGTCTGTCATGGTCCTCAGCTGTCTGTGAGTATACCAGGATATCATCGATAAAGACTACTACAAACTGATCCAAGTATGGCCGGAATATTCTGTTCATCAGATCCATAAAGGCTGCAGGTGCATTAGTCAGCCCAAATGGCATCACTACGAATTCATAGTGTCCATACCTGGTTCTGAATGCAGTTTTCGGAATATCTGACTCCTTTATCCTCAACTGATGATAACCTGATCTCAGGTCTATCTTTAAGAAGACACAAGCACCTTTCAGCTGATCAAACAAGCCATCGATTCTAGGCAACGGATACTTGTTCTTCACAGTCAGTTTATTCAGCTGCCTATAATCGATGCATAGTCTCAGGGACCCATCCTTCTTCTTCACAAACAGGACTGGGGCTCCCCAAGGAGATACACTGGGCCTGATGAAGCCCTTATCCAGCAATTCCTGTAACTGTATCTTCAGTTCTTTCAGTTCTGCTGGCGCCATTCTATAGGGTGCTATCGATACTGGAGACGTACCTGGTACCACATCAATCATAAACTCCACTTCTCTCTGAGGTGGCAAACCAGGAAACTCCTCTGGAAACACATCTGCAAAGTCACATACAGTGGGTATATTCTGAATTTCAGCAGTAACTTTTCTGGAATCAACCACTTGTGCCAAATACGCTTCACACCCCTTTCTGATCAGTTTACAGGCTACAGTGGCTGAAATGACATTGGAGAGAAAATCCCTCCTTTCACCCACCATTGTGATTCCTGAACCATCTTCTGTTCTGAGAGTCACTCGTTTCAGTTCACAATCAATCACCACTCTATGCCGAGTTAACCAATCCATGCCTAGTATCACATCAAACTCATGGAATGGCAACTCCATCAAGTCTCCTGGAAAGTCACACTCCTGTATCCGAATAGGACAATTTCTGTATATACGATTCACAACTACACTCTGACCTATCGGATTACTGACTAACACATCATATGCAGTAGGTTCAGTTTGCAAACTTCTTTGTTTCAACAATGCATCACAGATATATGAGTGTGTAGAACCTGGATCTATCAATGCAATAGCTGTAGTATCAAAAATAGAAATAATACCAGCTATCACATCAGGAGCATCTTTATCTTCTTGAGCTCGAACACCATAAACACGTGCAGGAGCCCTACTATCAGGTCTCACCACTGACTCTGACACTCCTCTGTGGCTACCACCTTCAGGTACTGCCTGACCAGGCCTCCTACCTCTGGAAGTAGTAGGGGCTGATCTCTTTGGCTGTTGGGGTCCCATCTGTGGGCAATCCCTCACGAAATGATCATGGGAGCCACATCTCAGGCAGGCTCCAGTAAGCTTCCAGCATTCCCCAGGATGTCTTCTGCCACAATGATCACATACTGGAGGGGCTGGTCCCCTACCTGCACTCCTAGGGGTACTGGCTACAGAAGTCGCAGATTGACCAGGCCTAGCTGTAGGTACATTTAATTACATTTTCACCCCCTCAAATAGTAAAATTTATTTGCACATATATAAAATTAATTACCCGAAATCCGGGATGTTACACCCTGCCTATGCTTCACGAGCTCACCTGAAATAAAAGAACAGTGGATATAGGCATTCTTTACAAGCCGAACTACTTTAAAAACTCTTGTATCTTTTTCTTTTTATCCATTTTCACCCTTCAAATTGCTGTTAATTGCTATTAATTTCGTTGACCAGATTCATACGTCAACATGTACCAAAACTAAGTTTAAGTTATTTATAACAAAATAGTTTATAGTCATGTAATGTAAATGGTCATAAATCGAATTTTACTCGTATTAGGATTCGAAATGATAGATTTATTTTATTTTATTTTTAATAAAATAATTTATAGTCATGTAATTTAAATGGCTATAAATCGAATCTTACTTGTATCAGGATTCGAAATGATAGATTTAATTTATTTTTATTTTTTTTTACAAAAAATATGAAAACAAAAGGTTCATAATTATGGATTAAATCTTATTTAAGCAAAGTGTCCTCATCAAACAGTGATAAAATTTTGTAGATTTGGCTTAATTATATTATATTGTCTCCAATTATTAAACCAAAAACGTGTACTATACGCAATTCATATATGGTGGACTGATGGTGGATATATCTTTCAAATTTTGATGAGTGCATGCATATTTATTTATTTTTTTTGGAGGGGGTACAATTATAATATTAATAACTGTCAGAAACTGTCGAAATTTATTATTAAATGTACAATTCGGATAGCTACTTTTATAACGGGAGATATTTACTCTTATAATAAGGGAAGAAAACTACTCACACATACTGATAAATGTGTATAGTGAGAATTGAATTCTCACTACTGAGGAGAGAGATACACTGACCACTTGAACTATAAGTGAATGTGTATTTATTTTCTTGTGAGTTTGATATGATACCAAAGATATGTATATTTTCACACGAGAGAACCACCTGTTCAATTAATTGTTGGTTCTTTTAAAAACATGTCTATTACATTGGTTGTGCACCATTCATTTTCAAAATTGTTGGGAGACCTACTTGTAAATAAATATTGGTCTAATTAATTTTAAAACTTTATTATAAAATTTTTCATTAAAGTGAAGAGTTGATATTGATATAATTCAATTATTTAAGAAATGAAATATATTTTATTCTATTCAATATTATTGATTGAAGAGGTCAACTGCAAAAGCCAAAAGGGTTGATGCTTTGAGATCAATTTTTTTAATTTTTTTTTGGTTAATTTTATCTTATGCATCACAAATGTGAGGTTCTTATTATTTCTTGTTAATTTCAACTTGCCCTCTATGTCCCTCCATTAGTGTATAATATTCTTTGGTTTATCCGAAAATATTCGAATCGGATTCCGATCGGATATTTTTAAAAATAGTCAATCTGAACGGATATTACGGATCAGATTTGGATTTATTTTTCGAATTTCAGATTTGGATCGAATTTAGATATATTTAAATTTTGGATCGGATTCGGATGTTTTTTGGACCAGATTTCAGATTTTTTCTAGACAGGATTTCAGATTTTTTTGGGAATCAGATTTATGATTTTTTTCGGGATCAGAGTTCGGGCTTCGAACAGGATTCAAATTACCTTAGATTAATATTTAATTACTTTATTCATTTATTTTTTTTATTTTCTCCATTAATTTTGAATAAAACTTATCCACTTGACATAATTAATCAAATAAATAAAAGACTATAGATCAACAAAAATACTTATTTATTATAAATTTTATAAAATAATAATTAAAAATTGAATGAGATTTAATTGCATCACTATAGTTAGAGTAAATCCCAACTAGGTTGACAGCTACACAACTATTAATCATTTATATTTCTCAAACATTACATGCAACCCATAATACTTATTCAAATAATATTGTTTATCATCACTCATCAAGAACTATATGAATCTTAGTTCAAATATTAAATGTGATTATCACAGTTTCACATATCTATATTTAACTTCGTCTCCAATAGTGATTGCCAATGTTATGCTTTTTTCTCTGCAGCCTCCCAATCTCTAATGCACATCACATCTTCCAAACTATTTGCAGTCATTCGGCTTCTTCTGTCGGTCATAGTCCTATCACCCATACTAAAAGCAGATTCCGATGCAACTATGAACACCGGAGGGGTTAGTAGATCACGTGCCATGATGAAGAGCACAAGATAACTACTCTGATGTGTTCTCCACCATTGTAAAATATCAAAACTCTTCAATTCTTTTTTGTTCATTTTATAAATATAATCAGTTTCCACATATTTTGCTAACTCCATGGAATCTATTGTGGATGTTTCACCTGCTTTACTCTTACCTTTATTATTCATCATATTTCAAAAATGCCCCTCCTAAGTTCTGACTATCATCGTCAGGAACATTAGAAGAATTTACTACCTCACCTTCAATGTTCATATAAAACTTTGTACAATATTTTGAAAACATTTTGTCTAACTAATTTCAAACTTTAAAAATATCAACTTCAAGATTTGTATTTAAATTTACATTAATACTATCAATCACATTTCTTACCTCCGTAAGATTACACCGAGGATCAAGAAGTGCAGTAGCTAAAAAACATCATTGGAATGTTCTTCCAATATTTTTGAAATTATTATTTTATAAATTGTCTCTGTAATTGTGTGAAATCAAAAATCACTTTTCAGTCTTCACAGTGGCTATTGGCTATTGGCCTATTGCCTACACTACACACAATCCAATTTTTTTTAATAAAAAAATCAAAAAAACCTTTCAGCGCATAAACTTCACTTCACTTTATTTCATTTCACTTCACTTTACTTCAAACTTTTTTTTCTAATTCTTTTATTCAATTTAGATTTTTCTTTTATATGATTTTGAATTTTAAATTTTTTACGGATTCAGTTTAAAACCGCATTCGGATTCAGACCGGATTAGGATTGGGATCAAATTCAGATGTGGACCGAATTTCAGATTAGGACCAGATTCGATTCGGGTTGAATTCAGATTCGTACACTTTTCGGATTCGAATTTATCTGAATTTGCACAATAATTTTAAATTTCCATATCTGAAAATTGGATTCGGATACAATCAAATTCAGTTTCTTTTGTTCGATTTTTCGGATTGGATTAGGACTCGGATTCGAATTCAGAACGGATCAGACCGGACAAGACCGGACAATCTGAATCTGTTTGCCGTTACTACCGAAAATATGAAAATGGAATTGTCATGAGTTCTCCAGAAATTTCTTCTCTAAATTCACTCAAATACTTCTTCTTTACTGGTATTTATGTTGTTACATGAAGTTGCAGGTTTCACATGGTATCAGAGCCTTCGACTAACATCATAAGGGGCATGGGCCGTGCTCTGCCAAACGGCAACTCAAAAACGGTGGTTAAAGCCAACTGAGCTTACATGTGAAGGGGAATGTTAGAGAACCCATATGTGAAACTATTTAAAAATGGGATGAATCTCACATTGAAAAGGCTAGTCTTTTGGGTTATAAGGTTATCCACATACATTTGGCATTACATTATTAGAAAGTTATATGCTGACTAGGCACTATTGAAACAATCACATACAATCTGCCATAGGAATACTAACTATACAACTTAAATATGAGCAATAATCTACTGAAACATAATGATCAATTTACTATCTTAACATTTTCCCTCAAATGAGAATGATCTTAATCAGTAAATTTGAACAGTGAGCTTATTAAGCATGATGGTAGCAGTGCTGATCTCAAATCTGCTGATGATCAATTTCCAACTCCATTAGCTCATGGCAGCAAGATCTCTTCAATTGATGATCAGCCTTTTAAAGATACAACTCCCCATCATAGTACTATTGCAACCTTACAATATCTTACCCTCTCTCGGCCTGACTTATCGTTTGCTGTAAATAAGCTTAGTCGGTTTTTATTTGCTCCTTCTCAAGTTCATTGGCAGGCTGTTAAGAGGGTGTTGAGATATGTGAGAGGCACATTGTCATATGGTCTGTTCTATTTTGTGCTACTAGACTTGAGTTTAAAGGCTTTGTTGATGCTGATTAGGCCAGCAGTCTTGATGATCGTAAGTCCATATGAGGCTATTACTTGCATTTTGGAGGCAATCTTATCAGCTAGTCTTCCAAAAAGCAACTTATTGGTGCTCGTTCCAGCATCGAGGCTAAGTATCGTTCTCTTGCCTCTGCTGCTACTAATATAATTTTGTTTTAGAATCTGTTTTAGCTTGCTGTTCCAGCTTCAGTTGTGCTTTGGTTTGATAATGTTAGTGCTAATTCCCTTGCTCGTAATCCTGTCTTTCATTCTTGCACCAAACATCTCGAGATTAATTTCCATTTTTTTTTACGAGATGTGGTTGCAAATGGTTAGGTAGACATTCATTATGTTCCTACCTCTACTCAAATTACTGATCTCTTTACCAAGTCTCTTCCCATCTCTCGTTTTCAGCTGTTGTCCACCAAGTTAGTTGCTGATATAAATCAGTTTCATTGAAGGGGGAACAATAAGCTTATTAAGCATGATGGTAGCACTGATGATCAATTTTCTAAGCTCAAGTTCAAATTCACTTATTTAGATCAATCTCATTGGAGGGAAAATGTTAAGATAGCAAATTTATCATTATGTGTAAGCAGATTATTGCTCATGTTTGAGTTGTATAGTTAGTATTCTTGTGGTCAATTGTATGTGATTGTTTCCAGTAGGGCCGACCTGACTTTTTGGTGGCCCGGGGCAACGTGGGACCTAAATGGATACATAGAACTGAAAAATAGCGTTATGATATTTGAAGAAGAGTGAGGGCCCCATAATTTATCAAAAAAAGATTAAAAAAAAATTGGGCCTAACAACATCAAAAGCAAAAAAAAGTTTCGGGCTCAAACGTCATCAAATCAACATAAAAAATAAAAAAAATTAGATCTAAACAGTTTAAAAATCAATATAACTAATAAAAATATTTTGGGCCTCTTGGGTCTGGGGCCCTGGGCGGTCGCCCCTTATGCATTGGCCCAAGGCCGGCCTTGGTTTCCAGTCGTGTCTAGTCAGCAGATTGCTTTCTAATAATATAATGCCATGTGTATGTGTAATTTGATGAGTATATAAGGTGTTACTATTCTTGCTAAGGTAGCTGTTGAGAAATCGAAAATAAGAAAATGGAATTGTCATGAGTTCTTAGAAATTTTTTCTCTAAATTCTCTCACATACTTCTTTTTCTTTACTGGTATTTTTTATGTTGCTTGAAGTTGCAGGTTTCACAGACGTAAAAGTTAGGACAAGATTCTAATCCTATAAATCATATTCGTAATAAATAAATAAAATTAAAACTGATGTTTTATGCTCTCTCCATGGATTTTTTTTTCTTGTCAAAATTTAAATTGATCATCAGAAGGGCATGTATTGTAGACTTAAAATTAATTGAAACAAAGATTTGTTTCTAATTTTATATTTGATAATATCTTATCGCACTAGCAAATGTTAAATTAAAAAAATGGTATATAAATTTACATATAAAACTTTATTTTTCCTAGATTGTCTATGTTTGAAAATGGAGATATACAAGGTCTCTTACTTTGATAGTTGGAGGCCTTAAAATCTTTTAAGCCACCAATGTTCAAATTCTTATATAGTCATGTAAATATATATTTTCATTATTGCACATAAAAACGCAATTGTGTGGGTAAACCTCTCCCCTTTGTTGGGAGTAAATCCCTCCCGTTGTTGGGAGTAGTTGTCCGGACTGTTGGTCCCGATAGTTATCGTCTCCCGTTACTGGAATTAGTTATCCGGATTGTGCTTGTATGATTTAATCTCGATTGGTTCCGATAGTTTTCTGACCCGTAAAGATGTCAGATTTAAAAAAAAAATGGAGATATTAAATTTAAAAATATATACTTTAACACAATTTATACAATACAATAAGTTTTTTAAGAAGGTTTTTTTTATAAAAAAATTTAATATTTTATATGAACTTTATCATCTAAGGCGAGATAAGTTCAAATTTTAAATATTTTCAAGAAATTTCTTTGAGTTTTTTTAGGAAATATACTGTGTTGAATACTTTTATTATATTTTATAAATTTTAATATGTCTTTTTTTTATTATAAAACTCTGTTTTATTTCTGTAGTGGCCAAAAATAGCCCATAGAAAACTTAAAACCCGAAAGACGGCCTAAAACATGTCAAAAGCCCAAGACTCACAAAAAGAGTGCTCGACATGGTCGTGCAATCGAAGGTCGTCACGATGATAATCTGATCTACAACAAAAAGGGGACTGACCATCGACTGCACGACATATACCATAGCGGACGACCTAAGCCTAAGGAATGTCGATCGGTCCAGTCGACGTGCTAACCGTCTCAACGACGTTGACTCAATCAGCATACTGACTAAGTCAAGTGGCCGGAGTCAAAGTATTATCCAGCCACCACCCGATATTTCAGAGATCCTAGATATCTCGGAGCACGACATCCCCGAATATTCGGAACAACCGTCATCCCCTCTAGACCCCTATAAATACAAGCCCTAGGCTTCATTTTGGGGGTCAAGCATTTTTTACTTTCTAAAGGTTCGTTACTCTATTTAAATCACTCAAGCACACGACAAGCTAGCCAGGGCACGACATAGCCTTCGATTTACGTCATCATCATCAACGCTTTGCCACAGTCCACTTGACGCATTCTGATTAATACCAGACGACGGATACCATTCGATACCGCACGACATACGGTCATACCAAACTTATCTTTTGCTTGTCCTCAAACAAATCAGAACACACCACGACTAAAAGCAAAGACAAAAATAACTAAAACTAATCAACAATGGCACTTAGCACGTGCCACAAGCCTTTAAACCCCTAGGTGGCCCTAGTGGACGAGTTATAGTCTCGTGAGGGTTTACCAGCTACGATACCCACAAACGTCCTAAGCTAACCACATTCATAACTAAACATCAAATTAAATATATACACAAATGCAAAGGCATAAGAATAGCACAAAATCAGAAATCTAAAATGCTGTCAATAAGTCTAATACACCATATATCATATAGGACACTGACATGCAACACATTTATAATCGTGACACCTTCCATATCAATAAATCGCTGAAATAATTCGCCTCGACTCTAGGCTCACCAGTTTTCATACAATGACACTCAGAACCTAGGCAATCACACTTTCAACTGCATACGACTGGAATTTATGAGCAAATAATTTTGAAATGTGTCGTATGCATCAATAATTAGAAAGAACGCACAGATTTAACAAAGGATCTCATGAAAGATATCAAATGCTAAAAACAGAAAAATTCGATGCACATACATGTCAAATATTACAGTTAAACTTCCTAAGGAGATCAACAGGTCTTTTTCAGGTTGTAATAGGGCTTTGGGTGATTGGCTCAAAAATGACAGAAATCGGGCTCAACTCACTTGGAAATCTATTGAGAGACTTCATAAAATTTTCAATCTGTGCATTTTCTCTCACGACTACCAAATTCATTCAACTTGTATTCCCAATCTTTTTCTCACATTTCTCCTTCAACCTCTTTTCAACTCTTTTTCAATTTTTACTTTGTGCATTTCACTCCTTTTTCTCATTTTAGCCAACTCTTATATATATATATATATATATATATATATATATATATATATATATATATATATATATATATATATTATTTTTTTTAATGTTGGCTATTCTCTTTTTCTGCACATTTCCCACATCCTTTTCATATTTTTAACTCCACTCCTCTTTCTCACTTAGCACTTACACATTTTTCTTTTAATTGTCTCTAGTTTCCAAGCGTCAAAGGTAACGTCTTACAATTTCGGTTAGAATTTTTGGACATGTAGGTCATACAATAAAAGGCTAATATGAGAGTGTTTGGCCGCGAATGGGATAGGGAGCACGCAATTACGGATAGGAAATCAAGCTATTTAGGAATTCACACACAATGCCTGGATCATATCTCCAAAATCTACTCAATTGAACATTCAAAACATATATACAAGATTTTCATAATGCAGTTCATTAACATCCAATGCAAACCTATAGAGATCAATCTAATGACAGTAAAGCTCAAGAAAGTGTTTAAGAGTAGAAACAAACATTCCCTCAGAATAAATACGCAATAATCTTAAAATCTCACTAAGGGTAGTCTCCACTATTAATCAGAGCTATTAATTGAAAGTTGTCACATATTACAATGCAAAGACGTTAGACCTATATGCTTAGATGCAGAAACACTACCGGCATTATTCCAAATAACAACTTTGTACACTCAAATGACCTAAGTATTTACATATTATTACTCAATTATCTGTAAAGCATGCATATGGTTTCGCTATCCTAACACAAACACAACAAAACAAGAAAATACAATAAAAGACTCGAAAACTGGTGTACGTGGCATTGTTATGCCTAAGTCTTCCAAACGCATTGCGTATGAGGAAAGTCTAAGTTTCCAGCCTATATACACCAACAAGACACAAACACACACAAATACCGAAACACCCCCAAACTTAAGATAAACATTGTCCTCAATGTTTTAACACCTTATGTACGAGGAAAATGGGCTTATAAAGAACTAAAAACTAAAAATTAGAAATAAAAACTCAAAACAAACAAACTAAACACAAAACAAAAACACACAAAACAAATGAACACAAAACAACAGTCCTAATATCCACAACTAACAATCCTAAATAGACACACAAAAACAAACAAAAACAAAATCAAAGAAATCAAACACTACAATAATATGTACGTCCAACCAAACTTCCCCCGAACTTCAAAATTTTCAACTCAAGACACAACACTTCGAAAGGTTCATGGGAAATAATTACGAAACACTAAAAAATTTTAAAATCAAAAAATCAAAATAAAATAAAAGAAAAAAAATAATGTACAAGTTTTACCTCATCGCTTGAGCTTTCGCCCACCTGCCCTATGATTGGTATCTCCTCATTAGCTTACCGTACCATCATAACCAAATGACTGGAAGAGAATGAAACTCTCTCAGCACTGCATACCTCGAATGCGAATGTATCTCTTTATGGCCCAAGTGCGGGTTCTGTTCAAAGGGCGGAGGCGGTTTGGGCTTCCCTTCTCCGAGGTCTACAGAAACGTATGTATCTTAGTAGCTTTCTTCTTTTGCAGTGGCGCTGTGGACTAGACATAACTCAAGTGGATCTGGAAGGGTAGATGCCTCATCTCCATAAAACAAGTTCTTGCTCCCTTCCGTCTCTACTTGATCAACCCAAATCTGGTGCTCAATTTGCTCTTCAATTTCCACGGCCGTTTCATTGCATTGCACCATAGGATATGGTTTGTGATCTTGCCATTGGATCTCTGTAGCTAATTGGCCGATTTGAATCTCCAAGCGTTGGGTAGCTGCTTGAGTATGTTGAGCAACTTGATCGAGTTTAGCTTCCAGCATCGTCAGGGCATTATCTTGGAAATCCAGTCTTTCATCCATCTTAGACATGAATTTTAAAATCATGTCTTCCAATGCTGGATCAATTTCCTGATGTTCCTGCTGGTTGCTCCAATTAGATTCGGGATGATAGCTCCACTCGGGATTGTACGAACTCAGGTAAGGGTTATTCTGATCATAGTCTACATATTCGTCACACTGCATTTGGTCAGAACTGCCTGCATCGAACGGATTGCCAAGTGGACAATTGGTACTCCAATGTGGACCCCCCACAAAAGTAACACTTCGAATGTGCTCCATAGTCACTAGTCGCCACTTCTTCGGTAAGCTCCTGCGCCTCATATCAAGGATACATGTCCTCCATAGAAAACAAAAAAAAAATCAAAATTAATAAGAATAAAAATAAAATATATACAAATCCAAATTAGCTATAGACTTAATCGGTATTAATATCAACACAACTAAAATATCCCCGGCAATGGCGCCAAAAACTTGACATGCCTTTTTGTTACCCGCAAGTATACGGGGTCGGCACAAGTAATAAAATGATGAGTAAATTATCGTCTCCACAGGGATATTTAGGCGTTGAGTACTAAAATTAACCAAGCCTATTTCTATTTGGATAATCGAAAGATATTAAAGATAAAAATATAAAGACATAAAAATAAAGCAAACAACCAATATGAGAGATTAGTTAGGGTATTTGAATTCACCTATTCCATCTAATTGATTAGTTAGGGTATTCGAAAGGTTTAACTATGCATGATGATGACCGAGTTCATCTAAATTATCCAAAGTCCCCTCTCGAGGTAAATCGGACCTATTCCGCACATACTAATATCCTATCTCTCGATGGTATATCCAAGTGCATGGAAATGCATTAGTCACAATAAACACCCTATGTGATCACACAAGCAAATTAATATATCTCTATCTAATTCTACTTATGGTGGACATTATATCGAGCGCGTGGTGGACGTCTCCTCTCGGTACATAACACAACCAATTTATCATTTAAATGTAGGCCTTCACATTCAAAGCATTAAGCACAATAAAACCACTCAACAACGCAATAATCAACTGCAACAAATTAAACAATCATTTCATTAAATCATCATAGAATAAGATCCATCAAAACCCCAACTTACAAGTTTAGCCCATAATCATGGTTTTCAATAATTAAACTAAATTAAATTAACTAAAACAATTAATATAAAGCGAGACGGATTCAATGGAGGATAATGCGAGGTGGTCACACGATTCCAATCACGGAAATGGAAAACATATTGATTATTATTAAGCACATAATATCATGAAATAAATTACATAATATATTCATAAACAATAAAATCCAAATCCGTTCATGGTTCCGAAAATCACTTAACAATAGTTCTAACAACTCATAATCATAAACGAACAGTCAAGGAAGATTAATGAGATGAAATACAACCCATTGAAGCTCTCAAGACTCGAAGTCCCGCTTTGGTCCGGCTTGAACTTCTCCGCTTTCGATCTTCGTCTTCTTTGATGAACACTCACTGGATTGCATGAGGTTTCTGCACCGCGAGCTCCCCACGCGAGCACAGGTCGCGCTCGATTCTTCGCGCTGCTCACTGGACGCTTCTTCTTCTTCACCGCGAGCTGGGGCTGCTCGCGGTCGTGCTCGCGCTGGACGCTGCTGCTGGATCGTCTTCATCGCGAGGGAGCTGGTCACGAGAAGGAGGGCTGGTCGCGGTCTGCATGGCTGCTGGTTAATTTTTTTCTTTTCTTTAAACTGCAAAACGACGCCGTTTTGCACCACCCTTTTGGTGCCAAAACGCACCGTTTCACTTAAATTGGTGGAACTTTCTGAAATTATATTTTTGCCCCGAACTTTAACATCCTTTCATCGATACCCTTCCACAATGTTACTGAAATTATAATTTTTCCCCAAAAATATATAAAATCATCACTTAGGTCCCTAAACCTGCACACTCAAGGAAAACACGTCAAAAGCACCAAAAATACTCAAGAATACAATTAAAAGATACGGTTTAAGGGTCGTAATTATATGAAAATAAATGACCGATCAATCAAGCATTTTTTACTTTCTAAAGGTTCGTTACTCTATTTAAATCACTCAAGCACACGACATAGCCTTCGATTTACGTCATCATCATCAACGCTTTGCCACAGTCCACTTGACGCATTCTGATCAATACCAGACGACGGATACCATTCGATACCGCATGACATACGGTCATACCAGGTATTATTCGTCCCCTTTGATTATTTCACAACCATATCTGCTATCTAACTTGGGCGTCGGAGGCTATTTGGCCGGCACCACCTCGGTGTCCCAAATGCACGACCCTTTCTATTGTTTTGCAAATCGTCGTCCCCTCAATCAATCACCATAGACTACCAGGTCATCGAGCATAGATTTATGTATTTACAATTTGGCGCTTACCATGGAGCACAATGTTATTCAAATCCACGACTCATCCCACAGCAATCTAATGGTAGACGAAATGAACCCCATGATGTTGGAAGCTCAACTCGCAATCCTGATGAACCAGATGAACGAGAACTCGGAGCAACTTCGAGCACTAGAGGCGGAAAACAAAGACCTCCAGAACAAGCTGGACACCATGGTGACGATAGCCACACCATCACTAGGATTCGGTCACGTACGCTGTGACGTCAATAACCCAATGTCTGCTCTAGGACAAGCCACCCTTACGACATTGACTTCCAATGTGCGTCATCCAATCTTCGAGTTACGATCGAACGCGGCTAACACATCTGCTCTTGAAGGCGAACCAACCGGCGACCCAGTCGCGCCCTTCGTGCCAACGACTATTGGTACAGCACAAGGAGAGACGAATCAGCCAGCTCCACAAAATGAGAAAATCATCGCCCCAATGACCGTACCAACAGTCAACATGCCTTCCACACCTGACGTCAACATAATAGGTACAGTAGCCACGGCCTCTACTTTATCTGACCCTGAACTTGCATGCAAATTTGCAGAGATGGATGTCTTGATCCAACGCATTCCTGGGATGCCGGCTCCCATCAAAAAGAGCTCATTCAACAGCTTCACGGAGTCACCATTCGTCGACGCCATTGTACTTGTCGAGATGCCATGAAAATTCAGTTTCCCTCACATCAAACACTATGACGGCAAGATGGATCCTGACGACCACATTGCCCAATACCGCCAGCGCATGTTCATGGTTTCCATCCTCCGTTGTTCGCTCAACTGAACGATATGTTTGTCGAGCAATTAGCCAGCAGTCGAAAACTAGAGAAGAAGTCGGACGACCTTTACACCATTAGTCAACGACATGGTGAACTCCTGCGCGACTATGTAGGACGCTTCAATAAAGAGAAAGTGTCAATCTCTCACTGCAATCAGGCCACGGCAATCTCAGCATTCAGAAAGGAACTATTGCACGACTCCGACCTGTATAAAGAGTGGACCAAATATCCCTATAAGACTATGGAAGATGTCCTTACTAAGGCTTGAGCCCAAATCAAATGGGAGGAAGATGAAGTCAACCATGCACCGTCGAGTCGTAGCAGAAACGAAGACAGTCACAGTTATCGGGTTAAATGAAAACGAGCGGACCGTAGGCCAGAATCGTACACCACGATGTAACGAGATGATAGGCCCTGCGATAACTGGGTCCCTCGTCAAAGACTACCATGACAGCCAGAAAAAACCAGAACCAGAGTCCCCGAGTACAACCTTAGCATTACTCCAGCCGAAGCTGTCGTGGCCATGAAAAATTTAGGCAATGCTGTGAGGTGACCAGCCAGAATGTTGAGCCTTGTAGACAAAAGAGACTCATCCAAATGGTGTGAATTCCATGGAGATCACAACCACAAAACAAAAGACTGTATTGTACTAAAATTCGAAGTTGTCAAGCTCTTGAAAAGCAAAGACATTAAAGAAACACCTAACCGACAATGGGAAGAATACTCTGGCTCGCAGAGACGAACGACAAGTCGAGCAGAATGTACCTCTCCCAGATCCCCCACGACAACAGAGAGTCGTGGACGTCATTACAGGAGGATCAGAAATCAGTGGAGTGTCGTACTCTACCGCGAAGAGACACAAAAGACAAGCAGGGAACCCCGAGGTTTGTCCAAAGAAGACTGTCGACCCTATGTACGACCAAACCATCAGTTTCAGTAATGACGAGCATACGGAGTTGCTTAATCCACACCACGACGCACTTGTAATTTCGCTCCATGTCGCCAACTGTTTCCCACGAAATGGGGAATACGAGAAGTCAGTGGGGAGCAGTAAGTATTCAAAGAGTGCTACACGAACACTCTTAAAAACAAGCCAGCTTATTTATAAAAATTACAGCAGTCGACCCCTGGGGTCGAACAACACAACTTTAAGATGGAGGAGCTCGACGAGGTCCAGATTCATCTATATTTTCTTGAACACAAGGTCCAGATTAAGTCGCTCCTAAAACCCGAGTTTAGGACACGACTCATCAACTTCCTCACACAACACTACGATTGCTTCGCGTGGACTCATGCAGACATGACAGGAATAGACCCTAGCGTCATGGTCCACCAGTTCCATGTCGACCCAGACGCCAAACTATTCAAGCAAAAGAGGAGAAAATTCGCCCTCAAGCGAAACAGAGTCATCAATGAGGAGATCCAGAAACTCATCGCATAAGCTCAGTGAGAGAAGTCTACTACCCAAATTGGCTGGTAAACGTAGTTGTCGTGCGAAAGAAGAATGGAAAATGGAGTGCCCTAAGGACTCTTTCCCTCTACCTCATATCGACATGATGGTCGACGTGACAGCAGGGCACAAACTTCTCAGTTTTATAGATGCTTTTTTAGGGTACAACCAAGTCCTGATGTACCCAGATGACCAGGGAAAAACAGCCTTTGTCACCGAACGAGACATCTTCTGTTATAAGGTCATGCCCTTCGGACTTAAAAACGCTGGGGTGACCTATCAACGGTTGGTAAACAAAATGTTTAGGGAAATGTTGGGCACGACAATGGAGGAATACATCGACTATATATTGGTGAAGTCCCTTAAAGCAGAACGACACCTAGAACACCTAGAACAAGCCTTCAACACTTTCAGGAAATATGGCATAAAATTGAACCCAACCAAGTGCTCATTTAGAGTGTCGTCCGATAAGTTCCTTGGCTACCTAGTCATCCATAGGGGAATTGAAGCCAATCCTGATCAGATCCAGTCAATCATGGGGATTCCCTCCCCTTGATCAGTGAAGAAAGTTCATAAACTCACCGGACGGATCGCAACGCTCAATCGTTTCATCTCCAAGTCATCCGAAAGATGTCAACCCTTCTTTAACACATTGAGAAAGAACAAAAACTTTGAGTGGACGGACAAATGCGAAGTCGCGCTCCAACAGTTGAAGACATATCTGTGAGCCCTCTACTATTGTCGAAGCCTTTAAATGGTGAAACATTCTACGTGTATATGGCCATTTCTGAAACAGCGGTTAGTGCGGTGCTAGTGCGCGACGTTGAACAGAAACAGCTTCCAGTTTATTACACCAGCAAAACACTGCTCGACCTAGAGAAAAAATATAGCCAGATAGAAAAACTAGCCCTGGCATTGACATCTGCTGCCAGGAAGTTACGACCTTATTTTCAATGTCATTCTATCATAGTGCTCACGACATTCCCCTTGAGGAATGTTCTACACAAACCTGAGTTGTCCGGTTGATTAAAAAAGTGGGCGGTAGAACTAAGTGAACACGACATAACTTATCGGCCACGGACGACAATCAAGTCCCAAATGCTAGCAGATTTCATCCCTAACTTCACTCCAGAAATACTCCCACTAGCAGAACAGAAAACACTGTCTCTAACAGAGGCGACGACCGGCAGTTGGACACTCTCAGTCGACGGATCCAGCAACTCCAAAAGCAGTGGCCTAGGCATGGTATAAAAGGCGACATGGTCGAGCAGTTGATCAGATGTGGTTTCAAGGTCACGGACAACAAGGCAAAATATGAAGCCCTCATCACTGGGTTAATACTAACCAAAAGCATGGGGATCAAACGGTTAAGAGTTTAATGCGATTCATAGTTGATCGCACGACAACTCGAGGGAACTTATCAAGCTAAGGATCCAAAGATGATCGCGTATTTAGCCGTCGCCTCAAAATTACGCACGACCTTCGAACAGTTAGAACTCGTACAAGTACCAAGGACAGAGAATGCTCACGCTGACACTTTGGCCAACTTGGGTTCAACAATTTAAACAGTTGAGCCCAAGAACATACCACTGGTATATCTACAGTGGCCAGCAGTCTGGGCCAACAAAGAGGAAGTCGTAATCAACGGCTCACTGTACAAAAGGTCGTTCTCCGGGCCTTAACTACGATGTGTCGACCCCACAGATGCAAAACTCATCTTGAAGGAGTTGCACGATGAGGACTCGGGGGCAAGAAGCCTCTCAAGTTGTGCCCTCAAAGCATGTTATTATTGGCCTACTATGAGGTCAGATTTGACGAACCACGTAAGAATGTGCGACAAATGCCAAAGGTTTGCACATGTCGTGCACCAACCTCCTAGGCGACTACACAACATAACATCCCCATGGCTATTCATGAAGTGGGGCATGGACATAGTTAGGAAGATGCCACCCGCTACGAGAGAAAAGGTCTATATGTTGGTTCTCACCGACTAGTTCAACAAGTGGGTCAGGCCGACGCTTATACTAGAGTACGAGACCACGAAGTGAAAGGGTTCATTTGGCAAAACATAATGTGTTGATTTGGCATCCCCAAGGAAATAGTCACAGACAATGGCTCGCAGTTCATCTCTTTCGAGTTCCAAAATTTTTGTGAGAAGTACGGAATCAAATTGAGCTTCGCGACACCTCGATACACTCAGTGGAACAATCAAGCGGAATCAACCAACAAGACCATTGTCAACACATTAAAGAAAAGGCTCGACGCAGCCAAAGGGTTATGGGCTGACATGCTCCCAGCAGTTCTATGGTCGTATAGGACCACTTCCCGAGTGTCCACCGGTCAGACACCTTTTTCCTTGGTGTATGGAGCGGAAGCTATCCTACCAGTTGAGTCAAAGGTTTACACCGCACGACTCTAACACGCCACCGAAAAGGAAAATTCTAAACTATTGGCATATGAGCTCGACATACTAGATGAACGTCGTGAACAAGCGTTCATTCGACTCACTAGCTACTAGCAGATGATCGCACGACATCGTGGCGCCGTTTGTGGTGACATTACAACAAGAACATTTGTATCCGTACGTTCAAAGAAGGAGATTAGGTACTACGTCATGTGTTTCAAAACACCAAAGAAGCCGGAACTAGTAAGCTAGGTCCGGCATGGGAAGGCCCCTATCAAATCAGGAAAGTCGTGGGGCAAGGCGCATACAAACTGCGAGACATTAATGGTCGTGAGATCAACAACAACTGGAACGCCATACACTTAAAACATTCCATTTCTAAACTCAATTTTTGATCCTTTATACTTTCAATTGATAAGAGTTTACTAACTTGAGCGTCGGAGGGCCGTTGGCCACAACGGCCAATGGCAGTCCTAACATTCTTTCGCAGGTTGTAGCCTCAAAACAGTAACCCTGCTTTCATGGCAAGCTTGGTATGGCACGACCAACACTCAAGGCATTCAGCACATGAGTAAAACAAGTGTCCAAGCTTTTGCTGTCCAAGCTTTCAAGCAAAAGCTTATAGACTGGGGGGCAACAGTATACTGAGCGAACGACTTACAATGTACCGAGTGAACGACTTTGTACTACAAAACAACAAAATTGAAAACTTCTTGATTAGACATCATGTTTATGTTTTGACATGTTTGTTCGCACGCTTTCATATCGTCGTGCCCTATAAAAATCATATATTAATTTAATTCTTCCAACTTAATCGATAAGTCCATAAATTCATTAAAGGCGCGTGTTCAACGACTGCGAGGCAGTGTATTCAAATTCTATACGTCACGCCCTCGAAGGCGACTAGGCTCTACACACGAGCCATCCTTTGACTTAGTCGATTTTCAAATCGAAAAGTCATCAAAATACTTTATGTCGTGCCCTCAGCGACATGCAGGCTCCACACACGAGCCATCCTTTGACTTAGTCGATTTTCAAATCGAAAAGTCATCAAAATACTTTATGTCGTGCCCTCAGCGACATGCAGGCTCCACACACGAGATATCCCGACTTAGTCGATTTTCAAATTGATAAGTGTCTGAAAATACTATGTGTCGTGTACTCAATAGCAAACATGTACCACATAGGAGCCATCCTCCGACTTAAGCGAATTTCAAATTGATTAAAATATAAATTAATCGATGTCGTGCCCTCCGCAACGACTCAAGTTCTATTCGCAAGCCAAGTTATATGATTTAATCGATTTTTAAAGTTGATTAAAATCTTAATTAGATGGAGTCGTGCATTCAGCGACCTGAAGCACACGACACAGGCTTGATTATAAATTAGCCCAACTACGATTACAATTTTCGAATAATAAATCGGCGTATCGTACATTCAAATCGAGCAATCAACATTGTCATGACCTATGTTTTGAAACATTCAAAGAAAAGCTTCCCTAAGCAACGCACGACCTGCTTTACTCACAAAAAAGGTCAAGCATTCCTATACTTAGCCATTTTTGGCAAAAAGAGAAACAAAACTCTTTATACACGACATTCGAAGAAAAAGAAATTGTATTAAATGCACGACATATAAAAGTTTGAAAGATCCAAAGGGCAATTCTTGGCCTAACAAAATTTAAAAGGGCATGGTGACCCAGTTCAACTAGGAGCAATTCTCGGCTCCAAAAATTTAAGAGGGCATGGCTACCCAGTTCGAAAAAATGAGAATAAAATGAAGGATCAGACGTCAACGTCGTCCCCTTCTTGTTGTTGTTCTTGCTGTTGCTGCTATTGTTGTTGTTGTTGTAATTGTTAATCCTGGTCCTGCACCTGCTCATTGACGCCCATCTCATGATCGGTCTCCACCTTGTTATCTTCGGTGTCGTTGACCACCCGCGGCTCGTCCCCCTCTCATTCTTCGAACGCCAGCACCTTGATCTCCTCCCACTGCCTAATCGCCTTATTGATGTCCCAGCTATCAGCCTTGCCCTCATTGTACTCTTGCATGATCTTGGCCCGAGTCTGGATCACAACATCGTCCGCAATTGTCTCGAGGGATCCCATCAAAGAGGTAAGCTGGCTCATCAGATTGTCGACCTCTACCTGGTGTTCCATCCTTTGGCTATCCACAAGGGCCGACAGCTCCGCCCCCTGCTTGTCGAACTCTTCAATTTTTGCATCATTGTCGTCCAGAGCCTTTTATAGGCGCAACCCCTCCAGCATCTTTTCATCGAGAAGCTCCTTCAAAGAGGTCGCACACTGGGTGCTCTCAGTTAGGCAGTCCATTATCGTGAAGAGCTCATCCTTCAGAAATAGCTGGATCTCAAAAGACTAAAGGCAGTGCACAACACAGTTAGAACACAGTCGAAGTAACAAAAACAAAACAAAGTAAAGAGTAATTTACCTGAAACACGCTGGCAAGGTCGCGATCAACAGTGGCCGATACTCCAGAATCCTTCATTATCTGGGCGTCGCGAGGGAAAAGTAGTTTGGAAGCCCCGTCGATGAAAGCTTGATAATCTTTAAAGGCGGAGACAATGGCAGGGAATGAGGCCTCGACAGCAGGGGTCTGCTCCTCCATAATCTTTTGTTTCTTCTTCAAGGGCTTGGAAGTGCTTTTGGTGGCAAGAGTGACTTAGGGAGAGGCAGGGACAGGAGTCGAAGACTGGCCAGACTTGAGCATATCAGCTACGTTCTGCTGACCGAGCAACATCTTACTCTTTTTCTCGGCTGCTACCACTGCTCTCGCTTTACGACGGGCCACGGCCTCGTCTGCGTCCTCAATCTTTGGCTTTATGTTCGACATGAAATCAGCTGCGAATTTACGCTCGACCTCAGAAATTGGAGTAAGAAAACGGGTTCTACAAAGCAATCCAAAGCTATGTCAAACCTAAGCATAAGTTACCAAATTTTATAGCTTGGGGAAAGGAGTACCTTGAGAATTTAACACAGCTTGCGACCAAAGACGGCTGGGTCGTAGACTCTCCTCACTCAATAAGAACCTCTAACTACACTCCGCCGGACTAAGGGCTAAGATGTGTCCCGTGCGCTCCTCGTTCGTGCAGTTATAGAAGACTTTAAAAAGCGCGGTAGGTTTTGCAAACATAAAAAAGACACGACATTAGGAAATAAATAGAATGTGAGGTCACGCAGTCAAACGAGTCTAAATCAAACAAACTCCCACCAGGGATATTCCAAGCCGAGCGGAGGTTATAGTCGTCCGCAAAAGGACCCGTTGGTAAATCCCCTCGCAAAAAAGTATCTCTCCTTCCAACGACAGTCGTTTGTCGTGAGGTCAGTAACAGAGGTTAGGTAGCGCCCTGACTCGTCCTCATGGTTCTTCACATAATATGAATGAAGAAAGTTCGCCAAAATGAACGACCAACCCCTTCGCTCGTGAAGGACCTCAATTGATAAAATAAGCCTTCAACTGTTAGGCATCAGCTGACCAGGAGCCATGTCGAGCAATGCTAAGAACTGACGAATCAGGTAGGGGACCGGAAACCTTAAGCCTTGTTTAAAAGGCAATTCGTAGAAACAAACCCAGTCGTCATCTGCTGAATCCGCGCGCTCATCTGGCCTAGGCAACCTGAGCTCAACAGAATTCGGAATCCCATATTGGAATTTGATCCATAATAGATCAAAATCCGTAAGTACGTTCTCGGGGCTAAGCCCCACAGGCAAAAAGCCTCCTCCAACCATTGGAGCCATGGCTCTACTTGTCGATGCCTTGTGGCCCGACGCCTCGCCTACACTAGCCCTCTCGATCGCGTTGTTTACAACCTTGGTTGCAGGCTCGTCAAACTCGGAGTTTAGATCTATCACCCCAGTGGCCGTCACCATAGCTATAGGATGGGTTTCATCAATTCTCCTACCTCTCGACCCGCTAGACGAGCTAAAATCACTAACCCCGCTTAGACCAACATCTTTTAATATCTGGTTTGACATTGTCGTGCACCTAAGAAGAAAAAGAAAAATCTCATCAAAAGAGAATTTTTATCAAACCTAAGGCAAAAGCTACCCATGACATAAAAACTAAGTGCACGACAAATCAATCTACGGGATATGTTTATGCACGACGCTACCCTAACAAACACACGACGATGTCATAGGCAGCTTCACAAAAACCCTGAAATTCCCTAGAATAAGCATACTTGCGCACGACATAAGTGCGCGACGTACAATTCAATCACATATTATGGTACCTCGTAAAACTCTAAGGATTTTTTACTCCAAGTGTAGCACCCCCCCCCCGACCCGATCCGGGCGGACCGATCCGGGGCGCGCTACTCGGACTTTCAAATTCTTTCAAAACTTCATTTTACATTTTAAAATCGTTGTGAGCCCATAAAACATTTTAACCTTTTTACGAAAATCCGGCAGAGTACTGTTTGTTTTTCGAACTTTCCAAAAACCTGTTTTTCACAAATCAATTCAATTCCAACTTCAATAACACTTCAGTATCAATTTCAAACAATTGCGCACTCTGCCGTTTAGTGCGACTTATCAATCACAATTTATAAAATAGAACAAACAGACCTTAATATTTACAAAACAGTTTTAATAATAAAAGTCATAAATCATAAACTAATTAATTACAAAACATTTTACAAAACGTATTTACAAATTTCCTGTATATGCATGCTTTCAAAAAATATATATACACATAACATAAATATAGCTACCCAACTGTACAATCTCTGTGACTCGGTCTGCAACTTGCTCTTCCTTCAATCTTTAGCCTCCTCTGGATTCCTGGTACCTACGCGTTAGAAACAAACTAACGCGCTAAGCATAAAGCTTAGTGGGTGTACTAAAAACTCAATTAAGTAAATTACAATATAATTATTCTTTAAGGAAACAATAAACCACAATATGAGTTTTATTTCTAATCACTTTCAAAACAATTAAATTTCAGAATCAAAGCATTAAACACTTTCAATCACTTTAATTTCAATAAGGAGATCAATAATGTTCGTTTCACTTTTGAATTTCAATCAATTCTGGCCCTCTAGAATACTAAACATTCTAGGACTGGAATATGGGTCAATGTGACGTCCGGGGTTGCCCCGCAACAACAGTCACTGATATCACGTGATTGTCCGAGATTGCCCCGCAACAACAATCACTAATATCATCGCGATTGTCCGAGATTGCCCCGCAACAACAATCGCTAGTATCATTGTGATCGTCCGAGATTGCCCCGCAACAACGATCACTAAAATCGGTGTGATTGTCCGAGATTGCCCCGCAACAACAATCACACAATAATAACGGCGCAGTACTGCTCAATAAAACCCAGCTGGTATACCAACCTCCTATATCCGTTTCTATGTCTACGTATCCTAGGGCCGTTTCCGTAAATAATTTTCATAAGCAATACTCAATAAATATACATTTCGCACAATATTTCTCAAGAATATCAACAATATTCATACAAAAATATAAATCATGTATTTTTAACAAAATTGACACAATCGGAATACGATCAAAACGCGATCTAACATAAAATCAGTTCAAAATCAATAATAAGTGCATCAATCATCAATTTTTCATATAAAGCAAACACTTTTCATACCAAAAATCGAAATCGAAAATTATTAACGAATTCGAAAACGAAAATAAAAACGAGGAACGAAATCGAAAACTAAAATGAAAAAGTAAACGAAAGACAGCTCGAAACGATTTCGAAAACAAACGTACACCTACTTGGAATCCGTGTTTTTCGGTCGACAAACCGCGGTTCCACGATTTCTTTCCCTTCTCTTTTTCCTTTCTCCTTCTTCCTCTTTTTCTTTTCTTTTCTTTCTTCTTCTTCTCTCTTCTTCTTCTTCTTTTTCTTCTCTCTTTTCTCTCCTTTTCTCTCTTTTTCTCGGTTCTTTCTCTCTCTGTTCTGGCTTCTCGCTTCTGCGAGAAGCTTCTATTTTTTTTATATTTTTTTGGCCATCGCGACCGCCGTCGCGACCTGTGGTCGCGGCACCAGGTCGCGACACTCACTGGAGTGCGCGCACCGCCTTCGTCGCGAGCGCGCCCTGGTCGCGCGAATGGTCGCGTTGCTCTCTGCCTGTTTTTGACAATTTCATCGCGAGCAGTCCATCGCGACATGTGGTCGCGGTGGCTGGTCGCGTTGCTCACTGCCAGGTTTTGCCATTTTCATCGCGAGCAAGCCATCGCGACCTGTGGTCGCAGTGACTGGTCGCGGTACTCACTGCCAGATTTTGCGTTTTTCACCGCGAGCGAGCCATCGCGACCTGTGGTCGCGGTGACCAGGTCGCGATGCTCTCTGGTCCAGTTTTCCAATTTTTTTCATTTTTCTCATTTTTCACTATTCAATCCGGTCCGCTGGAAATCATAAAATAAACATACATTTAATTACATTTACACCCCCTCAAATAGTAAAATTTTATTTTCACATATTTCATATATATCAAAAATTCATCACCCGAAATCCGGGATGTTACACCAAGAAGCATTCTAACGCTCGACATCAATACACTAAAAGTACTCTATAGAGCACACGATTTCTACTGCTAAAATGCCTTAAGCAAAATCATAAACAAGTTTCAACACATAGAGTAACCTAAAAATAGATCTAGGGCTGTATTCAACAAAATATGGAAGAAACTTCAAACGCAAGTCATCAAGAACACAAAAGTCATGGCATAACAGTATACAAAAACATCAAGAAGACATACCCAAACCAAGCAAAAAGGAAGAAACTTCAAACAAGAAAGTGATTGAATCTCTTACCTTATAGAAACTCGAAGAAAAATGAAGTCTGAATGAGAGAATCTCCCTGAAAACGCAAAGAAAACCAAACTGGAGACTCAAAAAGCAAGAGAGCACGGCGGGATATGAAAAAGCAAAGTAAAAAGTGAAAAACAGGGTGAAGCGGTCACTTAAATAGGTCTCCAAGCAATAACCGCATGGATGACATATGGCACCTAGCTATTTGTTGCACATTGTCCCGTGCGACAGTTGAGAAGACATCCCATCATTGCAGCCGCAGACACTCCTCAAAACCATACAACCCATTTAATGCGACACGACGTTTCGCAAACCGTCACCCCATGGGACAAAGAGACACCAATGACGGTTCCAGTGCTCGACCAATAAATACTTCATCTCTTGTGTGAAGTAAAACTAGAAACAACGCCGCACGGCATTTACGAGTACCACATGACCGTGTTAATCGAAATTTCGCCCCTTGCAAAATATTCTACGCCTTAAGATCTACAACCGCGATCAAACTGCAAGATCGCCGCACGACTCATTCGTGGCGTCAACGACGGCATGACACACTACTTTCACAGTTTTAGACAAAAACTGATAGAGTATGGGGCAAACTGTAGTGGCCAAAAATAGCCCATAGAAAACTTAAGGCCCGAAAGACGGCCCAAAATAGGTCAAAAGCCCAATACTCATAAAAAGAGTGCTCGACTTGGTCTTGCACTCGAAGGTCGTCACGATGACAATCTGATCTACAACAAAAACGGGACTGACCACGACATATACCATAGCGGACGACCTAAGCCTAAGGAATGTCGACCGGTCCAGTCGACATGCTAACCGTCTCCACGACGTTGACTCAATCAGCACGCTGACTAAGTCAAGTGGACGGAGTCAAAGTATTATCCATCCACCACTCGATATTTCAGGGATCCCGGATATCTCGGGGCACGACATCCCCGAATATCCGGAACAACCGTCATCCCCTCCAGACCCCTATAAATACAAGCCCTAGCCTTCATTTTAGGGGTCAAGCATTTTTTACTTTCCAAAGGTTCGTTACTCTGTTTAAATCACTCAAGCACACGATGTCGCATTCTGATCAATACCAGACGACGGATACCATTCGATACCGCACGCATACGGTCATACCAGGTATTATTCGTCCCCTTTGATTATTTCACGACCATATCGGCTATCTAACTTGAGCGTCAAAGACTATTTGGCTGGCACCACCTCGATGTCCCAAGTGCACGTCCCTTTTTATTGTTTTGCAAATCGTCGTCCCCTCAATCAATCACCATAAACCGCCAGGTCATCGTGCAGTAAATTTCTGTATTTACAATTTCTCAAACACATTTTGTAATGTATCAATATTAAAATGTATTTGTATAAATATATTAACCAACCACATCTATCAATTATTTTATTTCTATTTAACAATCAAATAATGAATAAATAACACTGAACCTACCTAAAGTTTTTATACTCGGAATCAAAGTTTACAAAAACTCACATTGAACTCCCTTATTATTAAGTTTGACCGATAAAAGGTAGGGCGACCGTTAAAAAAAAAAGTAGAAAAAAACAGAGAGATCTATGGTGAACTATAGATCCACCATGGATCGCGAACTAGGAGAGACTCGAGCCTACTTCTTAACGTCAAACTTAACGCTATGGAAGTTCAATATGAGTTTTTATAAACTTTGATTCCAAGTGTAATTCAACAAATCTTAAGTAGGTTCACTGTTATTTGTTCACCAAATAATATTAAACTTTTTTTTGTTAAAAACTTTACTTGAAAAATCATCCCAAATAAAATCCTTAATTTATGAGGCTTTTTCTTTTCAATACTTGGAGAATTGAATTGTGTGGTCCTCTGTTTAATTGAGTGCACTTCAAATTCACATTCACATACACACAATGTCAAATTAAATGTTTATATAACTTTCTTATAATAAACAGCCGCAGCCCACATGCAATTCAACCATGTTGGTCCATCTATCATCTATATGTTTAGCAATCATGAGTAGCTTTTTCACCAGCAAAGTCTCATAATTATAATTTATATGCTTCATAATAATTCACCAAAGAAGAGGGGAGAGAGAAATAGTGCAATATTTAATTACCTATATGTTTTATGAGCATGTTTAATAATCACGAATCCTAACGAAAGAAAGAAAACTTAATTCCTAATTTATGATTATTATAGTTACTAAAAATTAATTAAATTACATTGATTCCATACACAAATTAGGAATTAAAATTCATACTGAAAAGATATATAATTTATTATCTCTTTCCACCTAGGAAATTAAGTTATCTTTCCGATTCCCTTTGTATCTCCTTTCGGATTTTAAAATTTTAGATTTTCTATATAAAAACGAGTCTTGTAATATTCTTTTTCTAGTAACGGATTCCGCATTATTTCACGGGATAGAAGGGTTTTGACTATCATTTCGGCTAGGCAAGACCATAAAAATTAAAATTCGAATATGATCGTTAAGACTACTTGTATTTTAACAAAATTATATAGGGTGTTTGTATTTTAACAAAAATAAAACGTATATGATCCCTTACCTAAAAGAAAAGGGGCAATTATTAATTTAGTCCTGAATTTTTAGAGAATTATCAAATTTTTAACGCAGTTTCGTTTATTGATATCTGTGGGTTCTCAGTTTTTGTAAATGTATGAATTTGGTTCCTCTAATAAATTTTAACAATCAAACTCACAGAAAATGATAAAAAAAAATAATTTTGCTCTTAATTTTATTTAAATTAGTTAAAATTATAATTTTACCCTCAAATTTTTTTAAAAATTATTAATATTCAGAAGGGTAATATAGTCATTTTATATTAAGTTTTTAAAAATAAAATTTTAAAATGTTAAAAAATTTTAAATGGATCTCCAACTGATGGATGATGGAGATCTATTTAATTTTTTTAATATTTTAATTTTTTTAATTTAATTTATTTTAAATTTTTAAGTAAGGGTAGTTATATCATTTCACCAAAAAAATTATTATTGACATATTGATAGGTTGAAAGATAAAAATACTCCGGAACCGTTAATTTTGACTAACGGTTGATTTACAGAAGAATTAAATTAATATATTTACAAAAATTTAGGACCTACGGGTACTAATAAATAAAATTATATTAAAATTTTAATAATTCGTTAAATGTTAGGGATTAAATTGATAATTGCTTAAAATAAAAGTGAATGCGCCTGGGGCCTAGCTAACCTGCATGAGCTAGAGTTACAGCAAGATTTGTTATCATTATAGGTATGCAATTTGCAGTTGCACACGTACAATCCAAAATTTGCCATCAAAACAAGGACCCCACTACATGGCAAGTGCACCAACCTAGAGCTTTATACATGTAATGCCACTACACACAACATATGTACAAGAAATGACAATTCATCACTCTAAAATATTTCATATTTTTTTTATTTATTAAGAACACATGTAAAAAAGTATTTTTCTCACTCTCTCTCTCTACATATATAGAGATTTTTAAAGAAAATTAAAGAATTAAATGAGTATGAATTTGATGTATATAGAAGAATTGTTGGATTGTATATATGGCTCGTTTACTAATTGAGAATAATTAAAGAATTAAATAAGTATGAATCAATACTAAAAAATAAAATTTAACTAATTAAATATATGGTGCGTTTACTAATTGCGAGTAATTATAGTAATTGAAAAAAAAAATTGATTTTTCATTTTCAATTATATGTTTTAAATTTAAGCTATTTGATTACATATCACCACCTCCCACATCACATGGAGGACCCTATATTTTGAAGTATAATATTTTTGGAATTCTAAGCAAATTGTGAATACCATGACAATAAATCTTGCTGGATTTGATCTTGTGCAAGCTGCTTGGGATCAGCTTTCAATCTTCTTCAATAATTAACTATAACAAAGCTGTAAATAGCTATTTTTCCATATGCCAAGATTTTTGCAACATACTAATATAGCAAAAAAAAAAAAAAAAAGTTTGGCAAATGAAATTAATCTGCTATGTAACTTATTTTCGTATAGGGATTTGCTAAAGTCCCATGAACTTAAAGCCTCCTGATCGCATATGTTACTTAAAATTACATAAACTTAATATTCAACTCTGTTTTATATATATATACAAAGAGTTTATATATAATGAGTGATTCTCTCTTAAAACATTATTCATTTTAAATTAGATAAACACCTTAATTAAATTATATCAATTTTAATAAATTTTAATGTGATATTTATTGTGAATGATAAATTCAATAAAATCTGTTTGTAAACATTTAATAAAAATTAGGACTAAAATAAATTTTTTCTGATTTTATTAAATACGAAGCATTAGAATAATGGGTAAAATATAGGAAAATTGAAAAAAAAAATGGTGCTCAAAATATTTTTTTATTTCAATAGTAAAAGTTTAAATTTCAATATATATATTTATTAATAGATTTAATAATTTTTATTATTATTATAATAATAAATTATTAATTAAATAATCTGTTGAGAGAAAACACGATGTCATATCATAAGTTTAACCTTTAACTATACATATCTATCACTATCATACGGTAACAGGATTTGAAATATAAAATTATTTGTAGAAGCATACAAAAACAAAACCAAGACATCAACTAATTATTTCACGAGATATTTGTTAATGAATTTTGATCTTTCAATTAAATTATTATATTTCTATTTGAGTGGGTCTGGAATGTGATCTCTACCCAATGTTTTTTCTTCTTCTTCTACTTGCATTTATATATCTCAACAGTATCTGGGGAACCCACAAAAAGAAAAATGGATTCAAAAAGAAATAATGATTATTTAATAAATAAATAATTTTATCTCATTCATGCTTTTTTGGCACATAATGAGTTCAAGCACTTTGTGGGATCAGTTTTTGGAGATTGTCCCCACTCCCCACTCCCACCAAAGCAACTTGATTTATTTTAATAATTTGGATTCTTTTGTTTTAACCCAAAATTTTAAAGTTGTGTACAGATTGACCCTAAATTTTATAAGTGGTGATCGGATTGACAGAAAATCGATGAGAGAAACACCAATTATCACCTTCCAATAGCACGGCCCGTTTTATTATTTGTCTAATATACAAAATTACTAGTAAAAAAGAAATTCTTAAATCGTAAAATAATTTTGAACATATAAATCTATTTGTAAAATTAGTTTAATTTCTTTTTTTTTTTATTAGTAACTGAAACCTAAAATATTATTAGACTGAATAAACGCACCTTACCACACAACCGTATGATGTGTCTCTCTTAATTATAATATATTCGGTCATCGACCTAACTTTTGTGGTCGAATAAAAAGGCCACACCCACCTGTGTACATGCATCAATAATACATGCAGCAGATTGCAGAGAGATTAATTCAAATGCACGTGAGTGGCACGTACCAAACATGACAGTTGCAAGACAATTGCATTCAAGTTTTAACAAGGAAAAACAAACAAAACGACGGTTGTTGTTGTTTTGTCGATGTTGAGTGTCTCTGTGGACTGTGGAGGTTCTCTTTTTCAATTATTATTTCTGGAGTAGATGCATGTTGATTGTATCAGTTTTCAGATCAGAGCAAGATTGAGATCAATATAATTGCATTGTATATATTTTTCCATTGAAAGAGAAGAGGAATCTTTTGAACCCATGTGAACCCATCTCATATAATATAATTCATACATGCATGCATGTCATCTCCTCGATCGAAAATTCGAGTGGTGTTATTCCTGTTATGGTACAGGTTCGGTAACTTATTTTTTATTTTTCTGAAAAGGACTTCTTATGTTTGGATTAACGGTCTATCTGAATCTGCCTAGATTATGTATTAATACACAACGAGACGTGAAAGTTATTCCGACCATAAGGGGAGATGTTGTAACTTCACTGAACTAGGTAATAGTTATGGGGTCAATGCAATGGTAATTAAAAGAAAAAAAAAAAAAATTGTGTTTGAAAAATCTGTTTTACTGATATCAATTTTCTTTGATAATTGTAAGTATATTCGAATAAGTTTTGAAGTAAACACCATTTTATTCTAAAAATTTTGTCCAAAAACGATGAGGTAGTGGGTGCATGAGTGACTTCAAGTTTTTATTTTTTATTTTTATCTTTCATTATATTATCCCATAAATGATAAGTATAAGATCACGTCATTATTTGATACAGTTTATTTTTATATATATAATGTTATTACTTGTAAATTTTCTACCTGCATAAGATAATTTTAAAAAGTTTTAGAAAAAAGTCGTTGATATTTTTCAAGAAAGATTAATAATAATTTTCATAAATATCTCGCATTAAAAAGCAATATAATTGCATTATTGTTGAAAATAATAATAATAATAATGTTTTACAAGTAATTAGATAATATATAGAATCTAGACATTATTGATTGGATAACAATAATTGTTATTTAAAAACAAAACAAAACAAAACAAATGTGACATCTTTATTATTATTATTATTATTATTGCCAACTTCCTACCTCATATACTACCTTGAAATAATGCACAGAATGTAAAATTTTATTGTCAGAGCAGATCTATTAAATGTTATTTGTAATGGATTAGTCACTTTTTGTAAATTGTAAATTTGTGTAAACATGATATGTAAATGTAATTGATATTTTGTCATTTTTTAACTACAAATTATAAAAAAATCAATTAAAGAACATTGATTGCCTACTTTATGTATTTGGAATTTACATGATGATATTGTGATTATATTTGTTTAAATAATATTGTGATTATTTGACAACGACTAAATATATAGAGTCATGTTGTTCATCAATTCTGCAAAAAATTATTGGGAGAATTTTTGTTTTATATTCTTCTATCCTAATGATCAGTCATAAAGTTCACATTTTATAACACATAAAAATTTAAGTTAAAAAAATAAAAATTACCCAATAAGGCTGCTCCAATATCTTAATTAATCTAGATTATAAGCAAGAAATGGCTATTCTATACTAATTTAGTTTAAATAATTCAATTCGTATGATCGAATTAAATATATATAATTATAAGCAGGACACATCCATGTGTGTTGGGATGTGTAGCATTATACAATTTAAAAAGGTTCCCATATTTATTCAAATACCCTAAAAAAAAAAAAAAAAACAAATTATTACCCCAAATGTGAAAACCCCTAGCTCCAACCTTTTGATCTTGTGGTTTATTTTTTATGTTCAATAAACTCTAAAAAAATAAAAAGTAAGAGAGACATAGAAAATGTCAAAGTGAACCAATTCTTTTCTTGATTAATTTTATTCAATTAACATCTCAAGCTAATAAAGAGTAAAAGAGATATTACTACCTTCTCTTAATTTGATGTATTTTTATTTATTTAAATAATAGTATTAATTAATAACACTGATAATAAATAGGAGAAAAGTCCTAATTGTGAGTTCTCTTTATTTACATGGCTAATGACTTTTTTTTTTTTTTTTTTTTGTAGCCTCTTAATTTCGAATTTTAAAGTATTGTAACAATATATATTATAATATATTATTGGACGAATTTTAAAATGTTAATTAACATATTTTTGTGCGACAAAGTGGCTAACTCTACTGTTACTTATTACCTTTTCTATTAACTTTTTGGACTAATAAGGTTTAAATGATACATTTTTTTATATAATTATAAAACTTTTGTCGGGGTTACATTATATTTGCTATTTTGTTATTATATTGATTTTTATAATTATTTAAGAAAAATCAAGTAAATGTACATAAAGTGTCGAATTTTTTTTTTTTTTCTATCAATAGTCGAATTCAATACTTCTGCAGTGTCATATATAATAGATTTTGGGGTGAATTGCACGGAGTTACCCTAAATTTATTCATAATTATACGTATAATGTCAGTTATCTCTTTCACTACTTCAAAGATTGGTTCACTTGTTGATGTTCTGAGCAGCAATGATTTGAATTTCTTCTCTTTTTATTTTTTTGGTTTGTTGTGCTTGTGATCAATTTTTTTTTATGGATGGTTGATGAATTAATTGTGTTTTTAATTGTGAATACCTTTGAATAGAAGGAGATTGAAAAAATTGAATAGGAAAGATAAGGGGTTGAATGATTGAGGTGGAGATAGAGATGGAGATGGAGATGGAGATGGCAGCAGAGATGGAGATAAAGATGATATTGAATAATTTTTTTTTTTTATTATTGTTATTTTTAATATTTTTTAATAAGGATAGTCATTTTACATTAAAAAAAATTGGTCAACTGTTAGTTTTAACGAAATCAACTAATTGTAGAATACTTAAGTATAATAAATACTAAAATGATATTATATGTGTAATTATAGATAAACTCAGGTATCTTAGTACAATTCACCTTAGATTTTGATATCAAATTCTTCATTCACATCAAGATTGGAGGGTCCGCGGGTTTATATATATTTAAAGAAATTAGGGTACATGCAGAAAATAAAAAAATAAAAAAAAAGGGAAAATTCAATCCAAATAGGATCTAATATTACAAATTAAATATGGTTTCACACGTAAATGTGTGATTTAAAACAAAATTGGAGTCTTCTTTTCTTCTTTTATATGTTTAGTGTTTATCTTTACAACATCTTTTCTTCACATGTGTGTGTCACCGGTCACGCCCTGCTAGGCCAATACAGCTGATATACAGCTGATATGTTCATGTTGAAGTGCTCCAATTTTAGAACCAGAATAATTCAAATCTTATTAAATTTATTTTCCCCTTTTCTGATTAAGACATTATAGCATCTCCCATACTATTATGTATTTGGAGAAAACTGAGTGCCACATAAGATCTATATTGAAAAATTTTTAAAAAAAAATTCTCTCCAATGAAATTATCTAACTTCAATATTAATATGATGTGACAAAAAAAAAAGTTAGAGAATATTAAGTAGAGTTTCTAATTGTAGATATCTTTCTTAATATGCCGATTAGAATTTCTAACTTTTTCCACCAAAATAATTTTAATATTTTTTTCAAGTGCGAATTGCAATGGAGTACCCTGATGTTTGGCCATATTACAATGAAATCGTGAGTTTAGTCTTAATTACACATTAGTATCCCTACTTTAGTTGACTTAGCTAAAAATAAAAGTTTGACTAAAATTTTTACCTAAAATGACAAAAATACCTCTAGTTACAAAATAAAAAAATAATATCATTTATTAAAATTAAATAATTAAATAATTAAAAAAATAATTTAATTGGATTCATCCATTTTAAAAAATTTAATTTTTTTAATTTTTAATTTTTTAAAATTTTAATAATTAATATTATTTATTAATTATGAGTATTTTCGTCATTTTAGGTAAAAAATTTAGTTCAAACTTTTATTTTTAGCCAAGTCAACTAAAGCATGGTACTAATGTGTAATTAAGATTAAACTCACGATTTCATTGTAATATGACCAAAAGTCAGGATACTCCATTGCAATTCTCCCTTTTTTCAATGTATTTAATTGCCTTATTGAATTGGAGAGTGTGTGTGACAATTGACTTGTGGTAATTAGTTCGAAATTACTATTTAGATACTTACAGTACTAAAGAAGTGAATATGCATTTTTATAATCTTTTTAACAAAGTGGATTCATATTATCTAGAAATGCTGATGTGACACTGTCTAAATACTCAGAAATATATATTTACATTGGAGATGCTCTTAAATATAAATAATAAGATATGTATTATAGAGTATCGACTTAATTAATTAAATTTCTTAAAATACTATTGTTTATGCTTTCAAATTCAAGTTTATATTTAAGATTCTAACAATAATTTAATATAGATCTCAAATTCAATTTTTTTTAAAAAAATTTGACACTCTTTGAGTCATTGGACTACCGGAACTGAACTAATTGAGATTAATATATCAAATTTAATTTAATCAAATAGGTTTCATGTTTGAATTTTTCTACATATATATCTACCTATACGTTTTGTTTGTGAAGGAAGTTAGCCGTTATTTTCAGACACATGTATTATATATACATACGATAATGACATAATATTGTTGATGCCAGGTAGATTAGATGTGCACAATATGACTTGTGTTTGGCTCGAGTTCAAAGTCAAGTAATCTAGCTATGTACAACTCAGCTTACATTGGATCTGATATCTTTATATGATCTTATCAAGTAGAGAGCAAGACCAATAAAATTTCCAAAGAAAAATAAATTTACTAATACTTATCCTCTACAGATTATTATCATTCTAATATATATATATATATATTTTTTTTTTTTGCGCAGGCTTTTTGTAAATTATAAATTAATAAATTAAGTTGTGTTTTTTTCACTTCAAGCTATATAGACTTTTGAGTCAACTTAAATGTGAAAATTATGTGAGTTATTACTTCGGCGTATATGTGTTGTACAACACATCTACTAGTAATAATGTGGTTATATACTTTTTCTTTTATTTATATGATAAAAGTTTAAATTTTATATTTATTTATTAAATTATAAAGTTTGGAGAGACCTCTCATATGTAGTAGGAGAGTTTATAGCGTTTGTAATAACACAATTTTATTACAAAAATTAAAATAAAAACTAAAATTAGTTTAGTTGATAAGATCTCTTATTAATTGTGTAAAAAGTTTTAAAATCAAATATTATTATTATTATTATTATTATTCTTTTTAAAACTAACACTTAACAGGTCAGAGGTTATTGGCTAGACCTGTCAAAATTAATCACTAAATATGAGGTTAAAATATTTATTTCTATAATCGGGAGACACCTAATCTCACTTACATGACCCTTTTTTCAGAAATTTAGTTTATAACTAAACTAAATGTGAGATAATTAAGTTAAAATATAAACTAGAAGGCTCAAATGACAAGTAATTTTGATAAAATAAAAAAACAAACAAAAAGGTTTTATGTCACATCATAACTATAATGAGTGTTGATTATTGAATTAATACTTCAATAGGTAGGTCTATATTAAATTACTTTGTATATAATATTTTAGGGAGTGTTTCAATTTAGTTCTGAATGTTTGATGACACATCACTTTTTTACTTATTTTTTTATTTTTTGTTCGCCTGATCCCTTACGTTTCTTAAATAGGTCAAATTAATTTTTTAACCAATTATTTAACAGTCAACCATTACTATTTAACAATTTTACTTTTAAAAAATTAATATAATTATAATTTTACCTTTTAATTAAAATATAATATAATATAAATAAATAAATATAAAATAAATAAAATAATACTAAATTAAATTATAAAAACTTAAAAATATAAAATCAATTAAAAAATATTTAAATTAAATTTGTTATTAAAAAAATTTAGCATTTAAAAAAATAAAAAAAATTAAAATTTAAAAATTGCTAAAAAATAAAATAAATTTTATATTTTTAATTTTTTAAATGTTAATTTTTCTAATAAAATAACTTAATTTAATTTTTTTATTATATTTTAATTAGAAGGTAAAATTATAATTCTATTTATTGAATTCTTTAAGAGTAAAACTATCTTTTAGATAATTTTGTGATTGTTGACTATTAAAAAGTTGGTTAAAATGATCAATTTGATCTATTTAGAAAATATCAAGGATCACGTGAACTAAAAAAGAAAATATAAGTAAAAAAGTGATGTTTTATCAAAATATAGGGACTAAATTGAAGTTGTTCCAATATTTTAATAAAGACAAAAAATGTTTTTGGCGGCTATTTATATATTGAAGTTTCTTTCATTTTCAATAACTTGTTTTCTCTAGCCACCTAATTACATAATATACTTTGTCTATTTTACCACGTGTCGGTTATATAATTCAACAAATATCTAATGAGATAATTAAATTTTTTGAAAAATAAAATAAAATGAGAAAGCATCTAAAATATAATATAAGAGAAATGTGCACAAAAAAAAATATAAAAATAAATCAAGTAAAATTATTTAAGTTAATTCAAACAATTAATTGAGCAACCAAAAAAGTCCACCAATTTTGACATTCAATTCATCATGTGATATGGTGGAATATATATATATATATATATATATAGCTTTCATATTAAAAATATATATGAAGAGTCTAAATGCATTTATTGTGTTTTATATTTTATATATGTGAAAAATTAGTTAGTTTAAATTAAATTAAATTAATTTTTAATAAAATTAAATAATCTTAAATAAAATTAAATTTATTTAAAAAAATTAATTTTTAAAAATAATATTATTTACTTAAATTTAATTTTTTATATATAAAAATTAAATAAAAAAACTACATAGGAAAAAAAAAGTAGAAACTTGAAACTAAAATACTAATCACTTGTTAGCTGGTAAATTTAAATGAAGTTTGACATATATATATATATATATATATATATATATATATATATATATATTTCATGACATAACAATAGGTTTTAGTTAGTTGTGCTTCTCATTAATTTAATTATATATATTTTTTAATTTTTTCTCTCTTTTAATGGAGAAATTGATATACTATGGTTCTTATCATCCTTCATTTTTATGTTGAAAACCAAAAAGTTAAATGTACATAATATACTAGAGGTAATAAAAAAAAAAAAAATTTTAAGGGGTACAATAATTATAATATTAATAACTGTCGGGACCTACCGAGATTAATCACTAAACGCATAGACTGGATATTAACTTCCATAATGGGAGAATACTACTCCCACAATAATATTACGATCTGAATATCTACTCCCATAACGAGAGAATACTACTCTCACAATAAAGAGAGAAAACTACCCATACATGTATATGGTAGAAATCGAACCCCTCACTATTAAAGTAGAAGAGAAGTACACCAACCACTTTACTACAAGTGGATGTGTCTAAAATCTTTTATTTTTTTATGACTAAATATTTTACTCAAATATATATATATATATATATATATATATATATATATATGATGAATGTGGGGTCAATCCACTAAAGCAAAATTACAAAAAGACAGACAAATAATTAGAAAACCATATGCTTTGTGGACCCCATTTATCAATTTATAAATCAACCTGAACCAGAAAAAACCTGCCATATACAATTTTTTGTCCTCTTGTTTTTATATTGTATTTGTTTTATTCTTGTCTCTTTATCTTCAATTTTCATATATATATTTCTGGCCTATTTAATTTTTTTAGGGCAAAATTATTTTGATCCCTAACTTTTTTCAAATTATTACTTTTTAACTAGTCTTGGTCAACCGAACTGCCGGTTCTAAACCGGCTAACCGGAACCAGGACCCACGGTCCCACTTTCGGTTCCTTTTTTAAAAACAAAATTGAAAAAAAAAAATTATGTATTAGGAGATAAAAAAAAATTAAATTCGGTTCTGGAACCGGCATGGAACCACTGGTTTTGAGAACCGGATCCAAAATAGGAACTAGAACGGGTACCCCACGGTTTCGGTGGTCCCGAACTTTTCAAAAATCTATCAATTTAATCATTCTATTAGTCAACGATTAGTCAAATTTAATAGTATTAAGGGTATTTCAGTTTTTAGATACAAAAATAAAAATTAAGGTTAAAAATAAAAAATTATTAATAATTAATTTTAGTTTTAAAAATAATAATTAAAAGTTTATAATTTTTAAACATAATGATGCCTTCTCTCCTGATATTTTCAAAAAATATTTTTAAAATTTTTTAATTACTTTAATAATTTATTTTATTTTTAATTTAATTTATTATAACTTATTTTTATATATAAAATTTATTTTTCATATTTTAATATTAATTTGAAGTGTTATTTTAAATTACTGAATTTTCATAAGTTAATTATTATTGTAATAATTTTTTTTATTTTTTAAAGATTTCTAATTTTGGAGTTAATTAATTAATTTATATATTTTTAATATTTATTGTGTATTTTATAATTTTTTTTGTTGATACATATTTAAAAAATAAAAGGTAAAATCATATTTTCCACTTATTCATTTAAAATTAATGGCAAAATGATCAATGTGCATATATTCTGTCATGTTTAACGGTAAAAAATTTGGTCAGAGATGATAAGTTTTTTAAAAGTTTGGGATCATGCGAGCTAAAAAAAAATATTGGTCAAAAAATAATAATTTGAGAAAAGGTAGGGATGAAAATGAATTTTGCCTTTTTATCCATACTTCTTGTTGCTTGTTTTTCCTGTCGCAAAATATTATCATTTTTGCACTAAATAATAATTTAAAAAAAAAGATCAATTTCCTTTCAAAAAAAAAAAGAAGATCAATTTCATTTATTTTATTCTCTTCAAAATTGGCTTCAAAATAAACAAAAATGCACAGTTTGAAGTAGTCCACAACCTCTCCTATAAAAAAAATATTTTATTTTTCAATAATCACTATTGAAATTTCTAAGGTATCAGATTCGTTCGATAATAATTTTTTTTTTATCAAAATTAAAAAAATATTTATTCAATCATGCTACCATCCAAGTTCAATAATGTATTATCAAATCAATTAATTAATACCCATTGGATTATGTATAATTAATAAAATTAATCTGTATGATTCACACCAACAAACCCATGAATAAATTGAAGGAGGAATGCAATATGAAATTTAATACTACCTCTCCTTAAATTAAACTGGAATAATACGGTCTTATTTATAGGTACTGTGAACTAATCTGATAACAACCTAATCAATCATATATAAGTCTAATCCTAACTGATAATAATAAATATTAAATAAAAGATAATTTTGAGATTTGATTTAATTAATCCTACAGATTCGATCTAATATATACTAGGGGCGGTCCGTCCATCCAAATTTTTTTTGTAAATATACTATGTATATTTGAAATATGACACCAAAATTAGTAATCTATCGGACCTGCTGAGATCAAAAATACTACATACGCGTTCCGGATATATAATAGCACCACAATAGGAAGAATTCTCCCTACATATATACACTAATAAATACCCATACTCATATTAGAATCCCCATCCACATATGTTGAACGGGAATTGCAGCTCAAGAGGATGTGCAAAAGATATATATTGTCATTATAGGAGAATAAACAATAAATTAAGAGACGTGAAAATTTTGTCTGGTGGTGGTCGCCAGGACTGAAGTCTTGAAGGTGGTGTGTGCGCATCAGTGCATGTAGCTACTTCCTGCCACTAACCAGTAAACACAGCCGCCCAATAGTCTCCAGTTCCTAGTAGTTTCTCATCACTCACACACGATTCAAAGAAGATATTCATGTATAATCATATTAAATACGTTTTCAGGTGCAGACGTCCGCATCCAAGTATATATTTCGTATCAGGATGTATCTAGTTAGTTTAACGTTCTTGACTCTATCTTGATAATGATTTGTGATAGCTTATGTGAGGACCCCTCGCGAATACAAGTTATTATATATACAACTAATTACGAATACCATGTAAAAAGGTAGAACGTTATAAATGTTGAAATATATGATACTTAGTTATTTTAGGAGTCCCACATTGATTAAGTATATATGGTGGGTTTGGTTTTTAGGCTATAAATTAGTCTTACCCATGCCAAATTAATTCATCCCAAAACAATATTTTCTTTTTCTCTTGTAAAGGGTGATTGCTAAACACAATCTTGCCCTAGTTGTAAATTGGAGATTATCCAATATTTGAAAATAGTGGAAGTGGTCAGCGGCGCCCGAGGACGTAGGTAACATTTGTACCGAACCTCGTAAATTTCTGGTGTTCTTTATTTTTCTACTTTAGTATATTTTGTTTAGTATCTGTTTTCAGTTTCTCTCAATATTATTTTGTCGGGTTTTGTTTGAGTTCTATTCGCTAGTATATGTGAATAGTAACTACTTAGAATAGGAAAAATACCTGATTTTCCCAACAATTGGTATCAGAGTCACGGTTGTGTTTTAAGCTGCTGAAGGCGTCAGATTCTCTAGAAAATTCTTAGTATGCTCTGTGGTTGCAGTATTGTCTGATCTTCCACATCAGAAAAGAATTATTCTTGAGTTTGCTGATTTTGTGGTTGCTGGAAGTCAGTGTGGTGGTGTGGAAAGTGCATGTCTAGGAAATGTCTGGCTAAGGAAAGATTTGGTAATTAAGAGTGTCCGTTGTGACCCACCTCTCTTTCCTGGGACGTTACCTAGTGTACTATTTACGATTACATATACTATTTCAGTATACTCGTACTGTTAACAAATATAGTACTGTTGTAGTTTTTCTGAGTTTAGCAGCTTAAAGAAATGGCGGAAGAAAAGTCTATCTCATTCGAAGGCCAGTCATCCTCCCAGCCATCCACATCATCTATACTGGGCAGGACATCTGTAATGAAAGTAAGGTTTGAGGTAGAAAAGCTTGATGGAACCGGCCATTTCGGTATGTGGCAAGGCGAAGTTCTAGATGCTCTCTTTCAGCAAGGTCTAGACATTGCCATTGAAGAAGAGAAACCAGAAGGAGCAGATGAAACTGAGTGGAAAAATATCAACCGCTTAGCATGTGGTACAATTCGTTCGTGTCTCTCAAGAGAACAGAAGTATGCGTTCATGAAGGAGACATCTGCAAGTAAGTTGTGGAAGGCAATTGGAGAACAAGTTCATGAAGAAGAGCGGTCAGAATCGTCTCTATTTGAAAAAGAAGTTGTTCCGATTTGATTATCTTCCTGGTACCACGATAAACGACCACATTACTGCTTTCAATCAGTTAGTTGCAGATTTGCTAAATTTGGATGAAACTTTCAAGGATGAAGATTTGGCTTTAATGTTGTTAGCCTCCCTTCCTGATGAGTATGATCATCTTATTACAAGCTTACTCATTAGGAAGGATAAAGTTTCCTTTGATGAAGTCTGCACTGCCTTGTATAGCCATGAAATTAGAAAGAAAGATAAAAAGGAAAGCAGGAATGAAGCAGCAGAGGCGCTGACAGTAAGAGGGCGTTTACAAAAACAATAAAAAGGAAGGAGAGGAAGATCTCGTTCAAAAGGAAAACTTGGTAAAGATGAATGTGCTTTTTGTCACGAAAAAGGCCATTGGAAGAAAGATTGTCCGAAGCTGCAGAAGAAAGGAAAAGCTGTATCGTCTGATGCATGTGTAGCCGAAAGCAGTGACGATTCAGATTTTGCACTGGTTGGATCATCAACGGCATCTCATCCTAATGATTGGATTTTGGATTCAGCATGTACCTTCCATATGACTCCTAATAGGGAGTGGTTCTCTACCCTTGAAGAACTAAATGGTGGAGATGTTTTCATGGGCAATGATAGTCTATGCAAAATTTTAGGGATTGGTACAATTCGACTGAGGAATCAAGATGGCTCAACCAGAGTTTTGACGGACGTTCGTTATGTTCCAGATATGAAGAAGAATCTCATTTCTTTGGGAGTCTTAGAATCTAAAGGCTTCATTGTGACCATGCAAAATGAGATATTGAAAGTTACTTCTGGAGCACTTGTGGAAATGAAAGGCGTTCGGAAGAATAGCTTGTACTACTACCTTGGTAGTACAGTTATTGGGACAGCAGTAGCAGCAGTCTTTGAAGAGGAGAAAGATTTGAAAATTATCAAGTTGTGGCATATGCGTTTGGGACATGCTGGTGAAAAGGCTTTGCAGATACTGATGAAGCAAGACTTATTGAAAGGTGCAAGAACCGGCAAGTTGGATTTCTTTGAACATTGTATTATGGGAAAGCAGAAAAGAGTAAGTTTTGGCACCGCACTCCACAATATGAAAGGTATATTGGATTATGTTCATACTGATGTATGGGGACCAACAAGGACTCCGTCTATGAGTGGCAAACATTATTATGTCACATTTGTCGACGACTTCTCAAGAAGATTTTGGGTGTACCTCATGAAGAAGAAGGATGAAGTGCTGGGCATTTTTCTCAAGTGGAAGAAGATGATTGAGACCCAGACCGGTAGAAAGATCAAGTGACTGAGGTCTGATAATGGGACTGAGTACACAAATGACCCATTTATGAGAGTTTGTGAAGATGAAGGCATCGTGCGACACTTCACAGTTCGAAAAACACCACAACAGAACGAAGTTGCAGAACGTATGAACCGAACTTTGCTGGAGAAGGTTCGGTGTATGTTGTCCAATGCTGGGTTGGGCAAGCAGTTTTGGGGTGAGGCTGTGACGTATGCATGTCATCTCATCAACCGTCTACCGTCGTCTGCACTTGAAGGCAAAACACCTATGGAGGTATGGTCCGGAAAACCTGCAACTGACTATGATTCCTTACATGTGTTTGGTTCCGCTGCATACTACCATGTTACGGAATCGAAGTTGGATCCAAGAGTTAAGAAAGCTACTTTTATGGGGATCGCATCTGGTTCCAAGGGATATCGTTTGTGGTGTCCTGAAACAAGAAAGTTAGTCATCAGCAGGGATGTTACCTTTGATGAATCTGCCATGTTAAGAAAGGTAACTGAGAAGACCGATGGAACTCTGAAGCAGGTGGAGTTTGAAAGTAGAATCATTGACCTAGTTGATGGAAGTAGAACAGAAGCTGATTCTCCGTTGGCAGAAGACGAATCAGAAGAAGAAGAGGTTTTAACCCAATAACCTCCACAGCAACAAGAAAGCATTGCAGTTGATAGGCCACGATGACAGAATGTCAAGATCCCTGCTCGATACCAGGATATGAAAACTTACCTACTCAGTTTAAAAATACGGTGGCCTATGCACTTTCGATTGTAGATGATAATGTTCCTTTCACATATAAAGAAGCGATCAGAAGTTTCGAAGTTGAAAAGTGGAAGGAAGCCATGGATGAGGAGATGAAATCTCTTCAGAAGAACAATACGTGGCAATTGGCAAAACTACCTAAAGACAAGAAGGCAATTGGATGCAAATGGGTCTATGCAAAGAAAGAAGGATTTCCTGACAAAGATGGTGTTCGCTACAAGGCAAGGATGGTAGCTAAGGGCTACGCTCAAAAGGAGGGAATTGACTATAATGAGGTATTTTCTCCAGTTGTAAAACATTCCTCCATTAGAATTTTGTTGGCCTTAGTAGCACAATTGAACTTGGAACTAGTTCAACTGGATGTGAAGATCGCGTTTCTACACGGTAACTTGGAGGAGGAAATCTATGTGTCTCAGCCAGAAGGTTTCGAGGTTGCTGGTAAAGAGAATTGGGTTTGCAAGCTGAACAAATCATTGTATGGATTGAAGCAATCTCCGAGGTAGTGGTACAAGCGATTTGATCAGTTTATGCTGCAGCAAAAGTACACCAAAAGTACACATGATCATTGTGTGTATTTTCGTAAGCTACAAGATAACTCTTTCATCTATCTCCTATTGTATGTTAATGATATGTTGATCGCATCAAAGAGCCAATTAGAGATTGAGAGGTTAAAGGCTCAATTGCATCAGGAGTTTGAGATGAAAGATCTGGGAAAAGCCAAGAAGATTCTCGGCATGGAGATAAGCAGAGACAGAGAGAAAGGCAAGCTTTGTTTGACACAGAGTCAATATTTGAAAAAGGTGCTACAACGTTTTGGTATGAACGAACAGACAAAACCTGTAAGTACCCCACTTGCTCCTCATTTCAAGCTTAGTGCTCAATTATCTCCTAAGAATGATGAAGAACGAGAATACATGGCAAAAGTTCCGTATGCTAATGCAGTTGGTAGCTTGATGTATGCAATGGTGTGTACGAGGCTTGACATTTCACATGCAGTTGGAGCTGTGAGCAGATATATGCATGATCCTGGTAAGGGACATTGGCTAGCTGTGAAATGGATTCTACGGTACATTCAAAATACTGTAGATGTTGGTTTAGTATTTGAGCGGGATGATATAGTTGGTCAAGGTGCTATTGGATATTGTGATTCTGACTACGCGGGAGATTTAGACAAGCATCGGTCAACTACTGGTTATGTATTCACTCTTGCTAAAGCGCCAGTCAGTTGGAAGTCTACCTTGCAGTCTACGGTTGCTTTGTCTACTACAGAGGCAGAGTATATGGCAGTCACAGAGGCTGTGAAGGAAGCAATTTGGTTACAAGGTTTGCTTGAAGATTTGGGAATTGGTTAGAAGCACTTTAAGGTGTATTGTGACAATCAGAATGCTATTCATTTAGCAAAGAACCAAGTCTATCATGCACGTACAAAGCACATTGACGTTCGTTATCATTTTGTGCGAGAGATTATCGAAGAAGGTGGAGTGCAAATTCAGAAGATCCACACTGCAGAGAATCCCGCAGATATGATTACCAAGGTGGTGACAGCAATCAAGTTCAAACATTGTTTGAGCTTGATTAACATCCTGCAGATTTGAGTTGGCGTTGGCGTCGCTGATCTAGAGATTGAAGAAATTGTTCGAAGATCACTAAGTAACAAGGTGGAGATTTGTTGAAATATATGATACTTAGTTATTTTAGGAGTCCCACATTGATTAAGTATGTATGGTGGGTTTGGTTTTTAGGCTATAAATTAGTCTTACCCATAGCAAATTAATTCATCCCAAAACAATATTTTCTTTCTCTCTTGTAAAGGGTGATTGCTAAACACAATCTTGCCCTAGTTGTAAATTGGAGATTATCCAATATTTGAAGATAGTGGAAGTGGTCAGCGGCGCCCGAGGACGTAGGTAACATTTGTACCGAACCTCGTAAATTTCTAGTGTTCTTTATTTTTCTGCTTTAGTATATTTTGTTTAGTATCTGTTTTCAGTTTCTCTCAATATTATTTTGTCGGGTTTTGTTTGAGTTCTATTCGCTAGTATATGTGAATAGTAACTACTTAGAACAGGGAAAATACCCGATTTTCCCAACAATAAAAGTATTTTACTAGACTTTATTTTTGTATGGAAATTTTTTTAATGATTAAAAAGAAAATGTTTAAATTATTAAAATATTTTTTAAAGGATGCCAATAATAATTTAAAATTAATCGATTTTTAATAAAATTCTATAAAACCTTCTTTGTAGGAAGGTTATCAATGCAAGAGAATTTACTTGGAATCTTCTCTGTAGAAAGGTTATCAATGCAAGAAAAATAAATAGATCAACCATTTTGTATATAGTTAATTTATATATTGCGAACATAAAATATACTAATAAAAGTATTCTAATAATAGTTGTATAATTGACAACCATTTTCGAACTCAATGAAAACATGTCAGTTGAAAAATATATTGTTGAATTTTTCTTAATTTTGATATTGGTACGAGGTACAATAATACATAATTAATTAAAGAGAAAATTAAATATATAAGTGTACAAAATTCAATGTACAAATGTGCAAGTTGTGCAAGTTGTGCATCTCTATATAAAAGATTCATAAAGGTCAATTTTTGGGCTCTGAAATTGAAATATTGCGGCTACTAGTTATAGTCTTAATTGATGTCAATATATATATATATATATATATATATATATATATATATATATATATATATATATATTTATTGGAACATTGATGGTTATTGAATTAATAATCTATATTTGTTATTCAACCAATTAAAACAGGCTTCTTTAAAAAAAAATTGGTGCATTAATTAATTATTTGTAAGTTGGTGCTAATTCGAATTAGTATTTCATAAAAATATTTTATAAATTTCATTGGATCGTTTGGTTTTAGCCACTAATAACTTAACAGGTCTAAATTTGACACATTAAGTTATTTTTATTTTTTAAGTGATCAAATAATTGAAAAATATTAAAAAATAATTTAAAATAAAAAAATTAAAAATTCTGACGTATCACTTAACAACAAACCATTGAATTATCATTATAATTTTTTTTATAATTATAATATTTTATTTTATAATTATCATTCTTATATTAATATATTTTTAATTTTATCTATATTCAGATGTTTCTATCTTTAAAAAAACAATCAATACTTTTATTTTATGGTTAGAACGAAAAATAAAGAAAAATGTCATTCAAGTTTAGATTTCTACCTGTATTCAGTTTTTAAAAAAATTTAAAACTATTTAATTTTTAGTTAAAAGAACAAACAATCTCATATTTTACACCCAGTTCAAAATTAGAATATTGTTATGAATTATACTAGATAACAAAAATGATAACATTTTTATAAACTGATAATTAAAAAGCCCAAATTTATAAATTTATAAATTTTTAACAAACTGATATATGCATGACAAAAATCATAAAAATGAAACCTATTCACATGCCAAATCACTCATTACATGGAATGTTATTGTTGTAATGCATATAAGAAAACGACAACAAAGAATTAGACTGGTTTACTTTAAAAGAGAATCCAATAAAATCATACAAATCATAATTATTAATTACCTTATAAATGTATCTTCACTGGTAGTTTAAATAGTTAGTGTACCTATATTTAACCACCTTAGTGGTGGAGATTCAACTCCCTCCATACACATTTATCTACTTATGTGAAGAATTTTTTTCTTGTATTGTGAAATATTATAAGAGTAAATATCTGAATTGTGTATTTAATAATTGATCTCGACAGGTCTTGACAGATTTATAATTAATTTTATAATAATATAATTTTAAAAAATATTACCTTATAAAATAACATCAGATTTGGATCATAATATATAATTGGAATCATCACGACAAATCTTACAAAAATCAATTTTTTAATCACTTCAACCTTCATAATTTTTCTTGCTTCTTTTTTTTTTGATAAATTTTAAAATTTTCCTTAATTTAGTCAATTTAAAAGTTATAGTCCTAGTTGAAATCAGTTTTGTTTTCTATTTAAACGATATTTTCGAAGTCTTTTTGTTGCTTAATTTATCATTAATAAAAATTTATTCCTTATAACAATCTTATGGTGGAATTAATTTTATTATCGCTTTCGCTTTGTTAATTTTATTTTCTAAATTTTATTAAAATTGAGATAAAAACATGTCAATATTTTGAAATTTTCACATACTCAAATCCACTTTCACAATAAAATTTGACGTTTCACTTTACGAATATTTACTATTTACCACACAAAAAACAAATATAAATTGAGGTTGCAATTTGCAAGTTGCAACCCCCAACCATATTCCATGCCAATTATTGTCCGTTGAGTGAATTTACCACATCATATTGGATGGGTGGGGTCCGTATTAAAAATCAGTGAGCCTGGCTGCCATCAGCCTTTTTCAGGGGTTTTGATGAATCACTGATTCACTGTCCACCAACTGATGAAGAGAGAACAAAGGGATCCACTACTACAGATAACGACACGTGTCATTATCGAAGGAGGTCAGTAACCAAGGTGGTAGTAATTGCAATTTGCAATTCCACCTTTTGTGTACACAGGTTTAATTTGTGCACATGGATTTTCAGTATTTATCCTCCCAAAGTTTTATGATTTTAGAGGGTTTATTACTTTATTTTGTATTATGAAAACTATATATTTAATTAATCAAAATAAATATAATTATTGAAAATATTATATATAAGAATTTATTTTATAACTGCCAAGACCGAGATTTGCAATGATCAACTATTACATAATTTAGATAATAACTCTTATAATGGGAAGATATCTGCTCTTCCGAAAAAATTATACCTATTCATACTAGATCACAAATGTGGATTAAGAGGATTATATCATTTAGATAAGAGTAAATTATATTATTAAAAATTTTATACGGTAGTTAGTTAACCTTTCAGCTATTTTAGGTTAAAATACAAATAATTTTATCATATGGTTGGTAAAAGAACGTTTAGCCTCTCAAGTTCGAATTACGTCGGAAGTAGTATAATAAGAAAAAAATATAAAGATTTTATTTTATTATTTTAGGATTTGTAAAACCTCCAATAAAAATTATAATTAGAATATCATAAATCAGTTCAAAAGATAAAAAAAAAAAGTTTCATTGATGTTTTATAAAATTTATATATATATATATATAAATTACATTGTTTCATTATATACAGTTATTTTAAATATCATATAAAATTACTTTTATTAATAATTTGATTAAACAATATTTACTACGGACTTAAACGTGAATATTAATACTGAAAAAAAATCACACAAAGCAAAAATTGACTGATTTTAAGACACTCATCAATGTCCGCAGTTTAGCCATTAATTTTATTTTAATTAAATGGGGCCATAAAATGACTGCACACAGATTGTGAACATACATGCATGATGCAACAGGTATATTCTCTTTTTTGTGCTTTTGGTTTACTGTAACCATCCAAATCTTAAACGACTTTATCGCCAGCTTTGCTTCCCAATAATTTTACTCTTCCTTTATGCATTTCAATTATCTCATAACTTATCATACTCATCCCTTAAATCATTAATTTTTTATCTACTTTTTTACACCAATACAGCCCAATGATGACATACTACACTACCATTTTCAAATCTATAATTTCCTAAATGTTATCAAAATAAATATTTGAACAACTTGATATACTTGTATATGCATCTTGTATATACGTATGCAATCGTGACTAATTTATCATAAAATTTGGTATGTAATATATATATATATATATATACATTTAGAATTATTACGATTTAGAGCACGACGAAAAGGTGTAACCATACAATTAAATTTTTATAGATAACAGTAAAAATATATATTTATATATCTATATAAAATATTAAATTTTAATAATTTAAAAGAGTTTAAAATTTTCAATCACTTAATTAAGGGAACTTGTGTCACTTAATTAATATCGCCCTTTAATAAAATCAGCTTAAAATACATAAAAATTTGTAAATTTTTGTATTTTTATATTATAGGGAATGCCAATACCATGGTCATCCAACAAGGCGGAGAGTAATAATAATTGTTTCAAAAAAACAGAAAAGAAATTTCCATGTCTAGCCGTCATGATCCCAACACGTGGCCCATTAATGACATGTAATAACAGCCGTCAGATCAAATCTCACCAAATTACCAATTGAGACCCCTAATAGAAAAACACTGCTATAAGAACGCCCACTCGTTTGCAGCGAGAAAAAAAGAAGAAAAGGAGCAAGAAAAAAAAAAAAAAAAAAAGGGTTCTCTGTATCTGCATCTTCCGAGGTGTGAAATATTTCAAAAACAGAAAAATAAAAAAAAATAAAAATAAAAACTCTCAAATCTCAGATACTCCTTCCAGGGAATGCAGAGAGATGAGAGGACCTCCGCCAGTCAAGCCTGAGCTCTGCCTCCGTACAACACGGTGCTCCGGCGGCCGTAATTGCCATCGAAAACACGTCGAAGACGGGTGATCCGGTTACAACCACCACCACCACCACCATCCAGTCTGTTTAATTTCCTTCAATTCTTTTAATACTCTTAGTAGATATTATTGTTACTATGGCGGCGGATGACGGCGGCGGCGGCAGGGCGAGTGTTTTGCACGGTAAGTACGAGCTGGGGCGGGTGCTGGGAGCCGGGACGTTCGCGAAGGTGTTTCACGCGAAGAATCTGCAGACGGGGAGGCACGTGGCGATGAAGGTGGTCGGAAAAGAGAAGGTGATAAAGGTGGGGATGATGGATCAGATCAAGAGGGAGATTTCGGTGATGAAGATGGTTCAGCACCGCCACATCGTCGAGCTACACGAGGTCATGGCGAGCAAGTCCAAGATCTATTTCGCCATGGAGCTTGTCCGCGGCGGCGAGCTCTTCAACAAGGTCGCCAAGGGCCGCCTGAGGGAGGACCTGGCGAGACTATACTTCCAGCAGCTCGTCTCCGCCGTCGACTTCTGCCACAGCCGCGGCGTCTACCACCGAGACCTCAAGCCCGAGAACCTACTCCTCGACGAGGATGGCAACCTGAAGGTGACGGACTTCGGCCTCAGCGCGTTCTCCGAGCACCTCAAGCAGGACGGGCTGCTGCACACGACTTGCGGGACGCCGGCGTACGTGGCGCCGGAGGTCATTGGAAAGAAGGGCTACGACGGAGCCAAGGCCGATATCTGGTCCTGTGGGGTGATCCTGTACGTGCTTCTCGCTGGGTTCTTGCCGTTCCAGGACGATAATATAGTGGCCATGTACAGGAAGATTTACAGAGGAGACTTCAAGTGCCCGCCGTGGTTCTCCTCCGAAGCGCGGCGGTTGGTCACTAAGCTCCTGGATCCGAACCCTGATACCCGAATAACCATTTCGAAGATCATGGAATCCTCCTGGTTCAAGAAATCCGCCCCGAAGGCGGTGAAGTCGAAGAACGAAATGGAGTTCGAGACCGAGAAGGCGAAGCAGCCCGAAACCCTAAACGCCTTCCACATAATCTCGCTATCGGAAGGGTTCGATCTGTCGCCGCTCTTCGAGGAGAAAAAGCGGGAGGAGAAGGAGGAGCTGAGGTTCGCGACGACGAGGCCGGCGAGCAGCGTGATATCGAGGCTGGAGGAGGTGGCGGAGGCGGCGAGGTTCAACGTGAGGAAGAGCGAGAGCGGAGTGAGGCTGCAGGGGCAAGAGAGCGGGAGGAAAGGGAAGCTGGCGATAAACGCGGAGATTTTCTCGGTGGCACCGTCGTTCCTTGTGGTGGAGGTGAAGAAGGACAATGGAGACACATTGGAGTACAACCAGTTCTGCAGAAAGGAGCTCCGGCCCGCTCTCAAGGACATTGTTTGGATGTCAGCCACCACTGAAAACCCTACAATCGCTTGAACAAACAAGAAGAAAAAGGTGGTAATGGTGGTGGTGGTGGTGGGAGATTAATTAGATTTTTTTTTTCTAAATTATGTGATTAAAATCATTGTTTGTTAATGTTGATGTTATTGTTAGTTCATTTGTGGGTTATTTTTAATTTCATGGAAATTAGAGAAAAAAACATCAAGACCATGCATGTTGTTGTCTTCTTTTATTATTTTTTGTTTATGTATTTGTCTCTGTCAATTGTGAGTTGTCATGTGGGTTTTGTTTGGTTTGGTTTGAGAAAATGTTTCTTTGTGTTTGATTGATGGTTTCATTTGCTTCATTTTTCTCTCTCTTTTCTTCCCTATTTTGACTTTAATTAATATCATCTTATCTTTTTATCTTGTTATATCTTGTCTAGTGTGCATTATTATAAGGTTCATTTGTCACACAACTCACAACCATGATTAAATACAATAAAACCACTCGGAGAATTTGTGTGAAGATCAACTTTTTATCAAGTATTTTTTAAAGAAAACAATTTTGTTTTTAATTCAAACAAATTACCAATTAACAAAAGAAGACCAAAAATATTTTCGTAATTCAGAATTCAGGCTATTAGTAAAAAAAAAAAAAAAAAATAAAAAACCAATTAAAATGAATTCATTTTTAAGTGTAGAAGCAAAAAAATATTATACGGATCGGTCCGTATTTTAATAATTTCTATAATTGCAAACAATAACAAAAACAAAGTCTAAAGTGTAAATAGTTGGAATCGGAGGTTACTAAATTCCAACTCATATTTTGATCAACTTGACATGAATTATTTTTCTAATATTCCGGCCTGTACACGCTCCGCGGCAGCGCGCGTCCCCATTTCCATTTGTAGTAATCTACGTGGCCTTGATCGGGACTAGGACTACTTTAAACCAAATACGTCAAAATCTCTCTCTCAATTATTGTACGGGCTATTTGCCCACTCACACAAGCTCAAGTTGTTTTTACTTGCTGCCATTTTACAGTCTCCACTCTCCACAGACCACAAAAATAGTCCATTTGAAAATGGATAGATAAGGGTTTTGCTATGAATCTATGAATCATCCAATTGATAGATATTCCGTAATATCGATAAGTTTGTGTAGTTCAACGTAGATTTATGTTGTTTAATGTCATTTGCCATCTAATACTAACATATATTCTCATATAAATGAAAGGAATTATTATTTTATCTTTCCGAAAAAAAATTCTGAACATGAAGTGAGGTTTTTTTTTTTTTTTTTTTATAATTATTATCTATTTAAAAAAAATGAATTTATGATTTTAGTAGTATGTAAAAAAAAGTCCGATAAAAATAAAGTTTCATAGTAATGAATTTATTTTTGGTTGAGGTCTAGTTACTTCATTGAAATTATAACAAATAAAGTTTAGACGGTGAGACGATTCAAATTTTATGCTGAGGATAACTCGAAATTATATAGTTTTTTTTTTTTTTAAAAAAAGAATATATAATGAATCAGTTGCAGATACCAAGATTCCCCTAGAATTTTTGATAAACCTGTGCTATATGTTACATGATGCAAGAAGTTGGATCTGTAATGTTGATTGTTTTTGTTTTTTTTAAAAAAAAAAGAAAACTGACATCAACTGGGTTAGGGTTTAATTATGATTTCATAGACAAAAAAAAAAAAAAAAAAAAAGGTTGGGTTGGGTGTGCTGTCCAAATGCCACAGGAGGGCTCAAAAGGCACATGCCCAAGAGATTGCCATCGATGTCATATGAATTTTCATGTTCTGGTTCTGGTTCAAAAACACCTCATCATCATAAATGGTGGTAGAGAGAGAGAGAGAGAGAGAGAGAGGAGGGTTTTGTCAGATTGGAAGAATAAGACACTGCATAGATAATGCTAAATATTTCTGTTCATGTGATGATTCAAGGGCATCCTGGGAGAGAGATGCTTACGAATTTGATTTCAAAATCACTATCAATGAATGTGCGGATAAGGTGGTATTAGTGGTGGTGAATCTGGTGATGGCTTGTTTCCTATTGAATTTAAGGACACATGAGGTTTGGCACAACCTCTTATCATTTTCCTCAGCCTTAGTAATTCTTATATTTTTATTGAAATTAGCACACTAATCAGTCAAGACAGGGAAGAAGTCTCCCGACACTTATTGATTTTATGAGCAAATGCATGACTTGAACTTGTATTACGAATGTAAAAAACAGAGGTGCACAACCACTCAATAAAAAAATATATATACATGTTTTACGTGTTTAATTATTATAAACTGATTTTAAATTTGAATGAATCTAAAATCTTATAAATTGATGAACCATGCATTGAATTGAATTTTGATAAAACTCATTAATGGGTCCTCCTAAAATATGTCTTAGAGCAAACATATTAAGAGCAATTTAAATGAAAATAATATTGTTCAATCTTAAGCCAAAATTCCTTCATTAATTAGTTTGGAGCACCCTTGAAAATCAAGTGAATTAATAGAGTTTAATTAACATATTCATTTATACCTCAAGTGGTTAGTGTACTTTTCTTTCACATTCTTAATAGAGTTTGAATCCTACCTTTGTCAATAAGCTTAAAAACTGTAGTAAGATCCTTCCTCGGTAATGAGAATTATTTTCGGGATCATACTTGTAGTAATTAATTTTGTTAGGTTATGACAGATTCCTGATCCGATCGATGTTAAAGTTCATTTTCTCTCTAAAGAAAACTTCTTCCATGAGAATATTAAACCTCTGGACTAAATATCAGCTTTGTTTATTACAATTGGGGCAATATTTCTATAAAAGTAATTATATCAATTTTGAAATTGACATGAAATCAGCACCCAAGTGACAATTCATCAGATTTGCACTTCCAAATTTTCTATAAATATGCTTAATATATTATTATTATTATTATTATATATAATCATATTATTGGACCATAAAGTGACAAATTTCAGGCCAATCTGAGGCAACAATGTTTGATGCTCAGATTAAGTAACAGACTAACAGTACATTGTACAAATAATATAATATATAGTTGCAAATTTGATAATAATATGCCTAATCACACAATACATTTGAAATGTGTCACTTTTTAACTCCTTAATTAATATATAATTAAAAAAATTATAATTCAAAGCCATAATGGTTGGTTGGACCCCAGCTACCTAGCTATATTATTACAATATAATAATGTTGATTAAAAATTTAAACTATATTATAATTATATAATTTATAGGTGAGCTAATTTTGTGCCTGAATTATGATCTATTTTTCAATTTCTAATTATGCTTTCGTGATGTTAAATGTTATATATATATATATATATATATTATGATTAAGGAATCGTACCTAATTATTCGGTGCTGAATTATCATTGCAAATGATGACAAAGATCAACTTGTATTTTTGTTGGAATTATTATGCTTGATAATGAGGATTAATTAGCAAATGGGCCCATGATTGCTTATAAATAAGATTATTAGTGTCTCAATTATTTTACTATCTTGGATTAATAAACTAGTTAATATATTAATATATTAATAATTATTATGCTATGAAAAAACATTGGAGTGGAGTTTAGTTTCTTGTTGATACTTCCATGGCCTAATTTTCAAGACTCGTGCACATCACTCCATTAATTTCATGTTGGGCTTAATTCAGGCCCACTTCATCATTATGGGATAACGTTGAATTCTAAATAGACCTGCCATTAATTTTTTTTTTTTAAAGATATGTTTACTTATCAGTAATGAAAATTAAATTTTAATAGAATGGGAAAGGAAAAAAAAAATCATCTATGAATTATAAGGATCAATTTCAATGTTTAGGAATTTTCGGGAATAAAAAGTTAAAACTTTTTAGTTTATGAAAAGTTCTTTTTTTTTTTTGGACATACGTTTATGAAAAGTTATAGAGAGAACAAAACCATTGAAACAAAATTAATTTATGGTATTTTAGGTAAATAGATCATTTACTATTTTTATTAAATAAGTATTGAACTTATATTCTAAGACAAGAGGGTAAAAATAAATTTTTTTTGAACCAGTTAATTTAATTTACTTGACTTACATCATTATACAAATACGAGGCGATTATCACTTAATCAATTCCATCTTATCTTTAAAAGGTTTGGTAGAGAGCGGAAACCAATAAAAAATTAAATAAATTATATTTTCGTAGTTAAAATTCTTAATCAGTAAATAAATCTTAATTTATTATTTTATTCTTTTTTGTTGTTTGAAACAAGTAACTATTTTTCTTCTTCTTAATTGCTAGAATAAGGACATCTCCGACGCAAAATACTAATTTGGTGTGATTTGGCACCAAATTACAGGTCCCAACAACAATAATTTGTTGTTTGGTGACTTGGCGTCGCACTATAACAAACACCAAATTTTTAAATTTTTATAAAAAATTTATATTTTACCCTCATTTACTTAATTTAAAAAAATTGTATTCCCTTCGTATCATTTTATCAATTTAATATATTTATAAAATTTAATAAATAATTAAATTTATAAATTAAAATATAATAAAAAATATACAGTGGAAAAGATCTCGTCGAGACCTTCAAAATAATACCAATATTATATATATATATATAATTTATTTAATTTACTTATTAATTATATATTTAACTAATATTGAATTTTTTATATTAAATTAATTTTTCTATAATCATAATGTAAAAGTTTAGTAATATAATAAAGATAATAACATTAAAATTAAATGAAATTAAATACATATCCAAAATTTTAAATTAAATGTGGATGCTAGTTTAGCTGAAAATGCAAGTGTAGTAGGCTTGCGGCTTGCTATAAGGGATGGAGAAGGAAGGGTGAGGGCAGCTGGTTTGATAAAGTTAGCAGCCCTTTTCACTTCTCTTTTGGCAGAAGCTACAACTGTTTTACATGGTATATGGCTTGCGATTGATAGGGGGTTTTCACCTTTGGTGGTGGAATCGGATGCTTTGAGTGTGATTAACGTCTTGAAGACTAATTTGATCCCGTGCTCAGACTTGGGTCTGATTATTTCGGATATTTTCCAATTTTGTCATTGCTCCAATGTTGTGTTTTTTTTTTCTTAGAGTTGCTAACAAGATGGCGGATGCCCTTGCTAAGGCTACAATCTCGTTTGATTTAGATCGTTTTTAATTTGAGACTTGCCCTCCCATTGTTGATCTTTTGGTCTAGGAGGATTTTCTTGGCTAATTTGGTTTCTAGGGGGCTACATAATTTCTTTCTTTTTTTTTATATATATATATATATATATATATATATATACATATCCAAAATAAACTAATTAATATTGTACAAGTTACAAATAAAAATTAATTAATATTTTATAAATAATATAATATTTTTTATACCAATTTGGTGTTAAATATATTAGAGTGTAAAATTTTTTACTGTAAATATATCCCATAAAAATACTTTTCTAATACTAAAATGGTGTAATATTTGATGCACAATATTAAAAATGCCTTAAGGCTCAAGAGCTTTTACCTCAAGGCTTTATGCTTGAGTTCGATGATAATAAATATTTATTGTCTATGGTTCAGTATTCAATCTCTCACTTCAAAAATTTTTCTAACGGTAAAAATAACTAATTCCTCAAATCTTCTATATATAATACGAGCCTAAACTCACTAAAATATCCTCGAAACATTTTACACTCATGATTATCAACTATCTTAAGATCATTTGTTGAGTTTCATTAACACAACGTAGCTTCGACCACGATGTTTTTTTTTTTTCAATTGCAACAAAAACTTATATTACAGCAGACCAACAAGAAAGCTTGGTTCAGAATTGAACCCACAAAATTCCTCCTTAGAGAAAAAGGCTAGGGAGGCAAGAGAATGTGCTATTCCATTCCTTGAACGAGGAATGTCATGACAGTTGAAAACTTCCACATCTTAAAAAGAGCCTTGACATCATTAACAATAGGATCCACAAAAGCATTAGGAAAGGAGCTAAACACCCTAGCCAGAACATTAACAGCATCTAACTCAATCCACTCAATAACCAGGCTCAACTCCTTAGCCAACAACAACCCCTCCCGCAACTCGCCAAGCTTAGTAGGAAAAAACCCCAAGAGAGGCTTAGCTGAAGCTGCAACAACCTTGCCCTGATCATCACGCACCACTGCACCAGAGCCCATTACAGAGAAACCAGACTTCACTGTTGCATCAGTATTCAACTTCAGGAAGCCTGTTGGAGGAGGCGACCACAAGGCGGAATAAGGCTGCCTGGGAGATTAGAGGGGAGAGCCAAAGACCTTCTGGGTGCCCTGAAATTCACGAAGCAAAGAAAGTGACCAAGAAACCAAATCAGCACTAAACCTGGGGGATTTAGAATGAGTAACAACATTCCTTTCAGACCAAACGCCCCACAGGATCATGCAGAACTTCTCGAATTCTTTTCTCTTAGCCCTAACAAAAACCCACAAGATCAAAACAAAACAAGAAATATAGTGCTGCAAATTAAGGATGTCCCAGTATAAAGTGGACTCCCAAGTGGCACGCACGGAGCTACACTAAAAAAGGGTATGGGCTGAGCTCTTGGGAGCATCTCCACATCTAGGACAACACGAGTCAACAACAATCTTCCTAGAACAGAGATTACAGAGGGACGAAATTGCATTGTGACAAACTCTCCAAATGAAAATTTTGATTTTTGGAGGTATGTTGAGATTCCAAAGTGCAAGCCACCATTTCGAATCCGGACACAAGGAGGAACCTTTAAGAGAGTTTTTCCTGCGCTGCAACTCTATACCCACTCTTCACAGAATACTCTCCATGCCACACTAAGGAATCTATATAATCACCAAAACTCAAGAGGAATTTCCAAAATAGAATCCCTATTCGCTGCTACAAAAAGCTGATCAAGCTTAGCCAAATCCCAAGAATGGGAAGAGGGGGTAATAAGGGATGCAACCTTGAGATCTTCCAAAGGGGCATTCGAGAAGGGTCTGAAAGTGGACGCCCTTGGTATCCAAGGGTCCTGAAAAGCCCTGATATCCTTATCATTACCCACCCTCCAACGAAGGCCCTTAAGAAGAAGACTCCTACCCTAAACCAAACTCCTCATAGATGAGCACTACCCTGTTTCAACGAGAAAGATAAGAAATCCTCCTACTTGAAATACTTTGCCTTAAAAATTCTAGCCACCAGTGAGTCTTTATTCATAACAATTCTCCAAGCCTGCTTGCCAAGAAGAGCCTGATTAAAAAGATATAAGTCTTTGAAACCAAGCTTCCCACAAATTTTCGGGGAGCACAACTTGTCTTTAAAGACCCAGCTAATTTTCTTATTACCATCTGTGGCACCCCACCAAAAGCCCATGATCATGGAGCACAGTTCGTTGCAAAGAGCAGAAGGCCACTGGAAAATACTCATAGTGACGGTAGAAATAGCTTGAGCCACTGCTTTGATTAGAATTTCTTTCCCACCCATCGAGAAGAGATTGCCTTTCCACCATCTGATTTTACGCCAGACCCTCTCCTTAATATCGCAAAAGGTTTTCGTTTTATTTTTCCCCACCATAGTTGGAAGGCCTAGATACTTATCGTGAGCTTGGGCATTAACTAGACCCAGGCAGTTCAAGATACTGGCGCTTCGAACATCTTCCACATTTAGACTAAAGGTGATATTAGACTTTTGCAGATTAATCCGCTGGCCAGAGGCTTTCTCATAAATTTTTAGGATCTGTTTCAACTTCTCACAATTCTGAACTGAAGCCCTTCAAAAAACAATGCTGTCATCTGCAAAAAAAACAAGTGACTAACAAGGGGACTCCCGCTACAACATCTCATACCCAGGAATTGCCCATTAGATTCGTTGACTTTGATAAGAGCTTCTGCATAGAAAAGGAAAATGTAAGGAGATAGAAGACATCCCTGCCTTAATCCTCTTTGCGGACTAACTTCCCCCACAGACTTCCCATTTACAAGGAAGGAAAGTTTGGAGGTCGACACACAGTTCATAACAAGGGCTCTGAAATGACTAGGGAACCCCAGTTTCTCCATGATGATCTCCAGGAAACCCCACTCCACACGATCGTAAGCCTTACTCATGTTCAGTTTAATAGATGCATACCCCTTTTTTACCCTTTTTCTGTTTCTTAATAGAATGGAGAAGCTCAAAAGCAACCATAATGTTGTCAAAAATTAACCGCCTTGGTACAAAAGTACTCTGCTCCGAAGATATAATGTGGGGCAGAATTTCTTTCAACCTATTTGCCATAACCTTTGAGACAGTCTTATAAATAACATTGTAAAGGTTAATGAGTCTGAAATCGGCCATACGCTCCAGGTTTTTAACTTTTGGAATCAGGACAACATTAGTAGCATTGAATTCCTCGATTGAGCAGCTACCATTAAGAACTTTAAGGCACATTTTAGAAACATCCTCACCAACCACATTCTAAAATTTCTGAAAGAAGAGAGCATGAAAGCCATCGGGGCCAAGGGCCTTATTTGGACCCATATCAAAAACTGCAGTACGCACCTATGCACGAGTGAAAGCCTCTCCAAGTCTGCCTGCCATTTGGGCATTAACTTTCCGCTCAAGAAAAGAGGAGGCAGCGGCAAAATCCGAGGATGATTGCTGGACAGACATGAATAAATCTAAGAAGTAATCATAAACCACATTGGACATACCCTGCTCAGACTCCCTACGGACCCCCCAACATCCAACAACGAGCTAATCAGATTCTTCCTCTTTCTGGCTGTTGCTCTTCTGTGAAAAAATTTAGAGTTCCTGTCCCCTGCGAATAACCAATCAACCCTCGACCGCTGTTTCCAATATAATTCCTCATTAGTGAGGAGGCTTTCCAACTCTCTCTCTCTAGTCTTAATATCATTGAGAACTTGTACAGATTGCTGCTGCTTATAGAGAAGGTTGATCTCACATTTTGTTTTTCTATCAATGGCTTTCTTCAGTGACCCAAACTTGACTTTACTCCAGTTCTCTAACCGATCAGCACACAAAAGCAGCTTATCTCTTAAACCTCTACCAGAAGTATCACTGTCAAAACCACCCTAAGCCGTGCAAATCACAAAGTAGCATTCTTCATCTTTAAGCCAAAAAGGCTCAAATCTGAACTTCCGATCTCTACCGCCCCTATTGTTGGTACAACCCCGTACAAACTTGGTCGAAATTGGCCTATGATCATAAAACATAAAGCCTATGTGCTCAACTTTAACCTCCGAAAACAAGTTTACCCACTGTTGGGTAGCAAAAAAACGATCTAATCTTTCTTGAACATTTCTAAGACCCCCATTTTTATTATTCCAGGTAAACAACAGCCTTAAAAAGCCCAAATCAACAAAATCACAAAACTCAACAATACTACGAAAATTAAACATACCGGACCAATTCTTTCACTCCAGCCAAGCGTCTCCTCAATATGGAGGAGTTCGTTGAAATCTCCGTAGACTCCGCCGAAATATCAGTCTCTAGAAATTTCTGTTTCTTCCCAGCCAGGTTCTCCCCTACAGCTTCCACAACTTTACGCTTCCCGCCAGGATCTATAACAATCACTTCAGTGGAGGATATACCAACATTAATACCAGAAAACTTCTAATTAAGGGATCTCTTAACTGGCTTTCGACCCCTCCTGGCATAATGCCTAGCTAGTAACATCTTCTGAATTGGGCTTGGACAGCCTGGGATAAGTTTTTATAAAGGACTCCCCCTAATTCGTCTTTTCCATTTCTTGGAGTTAGGCTTACTAAGGGAAGACCCAAACATAACAACATCTCATTCATCGCATAAATTTGACCCCACTAGTTCCTTATCCATTCTAGCCAACGCCTCTGAATGTCCATCTTCAGTCAGTACTACTGCAAAAACCTCTCTAGATGGGGGTTCTACCGGCTGGTTATCCTGAATCGAAATACCACCCTTCGTTCTCAATGCTCTATTCGAAACTGTTGGAGAAACCTCAATATCCCGACTAGACTTTCTTTCGCGTTTGTCAGAAGTTGTTGGAACAGTGATCAAGGTTCTTCTGACACCCTCTGCACCTGCTCCGTCAACATCCTCAATGTCTTCCTAGGCTTTCGGTTTTGCTTCTGATGTATCCTCCCCTCGTTGCCGAAACTTTGAACGATCTCGAGGTGATGTTCTAAGCCACACCCCGAATTTTGGCTCAACCCCCTCCATAATACTCTTCCTCACTTCACTATTATGACACTCCCTAAAAGAATGGCCGATAAAACCGCATCCATAGTAGAAATCTGGAAGTCTCTCATATTTGATTAAAGCCGTAATCATAGTGTCAAAATTCTCCAACCTCACCCGGATACCTCTTTTCAACGATTTTGTAATGTCAATTCTAACTTTAATGCTTAGAAATTTGCCCCACAAATCTTTCGAATCTATCGGGAAATCAACAATGGTACTAACTTTCTCCGCTATTAATCTTGCCACTTTACAATTCATGCACGCCAGATGAATGTTGTAAATATAAATCTAAAATTCAGAGAATTTGAATCTAAGTTGTGAAATTGTACCAGGCCCCACCGGTTTCTCAAGAACAATGAGATTTTTATCGAAATGCCAGGGGCCCCTGGACCAGACCATCGCTTTATCCTCAAGGGATTGGAAATGGAAGACAAACACATTATCGCCTACAATTTCAATTTCTATTCGGCCCACAGTACCCCAGATTTGTTCAATAGTTCCATGGAAGGCCTCCCGGTTCACCTTCTTACGAGAAAGGATCTTCCCTACCAAGCAGTGTTCAACGCTTCTAATGCCATCAGCTTGAACATCCCTTGCTATGTCTAAGACTTAGCCATCTTCCTCTAATAAGGACAGGGCCTCGCAAAGCGTCAAAATTTCATCTGTAGCCATAATGAGTACTACCGCGGCTACAACACCACCGGCCTCCACTACCAGATTCACACCCAAAAAATTAACAAATACAGACTCACACCGTGGCTCCCACAGCAAAGCCAAAATAAAGCACCAGAACCTAAAAAACCACAAACTGCCAAATTGGGCCACCCAATCAAAATAAACCACACACAAATAATGCAACTGAACCCAGTCAAGCCGCACCACCTCAAACTGCCCAGATCCGCACTGCCCAATTTCAATCTACTCAGGCAAGGCAACAACACCCAAACAAAGCAACAGCAGCACCAACAAATTAATCAGATCCGAGTAAAACAAATTCAGTACCCCAGCAGCACGACAACAACACCAACAGCAGTACCAACAAAATAACAAAGCAACAGCAACACCAACAAAGCAACAGTAGTACCCCAGCAGCATGACAACAGCACCGCGCGACTGGCCCCTAACAGAGTACGACAGCGACACCTTCAAGCAAAGCAACAACACCCAAACAAAAACACGCCAAGGCTGAGGATCGGGGAAGACGATGGCACCGCGCGATTAACCCATAACAAATCCACCCCTGCACATCATCAACCCACCCCATAACAGCTCCACCAGTTCACTGGATGACCGATCCACCCAAATTCAGTCAAACCCGATCATAACAACACCAAAACCGAGCACCCCAGTAGCTCAAAACCACCAGATTCGAGTACCCCAGCAGCACTGTTCACTACTAGTAGTAGATCGGGGAAGATAACTCAGATCGGATCCACCCCGGTGATAGCGCCACAAGCCCGATCCGAGCACACCAACACAGCTCCAGACGCTCCAGGCAGCTGATCAGAGGAGACACCAACAGCTCGAGATCACCCCAAATCTGCCTCGAGCACAACCCACAAAGGAGAGGGAAGGGAAGGGAGATCAGGGAAGGAAAATCTAAGCACCCAAACCAGCCGAGTCACCTCTTACCAGCAAGAGCAAAAGAAGAGTAAGGGAAAGCAATGGAGGCTTAGGCGAAAAACTGTCTTCACAGAGGAGAAGAAGCTACCCAAGGGATGGCTGCTTTTACACTCTGTTACTTCAGAGAAGAAACAAGAGGAAAAGATAAAACATTGACCACGACGTTATTACTAACATTACATTGTATAAGAAAATTGGATCTTGAGAACCTTTGAAGTGAAAAGAGACGGGAGCTAGAAAGAGCTCTGTGGCGTAGTGTTATAATTCATAGCTATAATTGCACATTTATATGTCATTTCTAAAATTCATTTCACTCTTCGGTTGATATTATAGTTTTTCTTGTTAATTATAATGACTTCATGTATATTTAATATAAAACACATAATAGGACATTATTATCATTATATTCATTGATTAAAGGTGAGAATAAACTATAGAACAACATTAAAAACCAAAGATTTCATCGAATAAAACATTGATGATAAAAAAAAAATACAATAATAAATGTATAACAATATATCAAGAAACTGAAAAATCATTCAAGTATCATTACTTTGATAGATCTTCTTCTAAGGCATATGATATTGAATTTTTGAGCTATTTTCTCTAAAACTATAACCTTATAAAACGCTGCGGCATTGTTTCTACACTATTTAAGGGATCAGTCACCATAAAATGAAACATTAAACTTGTAATATCGTATATAAAGAAATCACGACAATATATACCTAAAAATTCTAATAATATAGTTACACCAAAAGGGAAAAAAAAAAAAAAACTATAGTGAGTAACTACTCAAACAAGTATGTAATGCCAATAAACCCTGAATTAATGTGAGAAGAAAATAAATTTTTTTATTATTAATTCAAAATCTGGAATTAATAATCCTTTTCAAGGATTATAAGTTCTCCATAGAACCAAAATTGTCAAGCATTAAATAGTGCAGCATAGCTCAAATGAAAAATTTAGAGCTATTGTGTATGGACTATCACAACCTTAGCTGCAAAATCAGAAGAAAAGTTCCAAACATAGCTCAAATGAAACATTTAGAGCCATTGTGCATTTTCCACATGCAATTACTATTATTCTAAGAAACATAAGATGTGTGTAAAAAAAAAAAAAAACTCTCAAAGAGACCATATATGTCTACCTCAGAAGATTTGTACCCCGAAGAGCTTAAAAGATTTCAACTCGCCCTCGTTGTTGTTGTTGTTCAGAGATTGTTGTTTCGGTGATCCCTTGTTGTCTTCAGTCTTCTCTTGATCCCCGTCATCATTATCGATAACATTGTTTTGGCCCAGTTGAAGTTGCAAATCCACTTGCATGTCAACATATTGAATATTGGACATCTCAACCAAGGAACTGTTGCTTTCGTTTTCGACCTTGTTTACATCGATCATACAGAATGTTTTAGTCAGTTTAGCCTTGTCTCTGCTCTCGCACATGTAGAATGAAATAGTATCGTTAGCCTTCAATTGGTTTTCCTTCACAAATCGATTCCAACCCTTTGTGAAGACGAAACTCTGACTGCTCCTCCAATAGCAATAACGAAATTTCCACAGCCTCATCGACCTGTCATGGAAAACTAGCTGCACATCATCAGCATCGTTGCTCTTTTCATGTTCTTCTCCACTTTCCGATATAGCTGGGAAGTACTTAATAGCATACTTTTTCGGGATGACAAGTCGATTTAGCTTACCTACATCACTTGGTGTTAGCTCCTTTTGGAATAGTTGCCTGCACACCAACCATCCATTTGTAAGCGACTTCATCCAGGGGAGACTACCTCCTTTTTCTCCAATCTCGGAATGATCCCTCAAGTATTCTGCAAATTTTGTTTCGTACGAACCATCCCTAATCATGCTGAGCACTGCATCAGTAGTGTAATGACTTTGAAAGTTAGGCTCATGACCAGTGATGCTTGTCCATGGAAAATTTCTATGGGAGTCAGTACTCCGAAGCCTGATTGCAGCGCTATCATATGCCATAGCTGCTTCCTTTTCAGATTTGAAGGTACCGAGCCACATCCGTTGGTGGTTGGCATATATTTGAGCACCCCAATTCCCATTTTGCTGCGGCACAACACCTTTGAATTTGTCAGAGGAGATGATACTTACAAGCCTTGCACGTTTGCTTGCAGGAAGTGCGCGAGTGCTACTAGTTGAATCTGACAATTCTTTAATTGCATTTGTTTCTCCATTTGAAATCATGCTTTCTTCCATAGTGATTCTGAGGAACAAACATATCGCTGTAGAATGTTAATAGAATACAAACAATTTCAAGTGTAAAAGATTTACAAGTTATCACTGAAACAAGACTACAGCAGTATTATCATATTAAGAACCAAAAATAATGTGACAAGAATCCTATCCCTCATTATTGAATTTTCGGAATTATCAAGACATTGATATTACCACAGAGCAGCATTCCAAAGTTCCAGTCTCAGCCGTTTCTGAGTTAAAAGCATAAACTTGTTTCGCTCTATTGAGCCACAGAAACGATGTCACAATTATTCAAATACTAGTCAGCTTGAACAAGAGTATTTTTTTTTTTTTGAATTTCCGTAAGAAATATTGGTAAAAAAGAAAAAGATATTTATTAGTTCAAAGTAGAACATGTGGAATTGGGGTCACTTGTCCTGCAATAAGATAAACATGATTACTGTAACGGATCTTTGGAGATACAATGGAAATGAAACCAGTCCGTGTAAATTACAAAGCACCAAATGGAACTGAGATGCTATTGCAATCAGTCACCACGCATTTCATGAATCATGAAAATGTTTAAACGATAATAACCGGACACTAAAATCAACCTTTCAATTGGACCGGCATATTTCACAACCTAAAGCAATGAAAAATGAATTCATGCCAATTGCTTGTTAAATCCCCATATATCATTCTTCATGCTTTCAACAAGACACAGGAAACAGAAGCACATCATTTTATCAACCCCATTGATCATGCCAATAACATGGTAAATTAGCTCTTTGCCAATAAACGATATCTGGTTAAACCACATGTCAAATTCTAACGGTAAAGCATGCAAGATCTCATTCTCTTTTTGAGTGTTCCGAGTTACCACACAAGAATTGCATTGGCTCCTGAATCCTGTCAACTAACATGATCATGTCAAAACTCAAAACATGCTGGATCTCCTAAAAGCCAATAATCAACATGAAACTGCAAATTCATTGATCATTTGGACACATGTAGTAAGAATTTGGGTAAGGAGGAAGCAGCATGGTTATAGCAAGTCACACTACAGCATAAATTCCTTATGCCAATTGTCTTGAGATTTTAAAGTTTAATGACCATTTGATGGCATATTATTAAAAAAGGGTTATTATAAAAGTTGAGATATACTTGAGACACTTGAGACATCTCTTCTCTCCGCGTCTCAGTAATGATGGACAACAGAAACAAACATTGCAGCAGCATAGAAATATCTGCATGGAGCTAACTAACAAGGAAATTACAAACTTGAAGTGAAGATAAAGCAAAGCCTCTATTCCTTATTTGATAGAAATCCACAAAAGACGCATAGTACATGTTATTTGATATCATGATTATGCATGCTTTTTTGTAAGCCACGCAAAAAAGGGACTAATTGTACAATATCCTTCCCAACATACGAGAAAAGCATCATCCAATAAACTTCTTTTTTTTTTCTTTTTTTATAACAAAGGAAAAATATTAACAGAACAAGCAAATATTGGAAGAAAGTGAACCAGACTAAAACATAAATATCAATGCTCTTCCGCAAAATTGCACAAAGTAAGAAAAAAGGTCCAAATTTTCAAAAAAACTGAAAATGAAATCTGTCCCGCTACTAGCAATCCATGTCCTTCTTGCTGGCATCACAACCAATAGACTGGACATCTAATTTTAGATTTTAGAAGGGTCTATAAAACATTATGTACAACTTTATAAAACCTGTTCTATTATCGTACAATCTAAATCACAATTAGATTGAGTTACCTAAAACCAGTTCAGAATATAAAACTACAAAAACCCTACAAAACCTATTGAATAATGAATCATGTACTATGATATGAAAAATGTAAATAAGTTCCAAACTACATACACCTCATAGTTTCAAGTTGTAGCAAAAGTGACTTTCACCAAAAGCATGAATACCTTGGAAAAGCTAAACAACATCCTAAGATTTCAAGACTGACAGCATTTGACAACAAAACTCCTCCACGACACACAGGGGCGTAACGAGAAGAGGGAAATTGAGGGGGTCAGGGTCCAAGATCCCGAGTCTATTACTATATATAGTTTATTTTTTTATATTTAAATTAAATATATACATTTTTTATACATTACATTTTATTTTTCAAAAATTATTGGAGGGACCAGGGTCCCCCTTGGCCTCCATAGCAGTCCGCCCCAGACGACACAATATGTTTAAACAAATATGCACAAATGTTTTCATAAAGTAGAAAAACATGACGAACATATTTCCCGCCACCCAATTAATGCAAGATAGGAGCAATTCAGTACGTACCTCTACCCACCCAAGGACTTCATATTGACAAACAAGGTAGGAATGATTCGTTAGTGTGAGTAAACGTCACCATGGTAAAAGAGTGAACTCATACACCAGAAATGATTTTTGAGCTCCTTAGGAAAAAGATGAAATATTACATAAAAGGATCAGGTTTTTGGGCCATAGATAAGATACAGTACTGGTTGAAGATAAATATAATAGCACAAAGTGTGGAGGAAAAACGTCAATAGCCATGGCAGATAGCAAGCATCTGTATATTTGAGTAAAGCACAAATCTAAGGTGAATTTCAAGTTAGAACTAGTGCTATTGCATCTTATGAACAAAAAACAATTCTAAAACGAAGGAACAGGTAACCAGATGGGTAATGAAACTTCCGAAAACAAGTTCTCCCATCCTTTGTGTTAATGGATTATTCTTTTCATATACTGCTAACTGAAATTAGTGTAGTGAACTAATCAAACCGGCATTATCAATGTGAATAGATCGGAAGTAGTTAAGAAAGAAACTGTGTGCATATTAACTAACAAAAAGGGCCTATGAAGTTTATTAGAGACATGTGAACATTGATTATGATCTGCCCAGCCCAGAACATTGACTTAACAATAGAACAATATGACCAGAGAAGAAGCAAGTCTATGGCACTGAACCTCAAGCAATCAATTAGAATAAAAAAAATAGTAAATAAAATAAAGTCATTTGAATGTCCAAGAAATGGATATGCACAGCTTACAACTTTTGAAATATAAATGCCAGCATATGGTAAACTGCGGTCATACAGAACTTAGTTGTCAAGTCACTATATGCACAACAATTGCTGAAATTGATTTTAAACTCATCTAAGATTCCTATGTATCACTCTAAGAAAGACGATCAAACGACTGTCATTTTATATTTACTTGAATGACAATATATACCTATACGGTCCTCAAGGAGATAAGCTATGAAATAAGTGAAGAGGTGCAGCTGTCAATTAAAACGTGTTAAACAAACGTAACAGCTTTGTCCAAGAATCAATAACATAAACGATTCAAATATACGTTACTGGTAGTACAGTAAAATATTTCAATCAAATTGGTGTAATGGAGGATTGTAACAGCTTTGTCCAAGAATCAATAACATAGAACGATTCAAATATACGTTACTGGTAGTACAGTAAAATATTTCAATCAAATTGGTGTAATGGAGGATTGAATCAGCTTAAACCTATAGCACAAGACACATCTCCATATAGAGGATTGGCAATTCACACCTTTCTCTTCCATACTCTACTCCTAAGCTATTTGATTTGATCTCACTCGTAATTAAATCCACATTTCCAAGATAGTTTGTAAATGTGTGAGAAATGCTCAAAACTGCAAAAAATTCCATACTCCTACTCCATCTTAGGAATCGAAGAACAGAAACAAGTGACCTTGGCGAAACTAGAACAATCTTATGCAACAAGCCATTCTAAAATCTATTTCAACTTCGATAAAATAATACAAACTTATTTTCATTATACTAATAAACCAGTAAATATTTAACACTTGGTTTCATACAAAACAATTCAGCCTCACATTGTGACAATTAAATTTTCAATCCTCGAAAATGAGGACAGTATAAACTTATTCACTTAGAGGTTTCCATCAGTCTTGGAAATTCTTTCAAAGAAGTGAAATATGTTCAAAGAGAGCAATATCCAACTGAACATTCATCAAGTGTGTGAACAAACTAGACCCCCCCGACATTTGATATAATATATTAATTATAATCATGCACATCTAAGACAGTAGATAACCACGTCTATGGTAGATTATATTAGGCAGTGATTTTTGAAATAAATTTAAGGTTAGTGACTTCTCATTCTTTTTTCTACTTTTGATTAAGGTAAGAAACCCTTATCATGGCTTATGACAAACGATTCTAGATATTATATAGAACAAAGTTCAATCGATCTTTGTTATCGTAAAGGAAATACCCTACAAAAGTTTGCTGCAAGAATGCATTCAAATAACAAAAAAAACACTAAACAGTGTAACTTGAGATAAAGTTCGTAAAAAAGATTAACAAAATAGAACATCAAAATTGGTCCAATAAAAGATACAGATTAGCCATACAACTTAATGATTCATAAACATACTTAACTGAGGATGAATATAGAATCTACCTCCAATATTTTAAAGTAAATCAATTGGCAGTTGTCTCACTTGACGTCCCGAAAGATGACTAGCATCAATGTTAATAACATTCACTGAATGAATGCGAACCAAGACTGTTTGCAATTATTTGAAATGGTGAGGCCACGAACTATAAAACTGATCATATATAGTTTCTACCTAGAGGAACCGACAAATCTATCCCTACTAAGGGAGTATTAGATTCTACAGAAACTCATTTCCATATGACTCAATCTTGAGTCGCTGAATTCTTCTCATTTCATCAAACTAGCAGCCTATAGTGTGATGCAACAACAATCTAAGGCATACACTTGATATATAAGCATTTTCATTTCAAGTATAGTTGAGGTGGCAACTAGGCAACTTATTTAATATAGATAATGTCTTTGCTGTCCTTGCGCCATGCCAATTGCCAAATGATGAGGCCATTTAATTTATGATAATTATAGAAAACCATTTTATTATCCCGTGGCTGTTTGCTTCGTCATTTACTATGTATTGTGCTTCACTAATAAATATTGTCTTACACAAGACCTGTTCATTTCATAATAGTGAAATTGATTTAATGACATTTTTATATTTAGAAAGCATGATAAACTATTTCAAATCAACAATAATCACAAATATTATGTGGCAAAATCATGGTAAAGCACTTACTTAATCCTAACATTTTTAAGCAATTAAAAAAAATAATTCACAACAAAATGTAATCCTTATATTTGGTTCTCCAAATTATAATTATTCTGCGACTATACTCATTGCGCACACAAATCAAGATTAAGTTGAATCGCCCCTCCAAGGTAGCAATGAGCGGTGTTCATCACTAGACCTCTTGCCTCACAAACAAGATCTAACCTACTAGGCTATTCCCTAGTAAACCATAGATTTTTACAAGCAATGGGATCAAGGACAAAACTATTGAAGTATATTAAACCAAGATTTCATAATGTGAGAAAAAAACATTAAATTGATAAACATTTCACATCAAGGAGGAATTTGTGAAGACCAAAATCCAACTTCCGTCATTTAGGTTAAGAATGAAATTATTTCAATAATCGTAAGGATTTTAAAGTCACAATTTTAACAGATTCATATCCACATTTTAAAAGCTATGACACCTAAATTAGAATACAATTAAAGCCATCGCTAATACAAGTCGATTATCATGCAGTAGAAACATGAGACGAGAGACCAGGCAAGAACTATGGCCCTTCACCGCTAAATGAAAAACCAAACACACCCTTAGTCCGAAAAGCATCTTCAATGTGGTCTAGACCATGCAAATTAAGTGATTGATGATTATTTATTTCTCATTATCAAATCTTATGAACTTTGTAGCAATTAATATTTTGCATATCTAAATGACACAAAAAAAAGGTTTAATTTGTAGGAATACATGAATGCAAAACACACTTGAAGTGGGAATAGAACACAAAATCTGAAACAAATTGAATAACTCCATCTATATCTCTATAACTTTTATGCAAAATCAGTTCCTTTAAACATTAATTATTGGCTTAAAATCTTCCTTATAAGACATTACAACTACTTAATCCACAATACATTCAAAAACAGCCCCAAAATCTATATCCCCATCAAATAAAAACAACAATTTTTATTTTGCAAAATTTTAGACAACCCGCCAAAACAAGAAAAAGAACAACAAACTCACATAAAATCAGAAGAAAAAGTGCTGTAAAGCACAAAATAGAAACAAAAAACTAGCATGAAACAAGTTAGTTACCTGAGTACTGATTAACCTGAGGGGAACAGAAGCAGTAGCTGTTTTTTTTTTTTTTTTGTTTTTTGTTGTTGCTTCCCAGAGCCAAACAACAACAATAATAAGTGCTGTGAAAAAAGAAGTATCAAAACTTTATTTACTACTTGAAATTATTGGAAAGAAATAAAAACACACTAACACCTTTGTAAAGGAGTAAAGATCTTCAATAAAAGAGGAAAATAATATATAAAAGAATCCAGAAAAAATAGCTGAGTCAAGGGAATTGATTTACTAACCTGGAGAAAAAGATTTCCTTCTTCACAAACTTCAAAATCTTGCATATCTTCCCAAAAGAGGAAACAATCAAATCTTCCCATTTTTGGTTCCACTCCAAGTGATCTATGCTCAAAAGGGTACCCTACAAAGAAACCACATTTACACCAAATGTAAAATCCCAAACACACAGAACACAAACACAGGGCCAAAAAAAAAATATATATCAGCTTTATTTTTGGAAGATAATATCAAATATGAGCAGGATTTATATATATATAAAATAAAACAAAATAAAAAGACATGGTTTTTTTTTTCTGGGCTTTTAATTCTTCCCTTACAAAGAAGTGTCATGAACCACATTCCGGAGAGCCAAACATGGTAAAAATCTGCCTCTTTTTTCTTTCAAAAATATTATTAGTTTATGTTTTTCTCTTCTTTTTTTTCCCTTGTGTTAATAGAAGAGGAAAGGGACAAAAAAAAAAAAAAAAAAAAAACCCAAAATCAGGGAGAGATTGAGAGAGAGAATAGAGAGACATGACAACGAACCAAGACTTTTTTAACTGGGATTCCTGTCCAAGATAGCAAGAAAAAAAGAGGGTTGCTTTTGTTTGATTTTATTTTATTTTATTTTTTTTCCCTTTTCATAGCAGAAAACAAGGACGAAGATCATAAAAATTTCCAAGGCAAAAACATAAAATAAAAATAAAAAATAAAAAAAAGACCAGTTTTCCGTTAGTTGTGAACAGTGAGTAAAGCGTACCTTCAAGAAGCCACATTCGTCCTCTACAAAGAGAGAGATAGAGAGAGATGTGGATAGAGAGGACCATGAAAAGTCACGCTTTCAAGCTCCATCACAAATTATTATTATAATGTCATTATTATAAGAAATTGACAACAAAACTTGTAAAAAGGGAAGGTAAAGTGAGTGAATTTTAAGTATATAAAAAAAATTAAACAGAACAGATAACGATTATAAACTCGAGAAAATAAATATTTTTCTTTTCCTTATCAATTCAATTTTGAGCAAATCCAAATCGTACTGAGAATTCAAATCAGCTTACACATACAATATTTTCAAAGAAGCAAAAAAGTGTTTATTGAGAAGATAAATATCAACAGTATGGTGATGATTTGTCAGATAAACATGTAGAGAGAGAAAGAGAGATACGTGCAGGCCAGAGACAGGAGTTGTAGCTAGAGAAACATCTGGAGAATACAAGTACTTGTGATGTGTTTGTGTTGTCCTCAATGGAGAGAGAGAGAGAGAGAGAGAGAGAGAGAGAGAGAGAAACACACTTACAATGGAAGCTGAGCTGACAGAGGAGAAGTGAGCACACACAAGTAAAAAAGTGTATACTTTCTCATACAAATTTGCCTGCGTGTGCTCACTCTCTCCTGTCAGACGTCTCTCTCTCTCTCTCTCACTCACTCTTTTGTGTTCCTCTTCTTCTTCTTTTTTTCGCCATGATGATGGTGATCATCATCATCACTTGAAAAAATCACAAAGATGATCACTTTGATTTAAAAAAAAAAAAAAAAACCCATCAGAGAAGTCAGATCTGAAACCACAAACAAAAATCGCACTCATTTTTGAAAACCCTCCACTAAGAGGCGAGCTAGCTAGTTGCTACACACCCACAAAATAATAATAATAATAAGAACTACAACTCGCCCCCAGCATAAACATGAACCACAATTAGGGTTTGAAGTATATCTTCAAATCACCACCTCACAAATAAACACCCATCAATCAAAACCACCACCATCACCACCACCACCACCGCAACGACAACAACAGCAACAACAAAAAACCCACCAAAACCCTTATCTAAATTTCCCCCCTTCTTTTTTTTTTTTTTTTTACTGTTTTGTGGGTTTTGCTTGCACAAGAGAGTAGGAAAAGAAAGAAGAAAGAAAAAAGAAAAAAAAGGCTCTGTTTGCATGATTATGTTTAGTTGGCTTCAACACCGCTCCTTTAATATATCATTCACCGCCGTCAACACATTTCATGTAGAGAGAGAGAGAGAGAGAGAGAGCTACAAATACAATAAAAATGAGAAGAGGCCACGATTCGTTTTGTTGGTCTTCCTCGAAGAAACAGAAAAGGACAAAACAAAAACAAAACCACCAAAACTCCCCCACTTGAATTCCATCGAACTTCACTTGTTTTTTATTTATCTCGAGAGAGATTACAGGTTTGGGTAAAATTTCTCGTCATATTTCTTCATATTTCTTGAATAGATGAATAAAAAAAAAAAAAAATGATGTGTCAAAAATTTTTGTAGGAATTATAAGTGAATTTTTGGATCTATAGATTCCTGATGGCAAGTATAATTCTCGAATTCGAGTTGGAATTTCCCAATTAAATTTTTTCTTTTTTTAAAAAAACTCCTAAAAATCCTAATCGATGCAAATTTATATAAATCCGTGGGCCCTCCCACAAACCCGTATAGTTAAACGGATTTACGAGTGTGGTATAGAAAATAAATATGAATACGGATTTGATAAAATTCGTTCGAATTTGACCCGCTGCCATCTCTGCCGGCACATAGAGGTTGGGTTTGACACTTAAGGAGCGATCTGGACCGTCAATCCTCATCATGGTGGGGTCCCATTGTCAGCGACCTTTTGGATAGGATAGAGACTTGTGTCATGCGAGGGAGGCACATACCTAATATTATATCTCTTATCTTCATTTTTTTTCTTTTGCAAGCTTAATTATTACCTTAATGATTTTGAAAGTCAACAATTATTGATTTCAAAAAAATAAAAAATTCAAAAAAATATTAACCTTTAATTATCTTTAATTCCATTTTAATGTAATTTCGCTTTTCTTTAAACTAGTGAAGAAAACTCTTTAATAACTTTCACTTTATATGATTCGATAATAAACCGCGCTTGTTTAGTTCTATAAGGTCTTAAGTCAATTCACTGTACGATATGTGGTATGTTAAAAAATAAAATCTCTTATAATCAAACAATAAATCATATCATTAATATTTAGTAGTTTCTGCAGATCACGAAAAATGGTGGGACGAGAATTAGGGTACTACAACCTATAAAATCAAAGTCGAAAGGTCGATCGGAATACTTAAACATCGAGGCGGTGACAACTAAATACACTATGACAATCAAGTTAGTTCAGTTGCAATAAAACGAATGTAAATAGTGATTAAACAGTAAATAATGTACTTCCTAAGTATTAGATATTGGTGGTAGAATGTGTGAATGAGAGGCGATCAGAATCGTGTATGAACAATGTATGCCGATGTTGGAATTTGCTTGGAAGTGGCAGTTATCAGGAATAGTGCAGTCAGGAAAGTCAGAAATGTCTGCTGAATTGCTCTGAATCGCGTGAATGTGTTGAATTTCGTGAACTCTTACTCTAAATGAGAGTTAGGTTTTATAGGGGGTGATCCTTGTTTGATTATGTTTGATAGCTAGGAAATTAATTTAGATTTGTTTAAGGTGAGTCGACTAATGGAATGGTCATTCAACCATACTGCTTGTATAGTCGATGTAGGAGACTGAGATCCATTTACGCTGACTTAATTGATGAAAAGGTCATTCGACCTTATAACTCTTAATCGTGTAGTCGAGTGACTAGGTGTAGGAGTAACAAGTAGTTCCCCTATAATTACCTTGTAGTCGACTAATCGAGTGAGGAATAGTCGAGCGAACCTTTTAAGTGTAGGATGCACCTCTTTCCCTATTCTAATTGAGTGTTATGTTTGCCCCTATAGCACTATGTCGAGTCAAGAGGATGTTAGTAGAGCTAGTACTTCTGGTCGAGCAGAGTCTGAAGATGTAGAGCTTATGCCTAACAATTAGGAAGAGTTGAGAGGCGACATGGAAGTCACACTGGTCGACAGTCGAGAGGAGCCAGAGCTCGATGGGGTCCCCTGATCGTTGTATATAATTCCTCAAACAGTGGTAGTAGAGAAGCCTAGTGAGGCTGTGGTCGAACAACCAAGGAGCAGGCGCGTCGAACCCTTAGTAGACCTTCCTCAAGGTCTTAGCAGACCCTTAGGGTTTCTATTGCCTGACCCTCATAGTAAGCTCACTGAGGATGACATGACTAGGATTAGGTTTAGTTATGGGATGCCCAAGGGAGTCGAGCTTAGGGCCTTTCTAAAGGAGGAAAGGCCAGATTGGAATGTCCTGGGATGGACCTGCTTCTATGAATACCCATTCATGAAGTTGGTTCTTTGACTCCCAGTCCCAACGTTGACTCGAAGGGTCATCGACTACTTCAACATTGCCCCTAATCAGCTCATGCCTAATGCATGAAGGATGCTGCTCATCCTCGAGTTCTTCTGTGAGCTAGAGTAGATCGACTTTGATCTTCCAAACCTTTTCCACACCAACTCGTTAAGGGAACACAACTCAGAGAAGGGTTGATATTCCTTTGCACTTAGGAAGAACCGAGAGCACTTAGTCTTGAAAGGAAATTTAGAAAAGATTTTAATTATCGTATAACAGGTGGAATTAGTTTTCAAAATTTATTCTTTTATTGAAAACCTTTTTCAATCGGATCGAGTTCCTATATATATGCTGAAAAGAATCTTTGAAACTACATATCTTTTTCGTGATTTTTGCTTTACTGATTCTTTGATCTACCACAAGATCTTTCGATCTATGACCCGCAGTCTGACAACGCGTGTGTGGGCACATCACAGTAAGAGATAGAGGTCACATGAAAAATGAACGGAAAACACATTCTCCCTATGGTTGACCGCACTTGCAAGGAAATTGAGAGTCAGTAAAAAAAACTTTTTTCTTTTCTTCTCTCTTTGGTGGCCGAACTCTCTTGTGTTTTTTCACTTGTCGTTAGGTCAATTTTTCTAGCTATATAACATTTATATACTAGCTCTTTAGGGTTTTAGTTTGACCAAGTCAAAATAGAATTCTCAATCCCTTTTTATTTTGGTCTCTTAAAGACTTTAACCTTTGACTTTTAGGACTATTAAAATAATCTAATTATTTTAATTCTTTTATCCTAATCATCGTTTAATTATGTAACCTCATATTTAATAAATAGAATTAATAATTAATAATTAATAATTTTTATTATTTTATTAAATATTTAATTAATTAAATAATTACATTATTTAATTATTCTCTTTTAATTAAATCGCATTACTTTCGTAAAACTATTCATTGGACCATCCAATTAATTTACCGTAACCCTCGTTGCCAACAACCATAAGGGCTAGCAAGGAGATTTAATGGACCTACAGTTTTGAGCTCCAATAACATTTAGTAATATTAATTAAACTCTTTAATTAATATTTCACGATTATTAACCTCGGAGTTATTCCATTAAAAATTCGAGACTGCACTCTCAAAACTGTAGACGTATTTATATAATCTGAAGTCTTAGCGTCCATTGATATAACTATTTACATATAGTGTGCTTCTCCACAAGTAGTTCATAACTATAGCTGGGTCATAAAGTCCGTTATACCCCTCTAGAAATATATTTTCTTTTAAGTACCATTGATTCTCCAATGAACAATTAAATCTTGTCTTCCTCACGAAAGTAGGAGAAATATCATAATTGTTCAAGCCCCAAATCAACCCTTAAGTGAACTACTTATCTACTTCAATCAAGAAGGAGTGGATTCCACTATTGTGTTCAATTCTTCTCAGCCACAAGCCAAACCGCAACTCCAAGATAATCAGGTATTGGTTGAGATTCACATCGACCTCACTCATGGTAAATCAAAAGCCACAATCCAACCTGAAGGAGTTAATAAGACACTCAGGATTAAGATCACTTATAAATAGCCATCGTTTATCGATATATATGAATCTCATCTATTAACGGATCTTGATGAGAGATTCATATAAATCATGGCCCAGTCCTATATGATCTCATCATATAAGGGGCCTTCATTATCATGTCAACTACACAAACAGTCTAGGATAAGATCACTGTACTTTACAAAATGGACCACAACAATATATTAATCACAAACAAAGTACCCAGCTTTGTCTGCTATTTACGGACTCTTTAGATTGCATATCTCAAAATGAATCCTTTTGTATATGACCTTCATATACTCATTCTGAGATCACATCTTATAATCTAGGATGTTCTTGCATAATATGAATGTATTACTTAATATAAAACACTTTTAAACTAGAATGATAAACTGAATAATTCTTATTAAGTCTTTAACCGTTTACAAATACAAGTTTTAGGGTATAAACCCTAACAAGTCTCTGATCTCATGACCAATGATAGATATTGGAAGGATAAGTATTTCTTTGCTACAAGTTTCTTGGTCGAGTGGCCGCTAGAGGGGTCGTCTATGCGTTCGATGTGGTCGAAGGCTGGTGGGTTGAATTTTTGTTTAATCCATGTCATCCGTATGTTACATAATGTTTTATGCTTATGAACTTTTTTTAGACCGGGGGGGGCGGGGAGGGGGAGGGAATATTGGTCGAGCTCAAGCTGTTGAGGGGTTGACCAGCATAAAGCGTACTGACAAGATCCTCTCTTATAACAAGAAGAAAGGAGTTAGAAGAACATCCTAGTCGAGGAGAAGTTTCAGTTAAGTCGACTGTGGCAATTATTTAAGATCAACGAGTCAGGTAAACCCTATCCACTACTTAAACATTTAGTGGAATTTGTTAGGGTAATGAAGAATGTCGAGCTCATCTTTGGGATGTCCGACTTTATCACCCCCATATCTAACGCTGAACATGATTTCGTAGAAGATCTAATGGCTACGTCGCTCAGCCTTCTTGACGTTGATGAGGCTTTGACGAAGCAGCAGAAGAGGAAAAAAAAGGTTGCTACCACCTTCCAAGAGGTCGAGAAGATCAAGACTCACCTACTACCTCCCTTGACTGGTCGAGGCAAAGGCAGGGTTGAACTCCTATTTAGTGACCAGAAAAGGCGGAGAGAAGACTCAATTAGTGAGGGGGAGCAATCTGTCGCTCTATCCTTCCTAGCGGTCGCCTCGGCCTATTCCAACTTTGGGGCCATCTTTCCTAAGGTCAAGCAGCTTTAATTCCAGAGGTTGCCGCTCAAATGAAGGAGATGAGATCGAAAAATGCGGTGGAATGAGGCATGAGCCATCTCTTTTAGATTCGTGGTTGTATGACATTTCATTGTTCATGTTTATTTCCCTTGCAGGCCCTAAAGAGCCAGATCCATGTGAGGAGGGAGCTTGCTTCGACCCAGAAGACGGTGAGGGAGTTTAAGTATAGTAATGCTTCCCTCAAGACTAAGGTTGAGAAGATTAGACTGGCTAATAGAGAGGCTAAGAAAACCGCTGATGAGGCATCTGCTAGGGTGACTGCTGCGCTGCTGGAAAACATAGACTTGAAGGTCGAGAAGCTCCATTTTTAGCTTGAAGTAAAGAAGGTCGAGTACGATGAGATGTACGATCAAATGGACGACCAGGATTGCAATGCCACTATCAAGACTCGAAACGACCTGATGGTGCAGTTCAAGGCTGGAAAGACGAGCTAGTGGAAGCTTGATGCTTGGATTGCCGACTTCAATGAGCTAATAAGGGAGATTGACGCTGATGATGCTGCTCAAGTTGATCTATGTCTGCAGGACGACCAGGCTGGTGGAGAAAAAGAAGATAAAGAGGTAAGTCGACCGGTAGCTGATGCCACCTATGGTGAAGATCGACTTGATTTTCCTCCAGGTGCAGATGTTGTGCTTGCTTTGGCTGCTCTACTAATTAATGAGCCTGCTGTTGAAAAGGAGGATGAGGCTGGAAAAGAAGGAGAGAAGGAAGAAGAGAAGAAAGAAGAACTTGCCCTGTAGGGGGTTGTAATAATTGAACTCGATTTTTATTTTTGTTGAATTTCTAACTTTTGCCTTTAGGAGGAGGGCTTGTAGAATGCTTTAAGATTTCCCTTCAATAATTAGTAGTTTTTGCTTCATTTTTCTATTGATGTGCAAGTAGGTTGACTGATCGTGTGACCAAGTCAAACTACAGTACCCGATGATTGTTTCTTCAATTGATATTTGGAGACTACTTTCCTGTCTCATTGCTTATTTTGTAGTCAAGTAGAATTCTGGTCGAGCAACCTTTACTTGTCAACTTGTTGATATTGATTTCAATCCTTAGTATTTCATAGTTTAGTTAAAGATAGTCGATTGATTAAATGGTAACCAAGTGTAGTCGAATCAAAAACTTGTTGAATCGAACACTCTAAAGCTGTGACCTGCCAGTGTTAGTTGTTGGCTGTCATGTAGTTGGTCGGACGACCAATCTGTTGGAATAGTTTTGTTATCAAGCTTTTTGAATATTATTGTATAGGTCAAATTTCGTGAAACGAAATCATAGTCAAATGACCAATCTCTTCCAAACGTTCGTGTTTTGACTTTTTGTCAGTCAAGCATTGATAGTTGAATGCGTTGAGTCGACCATGGGATGAGGAGTAGTCGACTTAGAGTTATGGTCAAACGTCTAATTAGTATAATTATATATTATTGCCCCCAGTTGAAGTGTGGATCATTCGGTTTCACACTTGAACTGTATGTGGACTTTAGTCGTGAGACCTCTTGTACCCTAAGTGCAGGATGAGTAGTCGAGCGACTAGTTAATGTTTGAGCTGTGGTTGATGTGTGGAGTGTTCCTTGAGTGCGGGAGGGTCATGCTACATCAACCTACATGGACAAGGTTAGTGTTGGAAACCAACGACCCTCCGATGCTTAAGTCAGTTTAGATTATTCAAAAATAAACTTAAGAAATGATATAATTGAAAACAAGGGTTTAGAAATGATACGGTTTGAGGTGAACCGTGTTCCAACTGTTGCTGATTTCTCTGTCATCCATACAACGAAGTTTGTATGCCCTTTGTCCGACTATCTTTGTGATTTAATAGGGCTCTTTCCCAGGTAGGTCCGAGTTTGCTAGCTCATAGTCCTTTGGTTCCTTGGAATACTCGACGTAGGACCCATTCGCCTATCTTGAATGTCCCAATGTGAAGGTTCTTATTATTATGTCGATTTGCTGGCAGATTACGAGTCGAAAATGCCTTGTCCCTTCTTTCATCGATAATGCCGAGCTCCTTGTTTAATTCTTTGATGTTCTGCTCTTTAGTAGCATAGTCGAACCTGTATGAGGGGAAATCTACCTTAAGGCATATCATGGCTTCTAACCCATAGGCGAGGGAGAAGGGTGTCTCGCTGGTTGAGGTTCTTGCGGTCGTACGGTAGAACCATAAGGCTCCTGGTAGTTCGTCCACCCATTTGCCCTTGCAACGGTCGAGTCTCTTTTTGAGGGTAGAGATAATGGTTTTGTTTGTCGACTCAGCCTGACCATTTGCTTGGGGGTATCTAGGACTTGAATAGCTCAACTTAATCTTTCATTTGTCGCAGAAGTCTTGAAAGTCGTACAAGATGAACTAGGATCCGTTGTCTGTGACTATCTCCTTGGGTATGCTATAACAACATATTACGTTCTTCTAGATGAAGCTGATAACCTCTTGGTCTTTAACCTTTTGATAGGATTTAGCCTTAACCCACTTAGTAAAGTAGTCTGTGATGGCGAGCATGAATACTTTCCCTCTTGATGCGACTGTTATCTTTTCTACTATATTCATCCCCTACTTCATGAATGGCCATGGATAAGTGATGGGGTGTAATTGTTCAGGTGGTAGATGTGATACTTGGGTGAACCGTTGACATGAGTCTTACCTTTTTTTTCACATAGTTGTGCGAATCCGACCTTAGAGTTGGCCAGTAATATTCAGTCGTGAGTGTTGGCTAGGCTTTTATCTGCAAAGTGGTTTCCGCAATCACCCTCATAGAGGTCCTTAAGCACGCATTGTGCCTCGTTTGAGTCCACACATCTAAGGTAGGGACCGGAATATGATCTTTTGTAGAGTCTTCCGTCTGTGATGAAGAACCTAGCAACTTTGATTTTGATCTTACGCGCCAGATTCCTGTTGGACGACAGGGTATCGTTTGCAAGATAGTCGAATATGGGTGTCATCCATGTTGATTCGACTGTGAGGGAAGTGACTTCTTCTAGCACTTGTTTCCATACGACTAGCCATTGGACGAATACCATATGGATAGACCGTTCACTGGTTGTGTCGAGTGCGGACCTAAGGTTGGCCAGAGCATCTATATGAGAGTTTCTGATCGCAGAATATGGTGAATGTCGAACGACTTAAATGGAGCTTGAACTTGTTTCATGAGCGTGAGGTAGGTTGTCATCTTCATATCTTTGGCTTGATAGGACCCTTGTAGCTGTCTCACTATCAGTTGGGAGTCGTTTCGGACTCTAAGTCGCTTAATCTTCATGTCCTTGGCCAAGTTCAGCCCAGCTGTGAGAGCTTCATACTATACTTCATTGTTGGTCGTCTTGAACCCACATTGGATAGATTGTTTGAACACGTGCCCTTCAGTCGAGGTTATCATGCAAAGGAAAAGAGAAGAAAAAGAAAAGAAAAGAAAAGAATAAACGAAAGGAATCATGCAAAGCATTATGGCATAAGAAATGTCAATAAAAGAGAATGATCCATGTATTGAAAATGTTAAGTGATCTATTAATGTGGTCAAGCTCTTTGCAATTTTTTTTCCTTTTCTTTCTTAACCCATCGCCCAATAGCCCTATTACAGCCTATATTAAGTCATGTTGATCTTTTGGGGAGTCTAGCTTTAATATAGAAGTTTTGATGTTGATATCTTGTTCATAATATTCGATCCCTTCATTGAGATTTTTGTGATTAAAAAGTAGCATTTTTCAAATTGATTTTTACATGTGATGTCCATTCGTATTTCTTTGAGCATAAATTCCCTCTGCATGTGATTGATGAGTATGCTGTGTTGGTTCTGAGCGATTTTCTAGAGAATTATCCTGAGAGGTTTAGAGTCGAGGCGAATTCTATCCTGGTTATTTGCACACAATTGTTTTCTTTTTAAGATTTTTAGAGTGCTGGCATGTGCGTGGCAAGTGGTGCAAAAATCAGTGAGTGGATGCTTTGGAATTTTATTTATTGTTTTTGCTAATTTTTATCTTAATGGATTATGTTTCATTTGGTAAATTAATTGTTTTTTAATATTTAAAGATGCGTTTGTAGGTATCATAGTTGGTAAACTCTCACGAGACTATAACTCGTTCACTAGGAACACCTAGGGGTTTAAAGGCTTATGGCACATGCTAAATATCATCGTGTTACCTACAAAAGTGGTTTAGGCTAGTTGTTTGTTTATATTTATTTTTTGTTTTAGTTTTCTTTTTGTTTTTGTTTGCATTTTTATTTTGTTCCGATTTTGCTCAGGGACGAGCAAAAGTTAGGTTTAGGGGTATTTGTTGGCTCCATTTCTTAATAAAAAATGGGCCTCCATCTTTACCTATCCTTACCTACTTTTGTTTAATTCCCGGGTAATTATCGGCTGTTTTTAATTTTTTTTTTTTTTATCTAGTGTGCGGGTAATAAGCTTTTGAGCTTAATTGAAGAGCTTTGGTCGATTAAATTTAAGATCTGAAGATTTATTAATGCAGACCTATCATGTTTTGGAGGCCGCCCTAAATTCCACAAGATGAATTGGGTTATAAGCCTTATATTTCTAGAAAGGTCTAGGGGCTCGTTTGGTACATGGAATTGGACCGGATTGGATTAGACTAAATTTAGTCCCATGTTTGGTTATTTTCTAGACTATAAAAAAGTAAGACTAATTGTCCCGGGCCCGTAAAAATATTTGCCTAAAACCTCACTATCTTGACCCGCCCAAAACTTGGGTCTAATATAGTCCCTTCCACATCCATACTCCCATTTGTCCAAATCAGCCGACTCATCATCTTCTTCTTCGACGTCCAAATCGGCCGGCGACCACATCCTCCCCAAAAGGTCTTTGATGCCTGCAACAACGAATCGGTTGATGTGAATCAAGAAAATCAACAAATCGAAGACAGAGTTTGAGAGAAGGATGATAATGAGAAGGTGGTGGTGATGGAGGAAGATGAGGACGAGGAGGAAAAAGAAGAGGAAGAAGACGAAGATTGGCCCAGTTCTTTGATTTCTTGCTGCAAAAAAAGAAATGGCAAAATCAAATTGATTAAATAAAGAAAAGAAAAAATGAATTGCTTTCAAAAGCTTGGCTCAGTTCTTTGATTTCTTGTTGCCCATTTCAAACTTCTCAACCAACTGTTGGTTTAATTTCGTTTTTATGCTTCCAGATATCAATCTTGGGTACCTTTTCTTGTATGGCTTCCATGCAATTAAATATATAATTTAGTTTTTATGTGATTATGGTGGATGATGATGATGACTCTTTATTATTTGCAAATGAAATAGGGGCAGCTTCAGTATCTCACTAACATAGTTGATGGAGAGGTTAAAACTGGGAAAAGAAGAGACCCATGAAAGAGAAGTAGCTTTATTTGAGGTGGTCGAGCGAGCTGACCGAATTGGGAGTAACTCGGAGGAAACAAGCGAAGAAGAAGAAGATATTATGCAGGATATTAATAGTCTAGCTCTTAGTCCGATCATTACCAAACATAGGTCAGGACTTAGTCCTAATCCAAGCTAAGCCAGTCCAGTCCAGTCTAATCCCAGGATTTAGTCCAGTCCAAGCCAGTCCTATCTGCCAAACGAGCCCTAGATGTCTACTTTTCAAAAACATTTATGGTTCCTGATTCCGAGTTTTCTAGAGAATTATCCTGAGAAGTTACAAGAATTGCTGTATAAATGATTCATTAGACCCAGTATATCCCCGTGGGGAGCTCCAGTGTTATTTGTGAAAAAGAAAGATGGGTCACTGAGATTGTGCATCGATTATAGGCAGCTGAATAAACTCACTGTCAAGAATAAATATCCGTTGCCTAGAATCGATGACTTGTTTGATCAGTTGAGAGGAGCCTGTGTCTTCTCAAAGATGGATCTCAGATCGGGGTATCATCAGTTGAGAATAAAAGATTCTGATATTCCGAAAACCGCATTCAGAACAAGGTATGGACATTATGAATTTGTAGTGATGCCATTTGGGCTGACGAATGCACCTGCAGCCTTTATGGATCTAATGAACTAGATATTCCAACCATACCTAGATTAGTTTGTGGTTGTATTTATTGATGATATTCTGGTATACTCACAGACGATCGAGGACCATGACAGGCACCTTAGAGTAGTATTGCAGATTTTGAGAGAAAAGCAACTGTATGGTAAACTGAATAAATGTGAGTTCTGGTTGGCTGAGATTGCATTTCTGGGCCATATTGTGTCAGCAGAGGGTATTAAGGCAGATCCTAAAAAGATTAAAGCAATTGTGGAATGGAAGCCTCCCAGAAATATTGCAGAAGTCAGAAGTTTCTTAGGTTTGGCAGGTTATTATCGACGGTTTGTGAAGGGATTCTCATTCATAGCAAGTCCGTTGACCAAACTTCTGCATAAAAATGTCAAATTTGACTGGACTGACAGATGCCTGGCAGCTTTTGACAGATTGAAGATGATGCTAGTTGAGGCTCCAGTCCTGATTCAGCCAGTTTCAGGTAAAGATTTTGTGATCTATAGTGATGCCTCACACCATGGTTTGGGATATGTACTGATGCAGGAAGGCAAGGTGGTTGAACTCATGAACAGAACTGTAACACCCCCTGACCCGACCCGGTTGGATCGACCCAGGGAGCGCTACTCGGGTTTTCGAAACTTTCTCAATTCATTTTATAATTTCAAACCATTTAAAAATCATATCAATTTGTAATTCAAAAAGACTTTTCTAGTGAGCCCATCGAATCAATTTTGCAAACCATTGAAAAACCACATATTTTATAATTTCAAACATTTTCGAGTGAGCCCATCGAAATACACTTTTTACAAAAATTTCGGCAGAGTTTCCTTTGTTTTTCGGATTTCCCAAAACCTGTTTTTCCACAACTCAAATCAAATACAAATCTCAACAACACTTCAAATTTCATTTTCCATCAATTGTGCACTCTGCCGTTTAGTGCGACTTTCAAACAATTTACAAAATCAAATAGTACATAATTAATTCATTTCAGTCCTTAAGAAATGAAAAGCAGAATTCATAAACCAATTTAATTACAAAACAGAATTATACAAAACGTTTACAAATCTCTGTATATACATGCATATCAATCATAATACACATCAACATAAATATCTACCCCAGAAATGTGACTCTACTCCTCTGTCTGCAGGAAACTCCTCTTCAGTCTTTTGCCTCTTCAGTCTCCCTGGTACCTACGCGTTAGAAACAAAACTAACGCGCTAAGCATATAGCTTAGTGGGTGTACACTAAACTCAAATATGCAAATCATAAATAACTTTTAATAAGAAACATATCACAATATATATATATATATATATTTCAATTCTAATCATTTACAGAAATAATCATTTTAACTTCAAAATCAAACCATAAAGCAGTTATAATCACTTTAACTTCAAGAATAAGATCAACATGTAAAATCGATTAATAAAGTCACTCACTTCACTTCAATTCTGGCTCGCTAGAATACTCAACATAACTAGGACTGGAATATGGGTCGTTCGACTACAGTAACTGTCGATCGAACATAACTCTCACCCTAGGACGAATCCTAAGACTGGTACGTATCTCCCTACTCTAGGACCGAGGGTACGGAACCTAGAGAGGTACATAACTCCCTATCTCAGGAACGAATCCTTAGGAAGGTACGTGTCTCCCTACCCTAGGACGAATCCGTGAGGAGGTACGTGTCTCCCTGCTCCTGGACGAATCCATGAGGAGGTACATAATAATCATCAATAGCATATCAATATCGGTGCAGTACTGCTCACTGAACCCAGCTGGTATACCAACCTCCTATATCCATTTCTATGTCTAAGTATCCTAGGGCCGTTTCGATAAACTATTTTCAAACGTTTACTGTATTTACCAAACAATGGAAACATTCGGTTTCAATAACATAGATTTTTCATGGAAAATAAACAATATTCATATGATAACCGAAAACAAGTAATTTTCACGAAATCGAAGAAATAAAAATACGATCAATAATAAAATCATTTCACAAAAATAAAATCAACACATAAAAAATAAAAGTCTTATAACAAATTTCAGATTCAAACTAAAATACTTAATACTTTTCGTAAAGATTTCGAAAACGAAGGTACACCAACCTGGATACCGTTTTTCTTTCGACTATCGCGGTTCTAGGTTTCTTTTCCTTTCCCTTTCTCTTTCTCTTTCACTCTCCTCTTTCACTTTCCTTCTTCTTCTTCTTCTTCTTCTTTCTCTTCTTTCTTTCTTCTTCTTTCTTTCTTTCTCTCGATCTCTCACTTTCTCTTTTCTCTTTTCTCTTTTCTGTGGCTTCTGCGAGAAGCCAAATTTTTTTTTTATATTTTTCGGTCGTCGCAACCGTCGTCGCGACCTGTGGTCGCGCCACCAGGTCCCGGTACTAACTGGAGCGTTTCCACCGCCTTCATCGTGAGCACACCTCGCGGTACCATGGTCACGCTGGTGGTCGCGTTGCTCACTGCCAAAATTTGACATTTTCATCGCGAGCAGTTCATCGCGATCTATGGTCACGGTGACTGGTCGCGATGCTCACTGCCAAAAATTCACATTTTTCACCGCAAGCAGGTCATCGCGATCTGTGGTCGCGGTGATCAGGTCGCGATACTCACTGTCTCGGTTTTCAATTTTCATGTATCATTTCTGGACCGTTCCATCTGGATGTTACAACTCTTAATTACATTTACACCCCCTCCAATCACAAAATTTATTTTCACATATTCAAAATTAATTATCCGAAATCCGGGATGTTACAACTCTTCCCCTCTTAAGAAATTTCGTTCTCGAAATTTACCTTAATGAAACAGGTGCGGATATTGTTGTCGCATAATTTCCTCGCCCGTGCTCGAAAAAAAAAATTAGAATATACTTTCCCAGGTAGCCTCTTCTACGTTATGATTCCTCCAGAGGACTTTCACCAGTGGCACTCTTTTATTTCTTAGTTCTTTAATCTCCCGATCAAGAATCTGCACTGGTTCCTCCTCATATGTCAGGTCTGGTCGGATTTCAATACTTTCGGCCTGAACTCTGTGGGAAGGATCAGATCTGTATCTCCTCAGCATAGAAACATGGAACACATTATGAATCTTTTCTAATTCTGGAGGTAAAGCAAGTCTGTAGGCTACTGGTCCCACACGTTCAATGATTTCGTATGGCCCAATAAACCTAGGACTTAACTTACCTTTTCTGCCAAATCGGAGCACTTTCTTCCACGGAGATACTTTTAGAAACACTTTTTCACCGACTTCATATTCTATCTCTTTCCTTTTCAAATCTGCATATGATTTCTGTCGGTCAGAAGCAACTTTCAATCTGTCCTTGATAATCTTCACATTCTCCTTAGTTTGTCGAATCAAATCTGAGCCTACTAACCTGTCCTCTCCTAACTCTGTCCAGCATACTGGAGTCCTACATTTCCTTCCATACAGTGCCTCATACGGTGCCATAGCTATGCTCGTCTGGTAACTGTTGTTGTAGGCGAATTCAATCAATGGAAGATGATCCGCCCAACTTCCTTCAAAGTCAATTACACAACTCCTGAGCATATCTTCAAGCACCTGAATTACCCTTTCTAATTGTCCGTCTGTCTGCGGATGGAAGGCTGTACTGAAACTCAGTCGAGTACCCAAGGCTTCTTGAAACTTCTTCTAGAATCTGGATGTAAACCTCGGATCTCTATTTGATATGATGGATGCAGGCACTCCATGCAATCTGACTATCTCTCTGATGTACAGTTCTGCCAGTCGATCCAGGGAATAGTCAGTTATGATAGGTAGAAAATGTGCTGACTTCGTCAATCGGTCCACTATAACCCATACTGCATCGTGTTTACTCCGGGTGAGTGGCAATCCAGTGACAAAGTCCATAGTGATGCGATCCCATTTCCATTCAGGTATTGCTATTGGTTGTAACAATCCTGATGAAACCTGGTGTTCAGCTTTCACCTGCTGACAAGTCATGCATCTATTCACAAATTCTAGCACACCCTTTTTCATTCCAGACCACCAATACTGCGTTTTCAAGTCTCTGTACATTTTTGTGCTACCTGGGTGCATCGCATACAAACTACTGTGTACCTCTGTCAGGATCATCTTTCTCAATTCCTCCTCTTCTGGAATACAAATCCTATCTCTGAAACACACAATACCATCAGCTCTGATTGAAAAATCCGGATGCTTCCCTTCTGAGATCTGTTCACATATCATCTGGATTCTAGCATCCTGCTTCTGTTTCTCTGCAATCTGCTGAATCATACTGGGTCTGCATATCAATTCTGCCACCAATGCATTATCTGAATTCAGCTGTAATTGCACATTCATAGCCTTCAGAGCGAACGTTGTTTTTCTGCTAAGAGCATCTGCAACTACATTCGCCTTTCCTGGATGGTAGTCGATTACGCAGTCATAGTCTTTAATCAACTCCATCCACCGTCTCTGTCTCAGATTAAGCTCTCTTTGGGTAGGCAGATATTTCAGACTCTTGTGATTCGTATATATGTAGCATTTCTCACCATATAAGTAATGCCTCCAGATTTTCAAAGCGAAGACTATGGCTGCAAGCTCCAGATCATGAATCGGATAGTTCTTGCAACCACCTTGCCTTCCTGCATCAATACACAACCTAAACTTTTAATTACATTTACATCCCCTCCAATCACAAAATTTATTTTCACATATTCAAAATTAATTATCCGAAATCCGGGATGTTACAAGAACTATCCTATACATGATTTGGAACTTGCAGCCATCGTATTTGCCTTGAAAATATGGAGGCATTACTTGTATGGTGAGAAGTGCTATATATACACAGATCACAAGAGTCTGAAATATCTGCCTACTCAGAAATAGCTCAATCTGAGACAGAGATGATGGATGGAGTTGATCAAAGACTATGATTGTGTGATCGATTACCATCCAGGAAAGGCGAATGTGGTAGCAGATGCTCTGAGCAGAAAAGCACTAGCTATGAATGTTCAATTACAGTTGAATTCAGACAATGCATTGGTAGCTGAATTGAGATGCAGACCAAGTTTGATTCAACAGATTGTAGAAAAATAGAAGCAGGATGATAGAACTTAGATGATATGTAGATAGATCCCAGAGGGGAAGCATCCAGACTTCTCAGTTAGAAATAATGGTATTGTGTGTTTCAGAGACAGAATTTGCATTCCAGATGATGAAGAGTTGAGAACGATGATTCTGACAGAGGCACACGGTAGTCCGTACTCGATGCACCCATGTAGCACAAAGATGTATAGAGATTTGAAGACTCAGTATTGGTAGACTGGAATGAAGAAAGATGTGGTGGATTTCGTGAATAAGTGCATGACATGTCAACAAGTAAAAGTTGAACACCAAGTTCCATCAGGATTGTTACAACCAATATCAATACCTGAATGGAAATGGGATCGTATCACGATGGACTTTGTCACAGGGTTACCACTCACCCGGAGTAAACATGATGCAATATGGGTGATAGTGGATCGACTGACGAAGTTAGCTCATTTTCTACCTGTCAGAACTGACTATTCACTGGATCGACTAGCAGAGTTGTATATAAAAGAAATAGTCAGATTGCATGAAATGTCTGCATCCATACTATCAGATAGAGACCCGAAGTTTACATCCAGATTCTAGAAGAAGTTTCAAGAAGTTTTGGGTACTCGATTGAGTTTCAATACAGCCTTCCATCCGTAGACAGACGAACAATCAGAAAGAGTAATTCAGGTGCTAGAAGATATGCTCATGAGTTGTATAATTGATTTCGAAGGGAGTTGGGCTAATCATCTTCCATTGATTGAGTTTGCATACAATAACAGTTACCAATCAAGCATAGCTATGGCATCATATGAAGCATTGTACAAAAGAAAATGTAGGACACCAGTATGTTGGACAGAGTTAGGTGAAGACAGGTTAGTAGGCCTAGATTTGATCAGACAAACTGAGGAAAAGGTGAAGATTATTAAGGAAAGACTGAAAGTTGCATCTGATCGACAGAAATCATATGTAGACCTGAAAAGAAAGGAGATAGAATATGAAGTCGGTAAAAAAGTTTTCCTTAAAGTATCTCCATGGAAGAAAGTGCTCAGATTTGGCAGAAAAAAGAAGTTAAGTCCTAGGTTTATTGGCCCATATGAAATCATTGAACGTGTGGGACCAGTAGCCTATAGACTTGCTTTACCTCCTGAATTAGAAAAGATTCATAGTGTGTTTCATATATCAATGCTGAGGAGATACAGATTTGATCCTTCCCACAGAGTCCAGGCTGAAAGTATTGAAATACGACCAGACCTGACATATGAAGAGGAACCAGTACAAATTCTTGATCGGGTGATTAAAGAACTACGAAATAAAAGAGTTCTACCGTGAAGGTCTTCTAGAGGAATCATAATGTAGAAGAAGCTACTTGAGAAAGCGAGGAAACAATGAGACAACAATATCCTCAACTGTTCGACTGAGGTAAAATTTCGAGGACGAAATTTCTTAAGAGGGAAAGAATTGTAACATCCGTAATTTTTATTAATTATGAAAAGTGCCCATAATTGTTGTTAATTATGCAAAAATAATGTACTGGGTTTATTTGGATTAATTTTTAGGTATACAAGTGGACCAGGTGGAGCGGTCCAGGAGGAGTGCATAAAAGAGAAGGAAAATGTTGGCAGTGAGCACCGCGACCAGTCATTGCGACCAGGGATCGCGATGAGCAGCTCGCGGTGAAAATGTTGATTTTGGGCAGTGAGCAACGCGACTAACATCGCGACCAGACACCGCAATGGCTAATCGCGATGAAAGCGGTGAAAACATTCTAGTGAGCAACACGACCAGGTGGCGCGACTATAGGTCGCGAGGAGCGGTCGCGATGACCAAAATTTTATAAAAAAAATATATGGCGGTGGGAAGCTTCACGAAGTAGCAAAATAGAAAAATAAAGAGAGAGAGACCGAAAAAAAAAGAGAGAAAAAGGAAGAAGAAGAAGGAAAGAAGAAGAAGAAGAGAAAGAAGAAGAAGAAAGAGAAAGGAAGAGGAAGGAAAAAGGAAGGAAGAAAGAGAAAAGGGAAAAAAGAGAAGGAAAAAGAAAATCCAGAAACGAAACTGTGGTAAAAACGGTATCCAGGTTGGCGTACATTGATTTCTGAAATATTTATGATTATCGTTATATGCTTTGATTTGAATTCTTATACTTTGACTAAATGAGTTTGAAAACATATTTTACTGATTTTGAAAACCTATTATGGAACATTTACTGGTTTCAGTGACATCTTATGTTTTCGAATATGTTTTATGAATATTGTTCTACGAATATTGTTTGGTATTATATTTGTTGATATATGTTAATTTTGATTTAACTTATAATTGCGGATTTTCAAAAGAAATGAACTGATTTGATATAAAAAGTAATACCTAAATAATGGCCCTGATATATGTATAGGGAAAATATGGATATAGGAGATTGACATGTCAATTGGGTGTATTTAGCAGTACTGCAACGAGATATTTGATGATTATGATGATATACGGATACCATTTCACCTTAAAATGAGAAACCGACTGTGAATTTACAGATACCATTTCATTTTGAAATGGAAAACCGACTGTAAAAATACGGATACCATTTCATTTTGAAATGGGAAACCGACTGTGACTATAGGGATACTATTTCACTTTGAGATGAGAAACCTAACTGTATAAACCCGTAATCCAGTCCTGTGAACCCTGTAATATGTATCAGAGGCCCAATTAAGAACTGAAAACTATAAATTTGAATGTTGAAATAAGGATATGTTATTGAGATTTAAACCCAGAAACTTTTGAAATATTTTACTTTATATAGTTTCAGTATTTGAAATATAATGTTTATTCTATATGTATTTCTGAATTTCTAAATTTTAGATCTATTGTTTTATATTACATTGAAATTTATTTTAGTATACACCCACTAAGCATTATTGCTTAATGCGTTGATTTCATCACGCGTAGGTAATACAGATACAGAGGAAGGAAAAGACTGAAGAGGTGATAGCTGCAGACTGAGGATCAGAGTCACCATACCTTTGGGTAGTTATATAGTTTTGTATATTATATTCCGTTACGCATGCATATACAGAAATTTGTAAATGTGTTATATATTTGTTTTGTAAATAATTGTTTTATAGTTTATGTTTTCTTTTTCAAAGGTTTATAAATATTAATTATGAATAGTTTTATTTGAAAATGTTTGGAAAGTCGCACTGTATGTAGAGTGCACATTTGATTGAGAAAGAAATTTTGAAGTGTTAAATATTATATTATTTGAGTTTTTGTTAAAACAGGATTTTTGGAAAGTCAGAAAAACAGAGGAAACTCTGTCGAAATTTTTAAAATGGATTTGAAGGGCTCACTATAAAAGGAATTTTAAAATATAATTTATTTGGTTTTCAATGGTTTTCAAATTATAAAGTAAGTTTTGAAAAGTTTTGAAAACCAGGTAGCACTCCTTAGTTTGATCCAGGCGGGTCGGGTCAGGTGGTGTTACAATTATGACTTAAACTAGTAAGTTAGAATTTTGATGAATCATTTTTCTTGATATTTGAATGAATTGAATGTTTGATTTATTGATATGAATTATTGTTTGTTGAGTGGTATTATTGATTTTTTTCATGCTTATAAGTACAATGACCATGCTTTTAGTTGATTTTATGGTTGTGTGTTATGGACCGAGACGTGACATCCATAACATACTCAATATAATGTCTACCATAAGTAGAATTGGATAGAGATATGCTAATTTACTTGTGTGATCATTATATGTGTTTATGATGTTTAATAAATTGTTATGCATGCGATAATCATCGAGAGATAGATATTGATGTATAATAATAACTTCGGTATAATTCGAGAGAATATGTTGGTTAACTTAGATAAACACGATCATTAACAATAATAATTAAATCTCAATAATGTAATTTCATGAAACTCAATTAGACGGATTATGTGAAATCAAATACCCTAACTAATCTCTCATATTAGTCCATGTTATCTTATTTTTGCGTGAATTTATACTTATGTTATTTTCTTCATATGAATATTCTGATTTTCTAAATAGATATAGACTTAATTAATTTTAATACTCAATGCCTACAGGGACGACAATTTACTCATTCTTTATTACTTGTGCCGACCCCGTATTCTTACGGGTACAAAAAAGGCGTAACAAAGGTGAGGACTATGCCAAGGCCATTGTCTTTGATGTTGCTAGAGCCGTCGACCGTTAGTGTCCACTCGCCTTCCGCGGAGTCTTCCAACAAAGTGAACAACTGCTTCTCGGCTTGATGATGTATACCAGGAGTGAAGTCAGTGATGAAGTCGGCTAGTACTTGCGACTTGATTGCTGTACGAGGTTGATAGTTAATATCATGTTCACTCAGTTCAACATCCCACTTGACTAGTTAGCCGGATAACTCAGGCTTGTGTAGAATGTTCTTTAAGGGGAAGGTGGTCAACATATTGATAGTGTGGCATTAAAAGTAGGGTCTGAGCTTTCTTGCGGTCGTAACGAGTGTATGAGCTAACTTCTCCAACTGGCTGTAGTGTGTCTCTACGTCGAGTAGAGACTTTCTCACGTAGCAAATCGATAGTTGCTTCCTATCTTCTTCCCTGATTAGTACGACGCTTACAACTGTCTTGGATACAGCTAAGTAGAGTAGTAAGGTTTCTCCAACTTTAGGCTTTGACAGTATTAGAGGTTAGCCAAGTATTGTTTGATACTTTGGAAGGTTTCCTCACATGGTTGAGTCCATTTGAAAGTCTTGCTTTTCCATAGGGTGTCGAAGAAGGGTTGACAATGGTTAGACGACTTGGAGATGAAGCAGTTTAAAGTCGCAAGTCGACCGGGAAGTTTTTGGAAGTCTTTGACGCACTTGGGAGACTGTAAACCCATTACAGATTGGATTTGCTCGAGGTTAGCCTCAATGCCCCTCTTAGTTACAAGGTAACCAAAGAATTTTTCGGAAGAGACCCCAAATGAGCATTTAGTAAGGTTAAACTTCATGTTGTATTTGTTGATCACGTCGAACGACTATCATAGATAGTCAAAGTGTTGTTTTGCCATGAGTGATTTTACTAACATGTCATCGATGTATACTCCCATTATTTGACTCAGCACCTTGGCAAACATCTTGTTGACCAACCGTTGGTAGGTCGCTCCTGCATTCTTGAGGCCGAATGGTATTACCTTGTAACATAAGATCCCTCGCTCTGTGATGAAGGAATTCTTCTTTTGGTCGTCTGGATGCATCAAGATCTGGTTATAACTCGAGAATGCATCCATGAAGCTCAAAAGGTCGTGACAGGTTGTGGCGTCTACCATCATGTCGATGTGTGGTAGAGGGAAGTAGTTCTTGGGACATGCCTTATTGAGGTATGTGAAGTCTATGCATACTCACCATTTTCCATTCTTTTTCTTCACGACCACGACGTTGGCTAACCAGTCGAGATAGTTTACCTCTCTTACTGACCCGATGTCGACCAATTTCTAAATTTCTTTGTTGATGACCTTATTGTGCTCGGGTGCAAACTTTCGTCGCTTCTGCTTTATAGGAGGGTAGTCCAGATCTACTTGTAGCTTATGAACCATTACCTCTGGGTCGATACTTGTCATGTCTACGTACGACCAAGCGAAGCTGTCGTGTCATGTTGACATGAAGTCGATGAGCTTGGCTCTAAGGTCAGGTCTGAGTTTAGACCCTATGTTCACCTTATGATCCAGATAATTCGGGTGTATGGGCACTTTGTCGAGTTCTTCTATCTCTGGTCACTCCCTGTAAACCGTGGGACTCGAATTCTGTAATTGCTATAAGTCGGCCGACCTACTTTTTAGTGTGTTATGATAACAGTCACGCGACGTCTTCTGTTATCCTCGGATCTCACAGACTCCCTAATCAGTTGGGAAACGTATTACTTGGTAATAGGTCGAGGGAATGACCCTTATCTCATAGATCTATGGTTGTGAAGGGAGTTTTAGAAAAGATTTTGATTATCGTATAACATGCGGAATTGGGTTTCAAAAATTTTTCTTATATTGAAAACTTTTTTTCAATAAAAAACGAGTTCTTGTATATACGCAGAAAAAGACTTTAGAAACTATATACCTTTTTCTTAATTTTCTTTTTTTTTGGATTCCTCGATCTACCACCAGATCTTCCGAGCTATGACCCGTGGTCTAACAATGTGTATATGGGCATTCACGGCAAGAGATGGAGGTCACGTGAAAAGAACACCAGCCGAATCCTGCAAAAGAGGGGAGAATTAGAAAAAACTTTTTTTTTCTCTTTTTTTCTCTCTTTGGTGGCCGAATTCTCTTTCTTTTTCACTTGTGTGTCAGATTGATTTTTCCTAACTATATAACACTTATATAGTAGTCCTTTAGGGTTTTAGTTTTGACCAAGTCAAAATAGGATTCCTAACCTTTTTTTTTTTAGTCTTCCTAAAAACTGTAATAATTGACTATTAGAACTTTTAAAATAATCAAATTATTTTAATTATTTTGTCCTAATCATTATTTAATCACATGACCTCATATTCAATAAATAGAATTAATAATTAATAATTTCTATTATTTTATTAAATATTTAATTAATTAAATAATCACATTATTTAATTATTCTCTTTTATTTAAATCGCATTACTTTTGTAACATTATTAATTGGACCCTTCAATTAATCTACCGTGACCCTTGTTACCAACAACCATAAGGGCTGGAAAGGGGACCTAATGGACCCACAGTTTTAAGCTCCAATAATACTTAGTAATATTAATTAAAACTCTTTAATTAATATTTCATGATTATTAACCTCGAAGTTATTCCACTAAAACCCCAAGGCTGCACTCTAAGAACTGTAGACGTGTTTATACAATCTGAAGTCTCAGCGTCCATTGATATAGCTAATTGCATATAGTGTGATCCTCCACAAATAGTTCATAACTAGAGCTGGGTCATAAAGTCTGTTATACCCCTCTAGAAATATCTTTTCCTTTAAGTACCATTGATTCTCTAATGATCAATTAAATCCTGTCTTCCTCACGGACGAAGGAGAGCACTCATAATCGTTCAAGCCCCGAATCAACCCTTAAGGGAATTACTTATCTACTTCAATAAAAAAGGAGTGGATTTCACTATTGTGTTCAAACCTTCCCAGCCACAAGCCAAACTGCAACTCCAAGATACAGAGGTATTGGTCGAGATTCACATCAACCTCACTCGTGGTAAATCAAAAGCGACGTTCTAACCTGAAGGAGTCGATAAGACACTTAAGATTAAGATCACCTATAAATAGCCATCGTTTATCGATTATATATGAATCTCATATACTAAAGGATTTTGGTGAGAGATTCATATAAATCGTGGCCCAGTCCTATATAATCTCATCATATAAGGTGTCTCCATTCTCATGTCAACTATATCAGCGGTCTAGGATAAGACCACCGTACTTTACAGAATGGACCGCAGTAGTAGATCAATCACAAACAAAGTACCTAGCTTTGTTCGCTCTCTACGGACTTTTTAGATTGCACATCTCAAAATGAATCCTCTCTGTATATGACCATCATATACTCATTATAAGATTACGTCTTGCAATCTAGGATATTCTTGCACAATATGAATGTATTACTGAATATAAAACATTTATAAACTTGAATGATAATATAAATAATTCTTATTATTGTTTTTAACCATTTACAATTACAAGCTTTAGGGCATAAATCCCAATAGGTCGACCTATAATGATATTGTAAGAGGATGGGCAGTCAAGTATCATGAACTGGGTGTTCAAGTTAACTCTTTCGACATAGACTGGTAGGTAATCTCCCCGATAGTGCTCTTGTGTTTGCCATTAAAGCCTACTAAAACTGTCAAGCGACTAGTAATATTAACTTTGTCTATTTGCATCTCCCTCAAAGCATCAAGGAATAGGACATTAGTAGAGCTACCATGGTCTACTAGTATTTTCTTTATTAGGCAATTAGCTACCATTAAAGAGATTACTAGGGCGTCATGATAAGGGTTAAGTAGATCTGCGCGCCTATCACTATTAAAACTCACGGGGTAGTTGTAAGTTGGGTCAACGGGTTGATGCGTTCGAACCTCTGAGTTCTCGGCTTGTCAGGCATGTCATTTGACCTCTAAGTAAGTAATCCCACTTACTTCAGATCCTCTGAAAATTACATTGATTGTCCTCTCATGTCGAGAAGGCTCTGGTAGAGGTGTAGAATGACTATCACACTGCCTGTCATCGAGTAGGGCCATGGTGTTTTTGCCTTTGTCCGTCAAGAATTCCTTGAGATGTCTCCTCTTGAGTAGTCCAGCCACCTCTAGTCGAAGGGTAATGCAATCTTCTATCCTGTGACCGTGGTCGCCATAGAACTCACACTATTTGGAATTATCCCTTTGGTCGGGCGAACTCTTGATCTTCGCTGGCCATCTCATCGAGCTACCCATTCCCTTGAGAATAGCTATGACTTCTTCTGGCTTAATGCTTAGGTTGTACTCAGGTAGTCTGTTCTTTAGTCATTCGACTGGTCTTGTTGGTTGATCTATGGATCGATGCACTTCCCTGTTTCTACCTTCCCTATGAGATGAAGTAGGGTAGGGTTCCAGTCTCCTGTCATTTGAGCATCGCTCGACTCTACTGCTGCCCCTACCATCGCTTCTACTTGGATTGACAGGTTGATAGTTCACCTCATCTTTTTTCCATTTGATCTGGGCCCAAACCTTGGCTAGGATGTCTTCCATCGTCTTACAAGGGTATTTAGTCAACTCCTTGTACAGATCGGAGTCATACAACAGACCCTTATGGAAGGCTGAGATTGTTGTTACTGGGTTGTAGTGAGGAATGGAAACCTTCTCTTTGTTGAAGCGTCCTACGTAGTTGCGTAGGTGCTCTCTTCGTCTCTAGCTGATAGTGTGGAGGTCATCCGACTGCTTCTCTTTTTTTGCTACTAGCGAACTGTTCCATGAAGGTGTTCGTGAGTTGGGCAAATAAGCTGTTGGAGATATTGGGAAGGTTGGTGTACCATTGTAGGTCTGGTTCGACCAAACTTAACCCGAAGCCTTTGCATATGCATGCCTTCCTCAGGTAGCGTGGGATTGGTGTCGTGAACATCCGCTGTCGATACTGTGCTATATGTGTTAGGATTATGCTCAATAGTAAGAGAGTAATGATATATTTGACAATTTTTTTTGTATTAATAAAGTGATTTCTGATTTAACAAATCTTATAGCATTGATGGCAATTGTCAAAAGTAAATAATCATAAGGTTAAAAGACCATGAGAAATAAAGAATTGTTCGTATATCTGGATATGTATGAGGTAGAATTCTTTAGTTAGTCTTGAATAACATTCCCAACTTAATATAAAGGTTGGGCGCCTTTACCTTGTTAAAGTTGTAGATTCCTTTTGTTAGTATTTAAGTGGGATCAAATGTGATATGATAAGTCTAAAATCATTGAAGTGTGGTGTCTTTTGAGAATCAGTGGAGAATCTCCCTGACGACAATAATCCCTACATGTACAAGAAAGCTATAGAGGATGTTAATTGTTGTCATTGGCAAAAGGCAATGCAATTCAAAGTTGAATCTATGTTAAAAAACGAAGTCTGTTCTCTTGTAAACTTGCCTAAAGGGATAAAGCCTATTGGGTGCAAGTGGGTATACAAGAGGAAAAGAGATATGGATGGTAAGGTGGAAACCTTTAAAGCTAGATTGGTAGCTAAAGGTTATACACAGAAGGAAGGTATCGATTACGAGGAAACCTTCTCTCTTGTAGCCATGCTTAAATCCATTAAGATACTCTTATCCATTACAGCATCTCTAGATCTAGAGATTTGGCAAATGGATGTCAAGACAGCTTTCCTTAATGGAAGTCTTAATGAAAGCATCTATATGATGCAACCAGAAGGATTCATTAAAACAGGCCAAGAGCAAAGGGTATGCAAGTTGCAAAGGTCTATACATGGACTGAAGCCAGCATCCAGATCCTGGAACATAAAGTTCGATCAAGCTGTGAAAGGTTTTGGATTTATTCAAAACCTTGATGAATAGTATATACAAAAGGGTCAAAAGCGACAAGTTGGTTTTCCTAATTCTTTACGTTGATGATATACTACTCATCGGAAATGATGTAGGTGTATTGATATTAGTGAAAGAATGGTTAGCAAAACAATTTGATATGAAGAACTTAAGAGAAGCAAGTTATATTCTTGGTATCCAAGTTATAAGGGATAGAAAGAATAGAACGATTGCTTTATCCCAAGTTTCATACATAGATAAAATCTTGTCTAGATTCTCTATGCAGGATTCCAAGAAAGGTATGTTACCATGAAATCAAGCTTTCTAAGGAACAAGTTCCTAAGAATTAGTGTGAATAGTAATTCATGAATCGGGTTCCATATGCCTCGACAGTTGGATGTCTCATGTATGCAATGCTCTGCACTAGACCAAATATTTGTTTTGATGTTGGCATAGTTAGCAGTTTTCAATTGAAACTTGGGTCTGATCACTGGACAATAGTCAAGCATATTTTCAAGTATCTCAAGAGAACGAGAGATTATATGCTTGTATACTCTGGAGGGGATTTGATTCCCGTTGGGTATACAAATTCTGATTTCCAATCACATTCTGACTCCAGGAGATCCATATCAGGATTTGTGTTTACTCTTAGAGGAGGCGTAGTCATATGAAAGAGTATCAAGCAATCATGTATTGCTGATTCCACCATGGAAGCTGAGTATGTTACCTCATGCGAAGCTGTTAAAGAGGCTGTTTGGCTCCGCCAGTTCTTGATTGACTTGGAATTGGTTCCTAATGTGAATAAGCAGATCACTATCTACTGTGACAATAGTGGAACAGTGGCTAATTCGAAAGAACTAAGAAGTCATAAGAGAGAAAAACACATTAAAAGGAAGTATCACCTTCTTAGGGAGATTGTGCATATGGGTGACGTGACGATTACCAAGATCGCATTAGCAGAAAATCTAGTAGATCCCTTCACAAAGGCTCTACCACAAAAGAGTTTTGATGGGCACCTAGAGAACATGGGAATGAGAGATATGACACACTTGCTATAGTGCAAATGAAGATTGTTAGGATTATGCTTAATAACAAGAGTGTAATGATATATTTGACAATATTTTTTGTATTAATAAAGTGATTTCTGATTTAACAAATCTTATAGCATTTATAGCAATTGTCAAAAGTAAATAACCATAAGGTCAAAAGACTATGAGAAATAAAGAATTGTTCGTACATCTGGATATGTATGAGGTAGACACAATTCTTTAGTTAGTCTTGAATAATGTTCACAACTTAAGATAAAGGTTGGGCACCTTTACCTTGTTAAAGTTGTAGATTCTTTTTGCTAGCATTTGAGTAGGATCAAATGTTATATGATATGTCTAAAATCATCGAAGTATAGTGTCTTTGGGCAAAATAATATAGTACACTAGGTGCATTGAATAGGATCACAGTGAAATACTTTATCCACAACTGTCAGTGGATAAAAGTTATCACTTGAGGACAAGCAGAGAGTCTATCTCAATCCTGAGATAAATGATGGACTTATGGTTGCAAGTATTATCATTTAAACTGTCAATGAGTACGATTATATCACATAATCTATCATCGAGGGTTTGGTGGTATTAAATTGTTAATCGATAGATGACTTCATTTATAGATATGGATATCGTGGCTGCATTTATGAAATGTATGTAGAATACCATCATATGGATATTTTGAGGTATTGGATATTAAATCTTAACGTTAAGGTTTTTAATAGTGTCTATTGAAACATGGCTTCTGGACAAGTCAAAATATCCAAATCAAAATGTGGTCATATGAGTAAATATAGTAACTAGGAGAGCTATAGGCGGTCTATGAACTCTTGGTGATCACTGGTATTTTTCATGAGAATATACTATCTCCAATAAGGTTGTATAGGATACGAATGGGTACATTAACTTATGCTATATTTATTTAAGAGTTCAATTTTAGTTCTTTAGTGGAATGAACTAAAATTAATAGATCGGACCTAAGTGAATCATTTGTTGATTGTGATTAGGTTGTGTCTATTGAAGCTTCAATTTAGATAGCCTACCAAGATCCTCAATCCACACGAACTTGCATGGATCAATTGTTATATTCTACCGGACCAATTTCTAGGTCCATCTAGAATTGTTTTTGGATTTTTTTAATCCAAAAGGTTTGAGAGGTGTAGTTTTGTGTGTTATCAAGATACGCGGTAACTCGTCAAAGGCCTGGATGGGCGGCTAAGGATGTGGGAATCCTTGGGCGTCTCTAATGGGGTGCGATTAGCATTCCAATAATATATTAAGAATATAATTTTTACATTTTTAATTAAATGGGCTGTTAAATTATATTAATATATTAATTTAGGCATGTGGACTTATTTCTTTTTTTTAGTAAGAATGGGTCTAGTTCATATGTGGACTTTTTTATTGAAGTCCAATGGATTTAATAAAATAGAAAAATAACTTATTGTCCATGTATAGGCTTGGGCGGCAAGGCTAAGGCAATTAGCCCAATTTGTTGTTTTTATTTTATTATTTTATTAAATGAAAATTAATTAATTTGATTTATTAATTATTTAATTAAAAGTCAAAATATTTTTCTACTAGAAGTTGGTCTCTTAGTGTCATACTATTGTTGATAGTATGATAAGTATTAAAAACTTTATTTGATAAGTGATAAATAAAAGGTTTTATTTATCAAGTCAAATTAGAAAGTTTTTGATAACTATGAAAACTCTAAATTGACTATTGGTCAAATTAGGAAGTTTTTGATATAGTCACAATTTAATTGATATCCAATAACTTGTTATTGGATGATACACTTATGAGTTGATATAAGGTTGAATTCTAAGGTTGATAGGAATTTTGGTGAAACACAAATCCTCTATAAGGGAGAATTCGGCCACCTATAAATTTCCATCAAGAGAATTCGGCCAAGGCAATTGAATTTAGGAGATTTTGCACTTTATTTGGCTAGACAAAATTCGCTCAACTCATAGAAAAATGTGTGAGAATTCGACCAAGAGAAAAGAGAGCAAAAGTGTTTAGTTTCGATACTGCACTACTAGCTTTTACATCAAAAGACTTTGTGCATAATATCGAATTGAGTTCATGCGAGTTTCAATCGAAAGATTGTGAATTCACAAGTGACCAAACGTCCTTTGTTTCTCAGGAGGGTTATTGTGACTAACGAAAAAGAAAAGTTTTTTGTTTTCTATCCTCAGGTATACAATTCAAAGAAAGGGAGTCTACACTCCAAAGTGATTCACGTTCGTGATTGGATTGGAAGATCTTGTGGTTCCCTCTCGACGCAATATCAATCGTCACGTTTTAAAAAAGGTACGATACCTTTTATATATATTAATAAAGGGTTAAGGTCCGCTCTTTTTAAGGAAAATTTTTAAAATATACCAACCCAGCTTTTTCACTTCTGCCACGTATTTTTCCTACAATATGGTCACTAAAATCAGTTGTGCTGTCATAGTGCTTCATATTAGGAAAGCTGAATTTTCTGGGCATCTCGATCAGTGCAATTGCGTCAACAAAAGGCGAGTCGGCGAAGCTATTCTCCGTACTTTTCTTTATCGGTGTCGGCATTCTAGGAATGCGTTGAATGAGTACTTCCATCTCGGTGAACCTGCGAGCTAGGTCAGGGTTAACAAAGGTAAGGTTAGATAGAGCTTACCATTTTCGGGTTCGACGGGGTCGAGTGTGATGGAACCGACGGTGTCCCCTATGGTAGGAAAACCGGTTGAGTCGAACTATTGTTGGTCGCATCAGGTGTCGACACATGTTGCACCTCTTGGGCTACCCGTGGTTGGTCGTCTCCTTGGGTCACTGTCGCTCCAATTTGCGGGTTCGACATTAGAGGGGGAATGAGATTGACAGCTCTACCTGCTGCTTGGGAGCCATGCTTTCCACTTACATGAATGGGGTCAAGGTCACTAGCAGTTATATTTTGGTCTTCTGGTCGAACGGTCGCGTAGTATAGAGCGGAAGCTACTTGGTCGAGCGGTGGTGCATAGGAGGTTGAAGCGTTCCCAAATGGTCGATCGACTGCGAGGGAATGAACCTTGCTCTGGAGCTCTTGGTTCTTCGCCCTGACTTGTTGGTTCTCCTCCATAAGAGCTTGCAGCCTTTGAGTGTTCTCTTGCATTCAGGAGATGAGAAGTTGTAACTGAGCCTCTATTGCACCATGGTCAAAACTATCGTGCGACATTATAGCGTTGAGATATGAGACTCTAGCTTTGCTCGCTTAATGATCGTTGTGCCCCACGGTGGGTGCCAAATTGTGGACCACGAAAATGGTGGGATGAGGATCAAGGCACTACAACCTACAAAACCAAAGTTGAAAGGTCGACCAGAATACTTGGACATCGGGGCGGTGTCAGCCAAATACACTCTGATGATCAAGTTAGTCCAGTTGCAATAAAACGAATGTAAATAGTGATTAAAGAGTAAATATTGTACTTCCTGAGTATTACATACTGGCGGTAAAAGGTGTGAATGAGAGGTGATCAAAATCGTGTATGAACTGTATATGCCAATGGCTGGAATTTACTTGGAAGTGGCGGTTATCGGGAATAGTGTAGCCAGGAAAGTCAGGAATGTTTACTGAATTGCTCTGAATCGCATGAATGTATTGGATTTCGTGAACCCTCACTCTGAATGGGGGTTGAGTTTTATAGGGGGTGATCCACCAACCAGCCTCCCTGATTTTTTGGCCCAAATCAAGAAGGATGTGATAGCCTTTTTGACTTGGTCCATCAGTATTTAAATTCAAAGTCTAATAGATGTGGTTTGACTTAGAAGTCAAGGCTGAAGTGCTACTTATGAAGTAAATGGCCATAATGGTCGAGCAACGACCCTCAACACATTGATAAGATTGGACCACGAGGGACTGTCGAGCGACATAGTAGTCTCATGACCTTTGATAGATTGTGAGCAGTCAAAGGTACTACGGTCGAATGACATGTTAGAGTCGTGACCCTTGATGGTTGGGCCATGATCCAGAATGATCATGTTCAAATTAAGGGTCTTTGGTCGAACGACATAGTCGAACCATATTTGTTATGGTCAAATCAATATCGTCGAAGTGCCGAATCTGGGTCTGAATAATATGATTGAACCATTCTACGGTCGAATGACATAGTCGAACCATATAACTACTGTCGAACGACATCACCGTCGCGTGAGGTGTCTCTTGGGCTTTAGACGTAGTCTATTTTTCAGAGTATTGAGCCCATGTGTCTTATAGTCTTGGCTTTGGGCTGGGCTTTAATGCAGGTTTTGGCGTTTTTGGGCTTAAACTGTTTTTGGTTACTACAGTTTCTAAACTTTTAAACGAAATGAGATTAATTCAATGATGTACTTCTCACTTCCATGTCAATGAAATCACGAATTTAAATTATATTTCTATAAGATTATTTAATTACTAAATTTTTTAGTTTAATCTCAATTAAATATTAGTCCTTTTCGATAATCAAATTAAAACTTAAAAATGATGACAACTATTTGATGTCAATCCATTTATAGTTGATTTCGATATATCATCCTTGATTTTTATATGATCCTATTTAACTCTATGATAAGGTTCTCCTTCTAGTGAAAAAGATGACATTGTCAAGTTAATTGTCTAACTTGATAAGTCAAAAATAAAAGTAAAAAAAATAAAAAAAAAATAGTAAGAGTATATAATACTATGTACTCTACACAAAGTATATATATTTTTTTTAGAATGGAAAAATTTTATAGAAAATGCTCTAAAAAAGAACCCCAAAACAAAGACAGCTAACCTGAACAATTGTTCAGGACTATATTTTCCACACAGAGTGGACAATCTTCCAACCAAACAAAATCATCGATAAACGAAAGACCAAATTTGGCAAGCCTATAAGCTACATGATTTGCTTTCCTAGCCACAAATGCAACAGAGACAACCTCCAAAGAGTTAAACAAAAGAAGAATATCAGCAATAATAACACCAATCCTTGAAAAAAAATTACGATTAATAATTAAATTGACAACAAAAGCAGCATCAGATTCAATGCAAACTCGAGAGGAACCGGTTTCGATGGCCAAAAGCAGACCTCGACGAATAGCCAGAGCTTCAGCTATCGGAGGAGGGAAGTAGACATCAAGACCTTGAGCACAACAAGCCATAACACGACTAGAAGAGTCTCTAATAATAATGTCTAACCCCATTTGATGCAAAGCTTTGTCAACACCGGCATCAAAATTTATCTTAAAAAGGCCAACTGGAGGAGGTAACCAGGAGACAACACCCATGGACGAAGGAGACGAAACAACACGATTATTTGTGACCTAAAAGTCATGTAGGAAAGAATATGCCCATGCTACAGTGTTTGTTAAATCGTGCTTCACCTTGGAATGAACAAACTGATTTCTTAAAAACCACAATCTCCACCAGACAACACATAAAATATCAAGAGAGGCAGCAACTATCCTATCTTTGAACCACAATAACAGGTCAATGAAGGAAGCTTCATTCACGATGCAAATAGATAAACTAATACCAATTGAAGCTAGACTTAAACAAACCTGTTCCAATAGCTTGCAAGTCCATAATGCATGCTGTTGGGATTTATGCCTTAAAGCTTGTAATTGTAAATGGTTAAAGACAATAATAAGAATTATTCAGATTATCATTCAAGATTATAAATGTTTTATATTCAGTAATACATTCGTATTGTGCAAGAACATCCTAGATTGCAAGATGTAATCTCATAATGAGTATATGATGGTCATATATAGAGAGGATTCATTTTGAGACGTGCAATTTAAAGAGTCCGTAGAGAGCGAACAAAGCTGGGTACTTTGTTTGTGATTGATCTACTGCTGCGGTCCATTTTATGAAGTACGGTGGTCTTATCCTAGACCGCTTATATAGTTGACATGAGAATGGAGGCACCTTATATGATGAGATCATATAGGACTGGGCCACGATTTATATGAATCTCTCACCAAGATCCGTTAGTAGATGAGATTCATATATAATTGATAAACAATGGTTATTTATAGATGATCTTAATCCTAAGAGTTTTATTGACTCCTTCAGGGTGAATCGTGACTTTTGATTTACCATGAGTGAGGTTGATATGAATCTCGACCAATACCTCCGTATCTTGAAGTTGCGGTTTGGCTTGTGGTTGGGAAGGTTTGAACACAATAGTGAAATCCACTCCTTCTTGATTGAAGTAGATAAATAATTCCCTTAAGGGTTGATTCGGGGCTTGAACGATTATGAGCGCTCTCCTTCTTCCTTGAGGAAGACATGATTTAATTGTTCATTAGAGAATCAATGGTATTTAAAGGAAAAGATATTTCTAGAGGGGTATAACGGACTTTATGACCCAGCTCTAATTATGATCTATTTGTGAAGGATCACACTATATGCAATTAGCTCTATCAATGGACGCTGAGACTTCAGATTGTATAAACACGTCTACAGTTCTGAGAGTGCAGCCTCAGGTTTTTAGTGGAATAACTCCGAGGTTAATAATCATGAAATATTAATTAAAGAGTTTTAATTAATATTACTAAGTATTATTGGAGCTCAAAACTGTGGGTCCATTAGGTCCCCTTGCTAGCCCTTATGGTTGTTGGTGACGAGGGTCACGGTAGATTAATTGGAGGGTCCAATTAATAGTGTTACGAAAGTAATGTGATTTAAATAAAAGAGAATAAATAAATAATATGATTATTTAATTAATTAAATATTTAATAAAATAATAGAAATTATTAATTATTAATTATGAGGTCATGTGATTATAATGACTAGGGCAAAAGAATTAAAATAATTTGATTATTTTAAAAGTCCTAATAGTCAATTATTAAAGTCTTTAGGGAGACTAAAATAAAAAAAAAAAAAAAAGGATTAGGAATTCTGTTTTGACTTGATCAAAACTAAAACCCTAAAAAATTACTATATAAGTGTTATATAGGTAGGAAAAATCAACCGAACACACAAGTGAAAAAGAAAGAGAATTCGGCCACCAAAGAGAGAAGAAAAGAGAAAAAAAAAAGTTTTTTCTGACTCTCCCTTCTTTTGCATGATTCGACCGGTGTTCTTTTCACATGACCTCCATCTCTTGCCGTGACGTGCTCACACATACGTTGTTAGACCGCGGGTCATAACTTGGAAGATCTGATGGTAGATCTAGGAATCAGCAAAAGAAAATCAAGAAAAAGGTATGTAGTTTCTAAAGTCTTTTCTGCGTATATACAAGAACTCGTTCCTGATTGAAAAAAAGTTTTCAATATAAGAAAAATTTTTGAAACCCAATTCTGCATGTTATACAATAATCAAAATCTTTTCTAAAACTCCCTTCACATGCACTGTTGATTCAACCTCCTCTATACAAAATGGACACAGGGGATCAACGGGAACTTTATGAGTAAGAAGGTTACCTCTAGTAGGAATCCAATCTTTCGATGCCTTCTATAGGAACATTTTAACACGTGGAGGGACAGGCATACGCCATAAATATTTCCACCAAGCCTCATCACCACTTAGGCCAGAACAACTCGGAGAGACAATAGAAGACAAGCCTAGAAAATAGCCGCTTTGAACAAAATAGATACTAGAGTTCTAATACTACCAGATAAGAACATCATCCTGCTTAGAAGAGGCTAGATGAATACTAAGGATCGCGTTAGCATTGATTGGGGCAAAAGTATCCCGAATTAAATCTGTATTCCAAGAACCCGAATCAATTTTGAGCATACTAACCAAAGAGAGATCATGAGATCGTGGTGGACATAATAGCTGAAAAGAATTAGGCAGAGGGATCCATTTATCTTGATAGGTGAGAATTGAAGAGCCGTACCCCACCCTCCAACGCAAACCAGCAAACCAGACGCAATGAGACCCCTACCCCATATTAAAATTTTCCAAAGAAAATAACCCGAACTAGTGGATGAAGCATTAATAAAATCAGTTCTCAGGAAATAACAACTCTTAAGCACCCTTACCACAAGAGAGTTAGGATTTTTAATAAGGTTGTAACTCTGCTTAGCTAACAAAGCCCTATTAAAAATTGACAAGTTGCAGAAGCCTAAACCACCAGACTTTTTTGGAAGACAAAGTTTATCCCAAGAGCCCCAATAGAGCTTACAAGAATCCGCTGAACCTCCCTACCAAATCTAGCACACAGGAGATGAAGCTCATCGATTAAGGTCTGAGGCAATTTAAACAAAGTCATAGCATACATGGGAATGGATTGAATGACAGCTTTGAGCATAATCTCTCTACTACTAGCCGAGAAGATCTTGTCGCGCCAACCTTTTAATTTACTCCACAGTCGATCGATGATACTTTGAAACAATTGTTTCTTGTTCTTGCTAACAAAACTGGGTAAACCCAAATATTTTGTATGAGAACCCATCATTTGGACACCCAAGATCCGGGCCAAAGAAAGTCTCTCAACATTCGAAACTTGCCGACTGAAACATAAAGCGGATTTGCCAAAATTAACCATTTGACCCAAGGCCTTAGAATATTGATCTAGTATTTGCTTAATATTGTCGTATTGCTCTCGAGTAGCACACTAAAAGAGTAGGGTGTCATCTGTAAAGAAAAGATGTGTAATCTTAGGCCCAGAACAACTACACCGGAAACCATTGAAATGACCATCTGAGTCAAAAGCTCGAATTAAACTTGATAGGCCCTCTGCACATAACAAGAATAAGTATGGAGATAAAGGGTCACCCTAGCGCAGGCCTATAGAAGAACGTACTTCACCTGAAATCTCGCCATTAATAATAAAGGAGTATACCACAGATTTCACACAACCCATGACACGCGTGATCCAACGGTTAGAGAAACCAAGCTTCCACATTATACCTTCAAGAAAATTCCACTCCACTCTATTATAAGCTTTAGACATGTTTAACTTGAGAGCCAAAAAACCTTTCTTATCATTAACATCGCGTTTTAGAGCATGCATACACTCGAAGCCAATCATGACATTATTCGAAATTAGACACCCTGGAATAAAAGCACTTTGCGTTTCTGAGACAACCAAACCCAACACCATTCTCATATGATTTGCTAAAGCTTTGGATATAATTTTCGAGACCACATTATAGAGACTAATTGGCCATAAATCAGTAACAAGTGTTACCTGCTTCACTTTGGGTACTAAAGCAACCACCGTTTTATTGAAATAATCAATCGGGTGATTATCATTTAAATAGCCCAAGCAGGAGGCTATTATATCAGTACCTACAATGTCCCAATGTTTCTGAAAAAAGCTCGTAGGAAAACCATCCAAACTCGAAGCTTTAGAAGGGTGCATTTGAAACAAAGCTACACGAATCTCTTCAGCCGTAAAATTAGCATCTAGAGCAATCTTATTTGCCATAGGAAGCTAAGACTCTACAAAAGAAAGGACACCATCGAGATCATCTATGGACGGGTTCGAGGTTGTAAAAATGCTATCAAAATAATCTAAGACAATACGAGATAAATCCGATGGTCTCTCATACCAAGCTTCATTCGGATCGTAGAGTCCTCTGATGGAGTTCCTAGATCTCCTAATCGAAGCCTGTATATGGAAAAATTTAGTGTTCTGGTCACCCTCACGTAACCAGTTTACCCGAGAACGATCTCGCCAGTATACTTCCTCAGTATGAAGGTCCGTATCTAACTCTCTTTTGAGGCGTCTAATGCGTTGCCAAGACAAAGGTGCCGAGCCGCTGCCTTCAATAGCCAAAGCCCTCTTATTATTTTTAATTCACGAATTCAAGGTGCTACGCTTGGATATATACCATTCTTTAAGTTTGGTGGCACACAATTGCAATTTCTCACATAAACTCATAGAGCCAGGTAGCATAAAAATTGACTGCCAAGCCTCTCTAATCAAAGAATTGGACTCTTTCTCACTTACTTTATTGCATAACTTTACTTGTATAAAAAAGGATCTTCTCTCTCCTTCCCTGTTGCTCTCGTTTGAGAGTTTCACAGGCATGGTCTGTAGAAGCTAATTTCAACCCAATCTGGGTGTTTTTTCCACTCTTCTTGAGTGCTTGATTAGGGTTTCTTACCCTGGTGTGTTCAATTACATGGATCCAGAAGAAATTGCTCGAAGATGTGCGAGCCTTTCTCTTTTTGAAGGCAAAGTCCCTACTGTGAAGATAGATCCCAAACTCCATGTGAAAGGTGTGAGCGATGAGTTTGGTAGGGAAGATCGTGATCAACAAAGAGGTATACAGGGAATCGTTCAAGGGTGCGATCACTTCGATATGGAAACCGAGAAAATGAGTAACAATCGAGTCACTTGGTAACAACATGTTCATCTTCACTTTTCGATGCCTTTGGGATAGGAAGAGAATACTCGAAGGTGGCCCTTGGTCCTATGATAAATGCTTGTTGGTGTTGAAGGAGGTAAATGAGGTGGGGAAATTATCAAATTTGAACTTTGACAGTGCTCATTTACGGGTTCAAATGTTCAACTTACCGTTGGCTTGCATGAGTAGGGAGGTCGGTGAAGTGTTAGGAAACTCATTAGGTGTAGTCAACGAAGTTGATGTGGGTGTGAATGGAAATTGCTAGGGAAGATGCTTGAGAGTTCGAATCCTTCTGGATATCTCCAAACCACTCCAAAGAGGTCTGAAAGCAATGCTCAGGGATGATGGGGATGAAGTCTCAGTCTTGCTCTGCTACGAGAGACTCCCAAACTTCTGTTATTACTGTGGAAGAATGGCTGTTGAGGGACTGTACCGATGGAGATGGAAAGAAGAAGAAAGCTGCTACACTGCAATTTGGCAGCTAGTTGAGGGCACAGAGATTTAGCTCATCTGGATATTCGAAGGTTCACCAAAGCGACTCTAAAGGGGCTGCTGTTGACAAAATGGAGGAGATTGAGCAAAGTAGAGAGGCAACAAGGAGCACAGGGGCAGGTGATGGGATGCCACATAGTGATGCAATGCACAATTCAATTAATCTAGTGGAGGCAGTAGCTAATCCTTCCTCTCAACATGTAGCTCTAGCTCTGGACCCCATGGAATCTTCCTCTCTTAATCTGGAGAACACAGAAGCTGCCCCTAAAAATGCCCATAAGTCAAAATTCTATTGTGACACCGGTCCTGAAAACAGAAAAGAAGGAAGGCTTTGTAACTCCAACTAGTATTAATTTTGTGAAGATTGGAGCTACAGATTGCAATTTGAGTGGAACACGGGGAGGGGAGGACGACGGCTCTGTTGTGAGTTCTAATTCAGTAGGTCCGAATACTCAAATATGTGAAACGGAGGGGACTGATCCCACTGTTGGCTAGAAACAATGTCGCAGATCTGCCGATGGAAGAAGTGAAGCTCGGGAAGAGAGAAATCAGCTTTGAGACTGAAGAGGATGGACAGAGTAGGAAACGAGGTAAATGTCTTCCACTTTCACCTATTGATTTGGCGGTGGCTGGTCCCCAGCACCGCCATACATTATGAAAATATTATTCTTGAATGTTTGGGGGTTAGGAAATCTTCGAACATTCCATGCTCTATACAATGTGGTGCAGTCAGAGAAGCCTCCTTTAATTTTCTTATCAGAGACAAGAATTGATAGTAGATTTGCGGATAGAATTAAGTATAGTTTAGGGTTTCAGTGTTGTTTCCCTATTGATAGAAATGGTTTGGGCGGTGGTTTGATGTTGCTGTAGCGTGATTTGATTGATGTGTCGGTCCAATCTTACACAAAAGGGCATATAGATTCATTTGTGAGAGATTCAGACAGTAGTCTTTGGAGGTTTACGAGGTTTTATGGAGATCCCATTGCGACTAATAAGACTCATTCCTGGTCTCTCATACGTCGACTTACAGGGTTAAGTGACTTGCCCTGGTTTATTGGCGGTGACTTTAATGAGATTCTTAGGTGGAAGAAAAAGACTAGGGGGTCGTTTAGGAGTCATATGGCTATCTCTCTCTTCCGTGGGGTGGTGGATGATTGTAATCTGGTGGATATGGGTTTCAGAGGTCACGATTTCACTTGAAGTAATAGGCAAATGGGAGACAAACTTATCCAGGAGATATTGGATAGGTTTCTTTGCTGTATGAGATGGAGGGCCACCTTCCCTAATGCTGTCAATGTTCACTTAGATTGGGGTGGTTCGGATCATAAGCCTATTTTAATGGAGAATATTCGGATAGCTACTACTAAGGATTATATGGTGACTAACTGGACCTCCAGATTTCATTTTGAGGAAGCTTGGGTGGGGGAACCAGATTGTAAAGAGGTGGTTGAGAATGCCTGGAATGACACTCCTATAATCGATGGAGTTGCCGGCTTGGCCAGGAGTACAAGGAGTGTTTCTTTTAAGCTTGGGGAGTGGAACAGACTTAAGAAAAGATTAAAAAATAAAGAACTTAATGATCTCAAAAAAGAGCTGGAGCTTTTGTATAGAGTGGGTGGAGGGGTGAAGGTTAACCGTATTAGAACCGTGGAAAATAAAATTGATGATTTACTGGGTAATTTTAAGGTGTTCTGGAAGCAAAGATCTAGGGCGGACTAGCTGAGAGCAGGAGACAAAAATATAAAATATTTCCACGCCAGGGCCTCAGAGAGAAAGAAGAGAAATATAATTCTGGGTCTCATGGGCTCAGATGGGATTTGGAAAGAAAAGCCTGAGGAGGTTGAGAGACTGGTCACTGATTACTTTAGTAACCTGTTTTAGCTCTTCTTGCCCTACGGCCAAGATGATTGATAATGTGATTCAGGCTGTGGATACAAAAGTCTCTGCTGATATGAACCAGACTTTATTGGGTAATTTTACCGCTTCAGAGATCCTGCAAGCTTTGAAGCAGATGGTGCCTTCCCGCCCTATTTTATCAGAAGTTTTGGGGAGTGGTGGGTGATAAAGTTATTCAGGCTCTTCTGGATGTGCTGAATAATGGTGCTGATATGGGAGAAATGAGTAGAGCGGTCATTGCTTTGATTCCTAAGGTTAAATTCCCTATCCTAACAGATTGATCGCTAAAGTCCTAGCTAACAGACTGAAACTAATTCTTAATAATGTCATAGCTCCTAGTCAAAATGCTTTTGTTCCTGGTATACTCATTACAGACAATGTGGTGGAGGGGTTTGAATGCCTGCATCACCTCAATAATCGCAAGAAGGGTTCTAAAGGTTTGGCTGCGCTCAAACTCGATATGAGCAAGGCGTATGACATGGTTGAATGGGTGTTTTTACAGAAAATGTTGGATAAATTGGGCTTTAATCCCGGATGGACTAGTGAGGTTATAAACTGTATCACCTCGACTTCGTACAGCTTTCTTATCAACGATGAGCCAAAGGGCTCTGTCAAACCATCCAGGAGTCTGAGACAAGGTTGCCCTTTATCTCCTTATCTATTTTTGCTGTGTGCAGAGGGTCTCACTTCCTTGTTATCCAAAGTAGAGCTAGATAACAGATTACACGGGATCAAAGTGGCCAGAAACGTCCCTGCAGTTTCTCACCTCCTTTTCGCTGACGATAGCTTAGTTTTTTTTTATAGCTTCCTTGTGTGAAGGTCTGGCGTTGAAAGAGATTCTTCGAGCCTATGAGGCGGCATCAGGTCAAGCTATCAATTTTGAGAAATCTGCGCTTACTTTCAGTCCTAACACCTCCACGGGGACTATTTCTGCTGTTCGAAACCTTTTCAGGATTGATGTTGTTTCCAGCCATGATAAGTACCTAGGTCTCCCCTCCACGGTGGGAAGAAATAAAAAAGGAGTTTTTGGGAGCATCCTTGATATAGTGTAGAATAAGCTTCAAGGGTGGAAAGGAAGGCTTTTCTCTATAGGAGGGAAAGAGGTCCTTATTAAAGCTATTGCTCAAGCAGTCCCTGCATATGCTATGAGCTGCTTCAAACTCCCTGTATTTATTGGCCTAAAAGTTCAGAAAATGTATGCAAATTTTTGGTGGGGTTCGAGCCAGAAAAAGAGGAAAATGCATTGGTTCTCTTGGAAACAGTTATGTCAGCCTAAGGTGGAGAGGGGTATGAGGTTTCGAGATTTTCAAGCCTTCAATCAAGCAATGCTGGCTAAACAGGGTTGAAGGATTCTTCATGATCCCTCTTCCTTACTTTCTCGAGTTCTTAAGGCCAAGTACTTCCCTAACACCAATTTTTTAAAGAGTTCTCTAGGCTGGAAACCTTCCTTTGTTTGGAGAAGTATTCTCTGGGGCAGGGATGTGCTTTAAAGAGGTCTAAGATGGAAGGTTAGAGATGGTCAAAGCATCTCGGTTTATGATGACCCCTTGATACCAAGGGCCTCTAATTTCAAAGTTTATTCCCCTAGACTTCTTCCGGATGGAACTTCGGTTTCTGCTTTGATTGGAGTCCCAAGTATTTGGAGCAGGGATTTCGTGCAGTTTTATTTCAGACCTGAAGAAGCCGCTACTATTTTGAGTATCCCCGTATGCTTTAGTCCCCTTACGGACATTCCGACTTGGCACTTCGACAAGAAGGGTTGCTTTTCTGTCAAAAGCGCTTACAGGTTAGCTTTGAATGCTAACAATTCTGCCTCCCCTTCGGGTTATGGAGTCCTTCCCCCTTAGTGGAAGAAGCTCTGAACCCTTTAACTTCCCTTCAAAATTAAGATTTTCTATTGGAGGGCTTATAGGGAAGCCTTACCAACTAAAGCCACCCTTTTTAAGAGAGGTATTGGAGATTCTAATTTGTGCCCCTTTTATTCCCGCCTCCCTGAGTCTTCAGATCATGCTTTATGGGGTTGTAAAGCCCGCAGCTCATCATGGAATGAGTGTCCGTTCTTCTCCGAGCTGAACTCCTTCCCTGCTGTGGATTTTCTCTATAGAATCGTTTGGGTCTCCTCTTGCTGTTCTCTTAAACAGCTGTTGTTTTTTGTTGTTAGGTCTTGGTTTGCTTAGAGTTCTAGGAATTTGATCCTGCATAATTTATCCCCTCCTCCTACTCGTGATTTTTGGAGTATAGCTGTTTGTTTTGTTGATTCCTTACTGGTTCCTATTCAGATTCCCTTACAAGTTGAGAGTATTGGTAGGGCCGTCCCTAGGTGGTCCCCACCTTCAGTTGGTTTCAAGGTTAATCTAAACGCAGCTGTGGATGCAGTCTCGGGTCGTTTTGGTGTTGGTATTGTCATTAGAGACCAGCAGGGTTGTTTGAAGGCTGCTACTTCTTTAGCGTTTCGTGATTTTTTTCAGTGTGATTGCTGCTGAAGCTAAGGCTGTTCTTGAGGGCTTTAGATTAGCTGTTGATTCTAGCTTTTCTCCCTTCTGTGTTGAGTCTGATTCTCTTCAGGTTGTGAACCTTTGTAGTGACCTTTCTTCTTCCAAATGTGAAGAGGATAGTGTCATTCAGGATATTTTGTTTCAGTTTGGTTTTTTTGTTAGCTCCTTAGCTTTTGTTTCCAGGAGTTGTAATTTTGTTGCGCATAGCCTTACTAGAAAGGCTACCGGGGTTTCTTCAAACTTTGTTTGGACTTGCTCCTTCCCTGACTGGTTGATTAAACTAGTTAAGGAGGACTTTTATTGTGCTGTTTCTTGATTAATATATTCTCCTTTCAAAAAAAAAAAGAAAAAAAGAATTGGACTCTTCATCATCATCCCAATATGAGTCATAATGGAAACGTCGTGAAGCAACCCTCCTATGCGAAAGTGTGCTGGCTGGAAACTAAAGTAAAATAGGGCGGTGATCTGATCCCCAAAAATTTAAGTGAGTAGATAAAAAAGTAGGAAATAAATTCCTCCAACCCAAGTTACAAACCCAACGGTCAAGCCTTTCAAGAATTAAAGACGAACCCTCACGACAATTGCTCCAAGTAAAATCCGGATCATCTAAAAAACAATCATCTAACACTTGGCGAAAATTAGCCATTAAGTAGCCGTGGTGAGGATTTCCACCCAATTTCTCAGAGTCTACCAAGATTTCATTAAAATCACCACCAATCAACCAAGGAAGATCGTAGAGGCTATTAAGACGTTGCAGAAGAGTCCAAGTGTGAATTTTCTACGTAGTCTCAGGGTGATCATAGAAACCCTAAACCACCAAACCTTTGACTCATGAGATGTTACCCTTGTATCAATATGGAATTCAGAAAACGATAGCAGCTGCACATCAATGCTAGCATTCCAAAAAAGACATAAACCCCCTCGATGATCAACACAATCAACAACTAACTTACCAACAAAACCAAAACGAACTCGAATTTTTTATAACATCACGTGATCAGAAAGTGTCTCCATGAGGAACATTAAATCAGGTCGGAACTCTCGCACAAGCGAGTGTAGGACCCTGAACGTTCGCGAATTCCCCAATCCACGAACATTCCAGCATAGGATTTTCATAGCGACTGGTTGGCCGGAATAACCTGGCCTGCCGATATAATATTAGTATTTGAGACAATACTTCCAGAGATATCACTTGTCAAAACCAGGTCGACAGCTTTCAACCATTTGTGGCTTGAGTTATCCTTTCCCAGCTGTTTGTGCAGAGAGAGCAGTCATAGGAACCGATTTTGGGGCCAACGGTAATATAGGATTTAGGGACGGATCAGTTGAAGAAAGATTCTTACCGATCTCACCGGGAACAGAGGAAGCAGGGGCAATAGGTGGAGGGTTGTTCTCACCAGCAGCGCTTTCAGATAGAAGACTTAAGAAGAGTCCAGGTGCATGCAGGGGTACATGCAGACCATTATGTAAAGATTGAGCATGCTGGTCCACGTCCGTATTTCGACTCAAGTCATTAGAGGTGAGGTCACGTTCATTCGTGGGAGATCCTTGTGGAGGGTTCACATCATCTGCCAACAATTCACATTTATCACGTCTGTTATTATAGTTAAAGTTAGCATTCCTTGCTGGACTACTTGCACGAAGCCAAGACCTAAACATCTCTTGATTAGAGCTAACGTTACTACCTTCATTATCCACCGGGCAGGCGCGGATAACATGGCCAATATGGCCACATCAAAAACAATATTCGGGTAAGCGCTCATACCTAAGTAACATAATTGTTTTAGTCCCATCGCCAGATAAATCAACTTTAAGATACCGTTTCAGAGGCTTCAAAACATCAATGGATACCCGCACTCGTAAATACCTACCTAGGGAGTCTCCAGTCGCACCCACGTCAATATCAACGACCTTACCAATTAGGTTACCCAGGAACATACCAATCTCACGATTCATGCATAACAAGGGAGCATTATGGATTTGAATCCAAAACTCTGATCGGTGAAAGGCCAACCCAGTAAGCAACCCTAATCCACGCGGTTGCTCTAACACAATGAGCGAATTATCGAAGCTCCATGGGCCACCTGTCAAGACCGTAGATCAAGTTGATTCTTGAAATAGAAAGCGAAGATGTTATCCTAAATCAACTCAATCTCCATAGTTTGTGTAGGTTGCAAAATCTACGGTATAATGACATGGAAAGCTTCCCTCTTGATGACCTTACTCGCCATAACAGGGCCAAAGAGACATAAGGCCAGTTTACACTTACCAACCTCCTTCAATGGGGCACTTATAGAATAAAGCAGCTCCTTATTTCCTTGTATGCTTAAGACAACGCATAAAGTTGCGATTTCCTCAGGATCCATATGGAAAGACAAAACTATGTTTATTAATGATATTTATAAAGATGATATAAAATTAGTCGAGTAGTATTCTATTTATACCCACACTATTAAAAAATATAGTCTTTGAATCGTATTCACTTTTTTCATATTCTAAATCTGTACTTCGTATTAAAAATTACAAAATTATAATGGGTGGGCAGCATATTTCATCATAACATTATCACATTGGTAAGTTAAGTTAAACTCTATTTATTAATTGTAATTTTAAAAGCTTGACGACAAAAAGAGAGAGAGAGGAGCTTTTGTTATTTTTCATGATGTTTTGTTAATTAATTAATTTAATATACACTCGATGTACACACTAAGTCAAAGTGGGTCGATCCCATAACTAATGGTGATTTTTATAATATATTTTTTTGGTTTTATTTTTTTTTTGACAATAAAAGGAATATGTCAAGCACTTCACTTCCATCAAGGTTGCTAAAACTATGCCGATAAATGTGCTATTAAATATATGAGAATATCAATTAATTTAAAAATATATATATATTTTTGGGTAAATTAAAAGATTAAATGCTCACCAGAGGTCCATAGTACATTGGCGGTACATGGTAAACTTTGTAGTAAATTTAAAGATATAATAATAATGTTGTATTTTACCAATGCTAGAATAAAAAGATGCCACATGCATTTGGGTGTGCATGTGCATATTAATTTTTAATTATGTCTTTTTTTTGTCTTTTCTTCAAGCTATAAAGAAAATAAATATTTATTTAATTTTTATCAATGGATAATTCGTAGAAATGTTTGGTTAATTTGATTGTAGAAAACACTATAGAGTATAGTGGTTAAAAATTCTTCTTAAAATTGTTTGCACATCTCCAATAATACTCTATTTTAGAATATAAATTTTAATTTAGAGTATGTAGTGATCCAACAATACTCCAATAATTATTTTAAGAGACTTGATAATTGATATTTTCATTTTATCCTTATGTCCATAGTTATAAATAAATATTGGATATTGATATTTTTTATACCTTTTAATTAAATTTAATTAATATATAATAAATTCTAATTTATAAATTCTATTATCATAAAAATTATACCATTACAATGGTCTCATCTAAATCTTTAAAATGACACTAATATTAAATATTTAATTCTTTTTAAAAAATTGAATAATTGTTATTCCTATAGTTTATATTATAGACATATTAATAATTATAAGTTAGTACTAAAATAAAGACCGAAATAATTATAGTCAAATAAATCTAAAATTTGAAATGAAAATTACAAATTACATAAAAGTATTACAATAAGGATAAAAAAAAAAACTAACAAGTCTAGCAACATTAAACATAAACACGTAATGTTCAATGCATTAATATTTTGGAAAGTCATCCAAATGGCCTCCATGTCCATAAAAAAATTGGCCAAAATTATCAGTCAGTGATCCTTATATTTAGGAATTGTAAGTTTTTTTTCACTAATTTCCATCTTCTTTTTCGGAGGAACTCGCGTTCGTTGAGTTTTTTTTTATGAAATCCAAGTCTATCCTCATAATTTTATTCTCTTCACGTTCACGTCGAATCGCTTCACGTTCATTAAAAATTAGGTAGGGAAAATTAGTGGAAAAATGTTAGATGGTAAAAATTAGGTAGAAAAATGATTGATGAACAAATTAGATAAAAATATATGAGAAAGTATTACATTTTTTATTAGTTCATGAATTAAGATGGCCACGGTTCGGTTCAAACCGCACCGTTGTTCGGAGCCGGACGACTCGGTTCCGATTAGGAACCGAGAGTCGAATATGGACCAGGCAGTCCCGATTCCGATTTCAACTTTTTTAGAATAGGAACCGCCGATTCCAAATTTAAGAAAAAAAATTTAAAAAATAATATAACTACGCAACGCTTATATGGCCCAACAACAACATTGCTGTTTAACCAAATTTTTTAAAAAGAAAGCAAAAAAAAAAAATTTCGAAACCAGTTCTGGAACTGGTACCCCAAAGTTCCGATTTCGGTTTCCCTACGTAGGGGAACTGAAACCGCCGGTTCCAAAATCGTGGCCACCCCTATTTATGAATGTAAAAAAATTTAATGTGAGAAAATTAATCTAAAAATTTAAGTGAAAATGTAAATTAAAAAATTATATAATAAATTCATACATTAATAAAATTGTATTACAATTTTAATAAAAAGTTAAAAAAAAAAATTAAAATAGTATTTGTAAAAACTGTGTAAAAATAAAGTCATATGAAACATAATTTATTGAAAGAATGTGAAAATAATAATAAAAATATAAGATTTTTTTAAAGATAAAGATAGAGATAGAAAGTATTGTTGGAGTGAAATTTGTTTAGAAATGGAATATTGGGAGAGTATTTCAATTTGGCTCTCTAAAATAGAAATAGAGACCTTGTAGGAGATGCTCTAATGGTATTTAAATCAAGCATGGTACTAAAACATGTCTCAAAACCCGTAAGGGACCCAAAAATCACTCTAAAATTGTCCAAGACCAATTGGGACCAAGTCAAACATGGGCCAAGTTAAAAGTGTCACTCACCAAGTTAGTGATGTCACTTTATCCCAAGAATCATGAGATCAGCCTATGATCTCGACCCATAATCTCAGGGATCATACTAACGGGCTCAGGCCTCCTCATATAAATAATGGGTTCAAGGCTTAAACGTTTTACACTTAAAACTCGGTCTCATTGATTTTCTTATTCTTTCACTCTTACTCATAGTAGAACCTATATTTTGCTAGCCTATTTGTCGAACAAAGCACCCTATCAACGTCTCCACCAGCTATCAGCCTTATCCTCGATTCCACCAGCCATACTCCTTTACGGTCCTCACCATTTTTTTATCTACATTGATGTATCCAGGTTTTATATCCCTACGCTTGACACCCCCACATCGACCTACGATTTTTTCACCTTAAACTTTACTTGTCCTACATATTTTTCTCAAATTTAATTGAATTGAGCGTTGAAATCCATTTGGTTGGCATCACCTGGGTGACCCTAGTGCTCTACGTTCACCCTTTAAGGTTTTGCATATTGTTGGGGCTCACCTTTAGATCAATTTACCATCTACAGTGAGTCGATTAGAATTGGATTAAATGAAGTAAAATACAAGAGATTTGAATACAACATATATTATTAGTAGTTTTTCTTTCAAATTAAGATTAATGAAAATCGTTGAAAATGACTAGTAATAAAAAATAGTCTTCTCTCTAGTTTTCTCTTTGGAGAAAACCTATTGTAGAAGGAGGTGTCCTTTTTGGGTTTTCGTCTTCCATTTTTGGAAGTAGTGGGTCTTCCTCTTTCTTTTCCCTTTCTTCCTCTTTTCTCTTGCTTTCTTCTTCTGTGCTTGTACTCTGGTTTCACTGTTTTGCTGTGAGGTTTTCTTTTTAGGCCCTGTTGATCCTTCAGGTCTGGTTGTTTCTCTTTGCTGTTATGGATACGGAGGAGATTTCTAAGCTTTGCGAGATGCTCTCTTTGTCCAATTTGGATGGCCCTGTCCTTGAGATTTTAGGGGTGGCCCAGATCGAGGGGATTCAAGGGTTAGCTTACAGTTTGGTAGGAAAGATTTTGGCGTGTAAGCAGATCAATAAAGAGGCGTTTAACTCTGTTATTGAATAGATCTGGAACACGATTAAAGAAGTGGATATTGAAATGGTTAGTGAGAACATATTTATTATGGCTAGGGGTCCATGGCATTTTGATAACTGCCTTATTATTTTGGAGGAGCCTGTTGGACCTGGGGAGGTGAAGGATATGAAGTTTGATAGAACTAGATTTTGGGTTTAACTTCACAATATCCCCTTAATATGTATGAATCGTAAAATTGTGGAGATGCTAGCTGGTAGAATTAGGTCGATTATTAAAATTCCTTCTAGTGATGATGGTTGTTGGGGGAAATTCATTAGAGTTAAGATTGATATTTATGTTAATAAGCCTCTGAAAAGGGGTCTGAGAGTCTGGATTGGAGAGTTCGATGCTCATATCACTATTATTCTGAAATATAAGTGCCTCCTGAAATATTGTTTTTCTTGTGGTCATCTGGGGCATTCTTTTCATGAATGTCTTGCTCAAGTTTCTGGGTCTGGGATTAGGGGTAAGGGAGATCATAAATTTGGGGCTTGGATGCATGCGTCGCCTCTGGATCGTTTTGGTGGTAAAAAACAGAGGAGAGATTTTTTCTGGTGGTTATGATCAGGGAGGTTTTAAACTTAAACAGACGAGTTCTACTCAGGCTCAAAACACTGTTCCAGATAAGGATAATTGTAGAGAATGGGAGGGGAAGGGTTCTTCTGGTTCTTTAGATCTGGGTAATATTCCTCGGCAGGAAGCTTTGTTTGATTCAGGTGACAGGGGTGTGTTGGCCGTTGAGGAGGTTAGTGTGGTGGTCCCTAATTCTGTTAATAGTGGTAATGAATGTGCTGGCTCACTCATTTCTGGTAAGGGAATTTCAAACAAGAAATTATTGGATACGGTAGAGACTACGGTGGCTTTTGGTAAGGGCATTTTTTGTTCGAAATTGATTGAGGTCCCTGTGGGTAAATTGGCTGAGAGTGAAGGGGCAGTTTTGGCTTTACACTGTAGTGAGTTGGCTCCACCTGGCGAGATGATTCAGCTTGTTCCATATAAGGTAGTTAGTTCTAATATTTTGGTAGGTGATAATTTGTCTGGGCCTACTTCTCTGGACCAAGAAGAGGTTTAAAACCCAAACAAACCCATAGGGAGAAGATGGAAAAGGGCAGCCCGTGGAGGGCCCAATCCAATGTTGATAGACAGTCAACAGTACCATTCTCGAAGGAAATCTCCTACTCGAAGCTATTCGAATGGTGCTAAGTCTAGTAAGTCTCCTACTTCACCCTATTTTATAATTAAGCGTAAATTAGTTCTTTCACTTATTTGTCATGAGGAGATTGGTTCTAAAAGGAAGGTGGGGTTCTCTTATAAAGTTAGAGATGTGAAGAAGGGTAGGTGGGAGATGTAGGCTATTCTTAATGATTCGGCGGAGCCTGATGTTCAAGCCCGCTGGCAACAATGAGTTCCCTTTGCTGGAATGTACGGGGACTGGGGAACCCTCGTACAGTGGCAGGACTTAGGAAGGTTCTACATAAATTTTCCTCTAGCTTGGTCTTTTTTCTATGAGACTAGGCTTTATGGTTCTTGAGCTGATAGAGTGTGGAAGCAATTGGGTTTTCAGGGAGGGATTCATGTTGATTGTGAGGGTAAAAATGGTGGACTGATTCTAACTTTGAGGGATGATCTTGAGGTTTCGCTTTTGTCTCTTTCGAAAGGGCATATTGATGTTCTAGTTAAGGATGTTTTTGGTTCTCGATGGCGATTTACGAACTTCTATGGGAACCCTTTTTCTCATCTTCGTTCTGAGTCTTGGGAGCTTCTTCGTAGATTGCACAAGGTTAATTCTTTGCATTGGCTCTGCGGAGGGGATTTTAACGAGATTTTGCAAGGTAGGGAGAAAGCGGGAGATTATGTTAAATTTGTGGCAGGTATGAGCAAGGTAGGGAGAAAGCGGGGATTTTCGTTTAGTTGTTGATGACTGTAAGCTTTTCGATCTTGGTTTTTCGGGTCCTCTTTTGACCTGGAATAACAAGCGTGGAGGGGATGGTAATATGCAGGAGAGGTTGGATAGGTTTTTGGGGAGTCTTAGTTAGACTCGTTTGTTTCCAAATGCTTTAGTATAACACTTGGGATTCCAGTTTTCAGATTATAGGACTATTTTGCTTAGATTTGAAGGGGTGGTTATGTGGGTTTCTAAGGAGAAGAAATTTAGGTTTGAGCCTTTTTGGCTAAAGGATGATGAGTGTTTGGAGGTGGTGTCTTTGGAGTGAAAGGCTTTTAGTGAGAGGGGTTCAGTTACGGGTATTGCTCAGAAGTTAGTGGCTTGTGCTGAGAAGTTAAAAGTTTAGAATAGGGCGAAATTCGGTTTACTCAGGAAGAAGATTCATGGCCTACTTCAAAAAATTAATGACTTACACCCTTTGTGTTTTGATTCTCATGGTACGGAGGAGATTAGAGTTCTTAAGAATAAATTGGAAGGTTTGCTTGCTGATGAGGAACGTTTTTGGAAACAATGCTCTAGGGTTGACTGGCTCTCTACAGGGGACAGGAATTCGAGATTTTTTCATCTTAAAGCGACTGCTAGAAAGAAGAAAAATCAGATTTCTAGATTGGTGGGAGAGGATGGAGTATCGGTTGACATTGAAGAAGGGATGGGCAAAATTGTTAATGATTATTTGTCTTCTTTGCTTTCTTCTTCTAATCCATCCGAAGAGGATTTATTGGCAGCTACTTAACATATGTCAGGTTCTCTCAATGAACAAATGATTTCTCTTCTCTCAGCTCCATTCACTCCTGAAGATATCAAAAGGGTTGTGTTCGGTTTAGGGGCTACTAAAGCTCCAAGACCAGACGGTTTCCACATAATATTTTATCAGAAGTTTTGGCATATTGTTGGCTCGGATGTTATCAGTGTTTGTTTATGCATTCTGAATGGTAGGCGGTCGATTAGTGAGTTGAATTCTATAGATGAGGTGTTAATTCCCAAGAAGAAAGATCCAGACTCGATGAAGGATTTCAGGCTAATTAGCCTTTGTAACGTCTTGTACAAGGTGGTCTCTAAAGCTTTATCTAATAGGCTCAAATTGGTCATCCCCTCTTTAATCTCGCCCAGTCAGAGCGCCTTCATTCTGGGAAGGCTTATTTTAGATAATGTTCTGGTGGCTTTCGAAATGCTCCACTCTATTAGTAAAAAGAAATCTAGTCAGAGGGGGGTTGCGACTATTAAACTCGACATGAGCAAAGCGTATAACCGTGTGGAGTGGTCCTTTATGAAGTCGGTGATGGAAAAGTTAGACTATCCACCCAAGTGGATTTTGCTGGTCCAGGACTGTATATCTACAGTTAAGTTTTCTTTTGTCCTGAATGGTTCGACTGTGGGTAGTGTGGTGCCTTCTAGGGTGTTTCGACAAGGGTGTTCTCTTTCCCTTTTTTTGTTTGTGCTGTGTGCAGAGGCTCTTTCCTCTCTTTTGTAGGGGGCTGGTCTGGCTGGGAATTCAATAGGGGTACGATGTAGTAGAAGAGGACCTATCATCAACCATTTCTTCTTTACTGATGATAGTGTTGTTTTTTACAATGCTTCTACCCTGAGCTGTGAGGTTCTTAAAAGAGTTCTTAACACTTATCATAGGGGTTCAGACCAACAAATTAACCTCCAGAAATCTTCTATCACCTTCAGTCCAAATGTCAGTACTGAGTTGAGCTCTACTATCTTATCAAGTCTCGGTTTGGGGGGCAATCATTTGCATGATAAATATTTCAGTCTCCCTACGATGGTTGGTAAAAATGAAAAGAAAACTTTTAATCTGTTGAAGGATAAAGTGTGGAAAAGACTGTGTAGTTGGAGAGGCTCTTTGTTTTCTATGGGAGATAAGGAAATCCTCTTCAAAGCCGTGGCTCAAGCGGTTCCTACGTATACGATGAGTATTTTCCAGCTCCCTTTTACTTTGTGTCATGAGCTAGGTTCTATGATTATGAATTTTTGGTGGGGTTCTTCAGAGAGTAAGAGGAAGATCAGCTGGGTTCATTGGAAGAAGTTGTATACGCCTAAAGCACAGGGAGAGCTGGGTTTCAAGGACTTGATTGCTTTTTAATCAAGCCTTCTTAGCCAAACAATTTTAGAGAATGGTTAGCAATCCTTTTTCTCTCGCTGTGCAAGTCTTTAAGTTGAAATATCATAGGGGTGTGGATCTTTTGAAGGCAGGTCTGAAGCAAGGCAGTTCCCATCTTTGGTGAATTCTTCTGTGGGGCCGAAAGCTTTTGGTTAAAGGCCTTTGATGGAGGATTAGTGATGGCGAGAACATTAAAGCTTTTAGCAATCCTTGGTTGCCTCGTCCAGTTTCTTTCAGACCCGTGTCTCCTTTGCCAGCCAAAGAGATTAGAGTGGCAGACTTTGAATGTTTCCTTAATCAAATAGTTTTTCCTGAATATCGACAGAGACCTTATACTGAGTATCTCTTTGAGTCTTAGGAAGTATTCGGACTGCTTGGTGTGGCATTTTGATAAGAAAGGTGATTACAAGGTCAAGAGTGGCTACAAGGTTGCTCTGCAGTCGAAATACAGTGAGGCTGGTTTGTGTTTGGTTTCTGATCATAAATGGCAGTTCAGTATCTAGAATGCTAATATTCCTCTGAAGGTTAAGGTTTTTGTGTGGAGGGTTTGCAACGAAGCCATTCCTTCTTTGACTAATTTGGTCTCTCGGAAGGTTTTGGTGAGTTCTTGCTGCAAAAGGTTTAAGTCAGCCCTAGAAAAATCCAGCCATGCTATTTTCGGATGTGAGCAAGCTGTTGCTGTTTGGTCTCAAATAGTGGTTAGGTCTCTTCTTTTAGGTTTTTTTTTTTATCTCTCCCCTGTGTTGATATTCTTTGCTGGTTGCAGTATAATGTTCCCCCAGATGTCTTTGATTTCGTTTGTGTTGTGATGTTGTGCATTTGAAGTGAAATGAATTCATAAGGGAACTTGTCGAGGTAGTCTGGATGTGTTGGCTTGGGCAACCAGGTTCTTGGTAAAGTTTCAGAAAGCTCGTAGGTCTACTGATCCTTAGGTTTTCCAGCGGGCTGTTTTTGTTGCTCCTTCAGTGCCTTGGCTGCCCCCTCCTCCAGGGGAGTTGCTTCTTAACACGGATGCAACGGTGCGTCCTAGTTCTGATCATATTGGTCTTGGGGCTGTTATCCGTAATGAGTTTGGGATAGTAGTGGCTGCTCTTTCTAAACCTTTTGTTGGATCCTTTTCTACGGAGGTTGGGGAATACTTGGCTTTAAGGGAAGGTTTGTTTCTGGCTAAGCAGTTGGGTTTAGCTGTTCATCGTGTGGAATCAGATGCAGCCAATGTTATTTCTAGTGTCAACTTTGTTGTTGATTCGCTTGAGGTAGCTGGTCTGATTATTTTTGATATTCAGTCCTTATGTAGGGAGGTTGGGGTTCATGCTATTTCTAGAAATAGGAATAGGATGACACATTCCCTTACCTCTCAGGCTTGTTCCTCTTTTAAGGATTCTCTTTGGCTTGATCAAAGGCCTTGTTGTTGTGTTTCTCTTCCCTAATGGAAGGTTTTGTTCCTTTCAAAAAAAAAAAAGATTAATGAAAATCATTTTAGGGATAGATCTCCATATTATTTTTTTAGCCATTGGCACATATGAATAAAGAAATTTCATTATGAATTTATGATCATTCTACAACCAACTTTTTTTCTCGTCTGTTTTTTATTTTATTTTTATCTTAAATCTCTAAACGAAAGCAACAGAAGCGTGTTTATTCATGATACGCATCAATTGATTATTACAGATGGTGATATAGTAACGACTATACATAAATAAACAAACAAACATTTAGGGATAGGTCTCTATATTTAAGTCATTGGCGCATCAAAATAAAGAAATTTCATTATGAATTTGGGGCATCAAAATAAAGAAATTTCATTATGAATTTATGATCATTCACATTCCGCAACTAACTCTTTTTTTTGTTGTTTCTTAAATTTATTTTTATCTGATGACTAAATGACATATCTGAATGAAAGGAACGGAAGAGTGTTTATTTACGATGCACATTAAGTGACTATTACAGATGGTGGCATACTAATAAAAATACAAAAATAAACAAACAAACATTATTTTTTAGTCATTGGCACATGGGAATAAAGAAATTTCATTATGAATTTATGATCATTCTACAACCAACTTTATTTTTGTATTTTTTATTTTTATTTTTATTTGATCACTAAAGGACATCTCCCTTAGTAAAAGAAACTATAGACTGTTTATTCACGAAACGCGTCAAGTGACTACTACAGATTGTGACAATACAACAAACAAAAAAGTGAAGAAAGAATGGAAAGTAATTATCTTATTAAAGTGAAAGAAATTAGCACAAACCATTGAATGATCTAAATTGATAAGAATTAATTAGAAAAGAAAAGACCTTGATTATATACGACTATATTATCTTATAGGTCATGTTAATATGTGCCCTTAGATCATATATTAATAATCAAAATTTATATATATTTTTTTATTTACTTGCTCATATGTGCCTTAGGACAGCGTTTTAGAATTTTTCATGAGATTGAGTTTTGACTTTGGAAACAAACTGTTTGATTGATTTAATGTGTATCTGCCCTAAGGAACACAAGTTTTACGTGCTTTTCAATTGAAGGCATCACATCAGCATATATAAAGTTGACTGAGCATCTACACGCACCGAGTTCAAGTGGGGTGGACTGATGATGTAAAATTTTCAGAATCTCGCACTTTTCTTGAACGAGATATTGCAACTCTAAAGTCGTAGATTTTCACTATTGTAAGTTAGATTTTAAACTGTAAGAGAGTTAAACAAGAACTGCCTTGAGTCCAAAGCTACCTCAGCTGGTGCAGCTGCTGCTGGGAAACAGATTTCTATTAAGAGTTTTGGAAGCAAGCATCATACTCTTCTTGCTTCTCTTGCATCAGCCTCTTGATCATTCATCATATTCAATCATGACGATCGTATGATGACTGATCAAGGTGAAAGTTGAGGTTCCATATCAAAAGGAGTGCTGCTATAGAGGAGTGCAGCTGAATTTCTAGGGAAGTTAGTTATTGATTCTGAATTGTAAATAAGGTTTTATTATGAATGATCAATGTAGTGTGTGGAATATTTCTCTGAAATCTGTAACTCCATTCATGAATGAGAAAAGCTTATGAAGAAAGCTGAAATTTCACACAAGCATTTTAACGAATACTCTCTCACTTTTATCAAACAACTTTGCATATCAATCTTTACATAAACAATAAAATAAATTATAAATTTATACCGATCAAGAAATAGTAAAGCATCTTTAACGCTGTTATGCATTTCTTTTACTTTCTCATTATGGACACATCAATATTTCTAATGAGATTGGATCTACTTTGATTAAAAAAAAAGGTAAATTTATAAATACTCTCGTCTCTAATGCAATTATCTAAAGAAAAATATGAATCCACTGTAGGACCAATCACCATAAAATATCTCGCTCACTATCTCTCATATTTTATTTTACCACATTTTATAACCAATCACAAGAAATAGCAATAAATTATTTTTGTGGGAAATATTGAGGAGTCTTCTACTTGCCAAGCTGGGCAAGTCCTGCATAGCAACAAAGCACAGTAACTCAAGAGTGTAGCACAAGCAACAAGCTCTACTTGTAACCTGGTGCAGGTTCTTCACAACAATACTCACAAGAGTGCATCACATACTGGGAGCAATGATGCACAACAACTTAAGAGTACATCACAAGCAACAGCTGTTGATATGTATATTGATGTTGATTCAGTAGTTGGTGTTGTGCACAAAAGAATGATACACGATTTCAAAGCTCAAGCACTTGATTGAGAGTCTTCCAGCTTGTAACAAACTTATAGCAACCTTGTCAGATGTCTTTGTTTGATAGGGCCAGCTTAGTTGGGCAGTTATTATTATCACAAAAGTTTGTTAAGTTCATCAGGCATTTGTATAAATACTCTTATACCTGATTACTAATTAATCAAGAAGAGCGTACACATTGCTACCTCTTAGATTTCTCTTATATGCTTTAAGTTTTACATGGTATCAGAGCGCTAGGAGATCCAATAATGGCGGCTTCAAGATCGAGTTCAAATGACAACAATGGTGGTAGCTCTTCTGTGATAAATTAGGTACAACAATCTTCATTTTCATCACACTTCAACTTCAACTTGCCATTGAAACTCGATCAAGATAACTATATACTTTGGAAGTAACAAGTGCTGCCTGCCATTAGAGCTTATGATCTTGAAGATTTCATACTAGGAGAGTCTAGAAGTTCTGCAAAGTTTGTAGAAACTAGAAATGAAGAATCTGGTGAAACTCTCAAAACTATGAGCAATGATTTTCATCAATGGAAGAAAACTGATCAACTCTTTCCATGTTGGCTTAGGTCTACACTAAGTCCTACTGTAATTGGCCAAGTAACACAGTGTGTTACATCATGTGAGATACGGTTTGTGCTTAAGAGGATGTATTCACAACATTCACTAGCAAAAATCATGCAAATTTGTGCCCAAATTCAAGGAACCAAGAAAGGTTCAATGACAATAATTTAGTATGTGCTAAAGTTGAGAACTCTTGCAGACACATTAACAGCTGCTGGACAACCAATGAAGGACAGAAACTTGTTGCTAAGTATATTACAAGGTTTAGGCAATGAATATTATGTTGTCATAGTAACCATCACAGCTCTTCAAAGTACAATCTCTCTTCAAGATGCTTAATTCTTGTTGATGAGTTATGAAGCAAGATTGGATCAATGAAATTCCTCTGCATTTCTTGCTCTTACAAATGCATCTGCTAGCTATGTTCAAGCTGGTAATGGCCGAGGAACACAACAATACAATAGAGGAAGAAGAGGTCAAGGTAAAGGCAATGAAAGGGGCAGAGGAACTATGTGTCAGCTGTGTGGGAAGACATTGCATGATTTAGCTATTTGCTATCATAGGTTTGATCAAAACTTTCAAGGGAACAAAGTAAATCACAATTAAAATGGTGAAGGCTATCAAAGAGGCTATCAAGGTCATACTAAAGCCAATAATCCAATTAATGGACCTTAAAGACAGTTTCAAGGAAACTTTCAAAGTAGTGTGCCTCAGAATGGTAAAGGTTTTCAAGGCAACATCTCTCACACAAACTCAGATCCTATTGCGTCTCCATCCACAGTAGCTGACCCAGCTTGGTACATTGATAGTGGTGCTACAAACCATATCACAGTTGATCTCAACAACTTGTCCATGAAGAATGAATATATAGGTAATGAAAGACTTACTGTTGGCAATGGTAATCTCATTCTCATTTCACATTTTGGTGGTTCTATTATACCATCTTATACATCATCTAGGCCTTTTTACCTTAACAACATTCTTCATATGCCTAAGATTACCATAAACTTGCTTAGTATCTCACAATTCACCGAAGATAATAATGTTATAGTTGAGTTTAATGTTGATTTTTGTATGATTAAAGATCAAAATTCAAAGAAAATCCTGCTTCAAAGAGCTCAGAGAAATGGGCTGTATCATATTGATTTGTCACTTCAATCTCTGAATTCCAATTCATTTTACAACTCTATGTCTAAGTCCAAGTTTGTTGTCTATTTTTCTGATTTATGCTATGATCATTCTACTGTTTCAAATCAGCACTCTTTAGCTGATTCCTGTAAAGTTTCTAACTATGTTGAAACTTGTAATGATTACTTGTTGTGTACATATTTTGATAATAAGACTAAAACCACTGATGATTATACTACTACTTGTTGTGCTCCTACTTGTTTGTCTACTGCTTCTTCTCAACTATATACTGATCACACAAGTTCTAATATTGATTTGTGGCATAGAAAGTTAAGACATCCTTCCTCTCGGATTCTTTTTCAAGTTTTGAGATGTCTTAAACTTGGTTCATCTAATATCAAAGTTGTACAATTCTTTGATGCTTACCAATGTGGCAAAGCACACCAACTGCCTTTTCCTTCTTCATCCACAAAAACTTTTGCACCTCTTAAAGTTGTTCATTTTAACGTATGAGGACCAGCCCCTATAGTATTTTCTCATAGATAACTTTATAAGGTTTACATGGATCTATCGACTCAAAGCTAAATCTCAAGTCAAAGATGCTTTTCTCTTGTTCAAAACATTTGCAGATTGTTTTAAACAAAGCTTAAGTGTTTGCAAAGTGATCAAGGGGTGAATTCAAAATTCTTCACACCCTCTATCATCATCTAGGCATCTCATTTAGATATTCATGTCCACATACACTCAACAAAACAGCTTGGTTGAGAAAAAATATAGACATATTGTAAAGTTGGTCTTACACTTCTCTCTCTCAAGCTTTGAGTCCATTTAATCGGCAGGCTTTCTACACCCTTACTTTCAAACAAATCTCTCTATGAACTTGTTTATCATGCTAGACCATATTATCATGCTTTTAAAGTGTTTGGTTGCTCTTGTTTTCCTCTTCTTAGACCTTATAAAAAACACAAGTTCTCTTTTCACTCATCCAAATGCATTTTTATAGGTTACTGTTCTCAAGAGAAAGGTTATATATGTTTACATCCATCTGGTCGTGTATATGTTCCTAGTAATTTCAAATTCAATGAGCTTGAATTTCCATATTTGTCCACGTTTTCATCTCCTCCAACTGCTGTTACTGATAGTCCCAGTCTCCTTGTGTCAATCTTGAATTCTGAATCTTATACTTACAAAAATCGACAATCTAAACTTGATCATATAGCTACATTATCACCTCATTCTACCTTACATATAAATCAGTCCATGTCATCCCCTATGCACTCTGATATATCTACTCCTGGATCCTCCAGCAGTCCCTTGGTTGCTCACAATTCACCTACCGCTATCCCATTTGTTATTGATTTACCTACTACAACTCCACTTGTTCAACTAAAATCCACTCATCCTATGCAAACCAGACTTAAAAGTGGTGTTCTCAAACCTAAGATGTTTTCATCAGCAATAACCACTCCCCCTTTAGAACCAGCCAATGTTAAGGCAGCTTTCCAGGACCCTCAATGGAAGAAGGCTATGCAATAAGAGTATGCAGCTCTCATGCATAACAATACTTGGTCTCTAGTACCTTGCACAAGTGATATGAACATTGTAGGTAACAAATGGGTTTTTAGAGTGAAGTACAATGTTAATGAGAGTGTTGCTCGATACAAAGCAAGACTTGTAGACAAAGGCTTTCATCAAAATAGAGGTCTTGACTACTTTGAAACATTTAGTCCAGTTGTAAAATCAGCCACAATAAGGGTTGTGCTGAGTCTTGCAGTGTCCATGAACTGGCCTATAGAGCAGCTGACATAAACAATGCTTTTTGAATGATATATTACAAGAGACATTGTACATGGCACAACCGAAAGGATTTATTCATCCTCAGCAATTTCATATGGTCTGCAAACTCCACAAGTCATTGTATGGGTTGAAACAAGCTCCAAGAGCTTGGTATAATAAGCTCAAAGCTGCTATTCTAAAATGGGGATTCATGGTCTCAAAGGCTGACAATTCTCTCTTTATCTTGCATCATTAAAATATAATTATCCTTGTTCTTGTCTATGTGGATAATGTATTAGTAACTGGGTTCAGTGCAACTCTTATTAGTCAAGTTATTACTTATGTCAGCTCTACTTTTGCCTTGAAGAAATTAGGGGCTGTGAATTATTTTCTTGGGTTTAAGATTCTCAAAACTGCAAAGGCTCTGCATATCTCTCAATCCAAGTATGCTTCTGATCTGTTCAGAGGTCTAACTTGCTTCAATCCAACATATGCCCTACTCCAATAGTGTTTGGTTCAAAATTAACCCAAAATGCTAGTGAGCAGTTTTCTGATCCTTCCATGTATAGAAGTGTGATAGGAGGGCTGCAATATCTTACAATTTCGAGGCCATATATCTCCTTTGCTATAAATAATCTGAGCCAGTATCTAGCAGGCCTTACTACCACACATTAGCTTGTTTCCAAGAGGATTATGAGGTACATTAAAGGTACACTCAATCACGGTATGTTCTTTACTCCATCTCAGCAGCATCTTACACTCACAAGCTACACTAATGCTGATTAGGAAAGTTGCTTGGATAATAGGAAGTCAACATCGGGTGTTTGTATTTTCTTGGGCAACAATTTGGTCACTTGGGATGCTAGAAAACAAAAAGTAGTTGCAAGGTCTAACATAGAGGCTGAAGATAAAGCCTTTGCACAGGCAGCAACTGAGGTTTTATGGTTCTAATAATTGTTTTCATAATTGAAGTTAAAACTGTCCACTACACCAGTTATTTGGTGTGATAACACTGGTGTTATCTCTTTGTCTCACGATCCAGTTTTTCTTTTAAGAACCAATCATATTGAGCTTGATTTCCATTTCATTCGAGGCAAGATTGAGTTAGGAGTGCTGGCTGTAAGGTATGTTCCCTCAGTTAGTAGACATCTTTACTAAGCCTTTTCCAAATGCTGCTTTCCAATTGCTTCGAGACAAACTTGTCTTGAACAAATCTAAGCTAAGTTTGAGGGGGGATATTGAGGAGTCTCCTACTTGCCAAGCCGGGCAAGTCCTGCATAGCAACGAAACACAACAACTTAGGAGTGTAGCACAAGCAACAGGTTCTACTTGTAACCTGGTACAGGTTCTTCACTGCAATACTCACAGGAGTACAACACAAGCAACAGCTGCTGATATGTATATTGATGTTCATTCAATAGCTAGTGTAGTGCATAAAGGAGTGCTACACAATTTCAAAGCTCAAGCATCTGATTGAGAGTCTTACAGCTACTAACAAACTTATAACAACCTTGCCACATGTCTTTGTTTGATAGGGCCAGCTCATTTGGGCAGTTATTATTGTCACAAAAGTTTGTTAAGTTCATCAGGGGTTTGTATAAATACTCTTGTACCTGATCACTAATTAATCAAGAAGAGCATACACATTTTTACCTCTTAGATTTCACTTAGCTGATCTAAGTTTTACAGGAAATAATGAAAATGTTTACTAGAATTTTTAGGAGAGTTTTTAGATTGAAAAATTCATCTCTATAATTTCTATAAAATAAATTATTGCATCAACTCCATATCTAAGTAGTATAATTACATTCCCCTTAAAAAAATATATAATTACGTTAAAGAGTTTTTTTTTTTTAATCTAATTATCAATCTATTTTAATTCAAAAAAATTTATCTAAAAATATAGTAGCATTGGAGATTCAATTAGCATAGCTAGCTAATGTTCCCACTCAGATACAGATCAATAGGGGGTTGATAAGAATCCTGGCTCGCTACTTTTAAAAATAAAAAATATATTAAAAATATTTTTAAATATTATTTAAAAAATATTTTATTTTTTAAAATTTAATACTTTACATAGCATAAGACTATTAAAATTTACTGAGATTAAATTTCTATTAATACGGTTTAAATATTTTACTCATATAGAAATATTTAATTATATTAATTATAATTGTAAAAAAAAATTTCTTTTAAATAAATTATTATAAAATTTGATGTGATGGGAGTGAAAGGATATAAAGAGAAAGAAAAAGTGAAAGAGTGTTCTTCCCTTCTCCTTGCCACTCATCAAATCAATTCATGCATCAAGTCAACAGTGCAAAATACACTAAAATCATGTAGTGTGTGAAAGAAAAAAGTTCCAATCTTCTTTGATTGACTGTCCTCCATTTCTTATATTTAAGTACACTTAGAAATAGGAATATACACAATTTTAATTAATTATAATGTTAAACTATTTAAAAATTAATTTAAATAATAAATAAATAATACTAAATCTATATGAATTTTTTAAAATTATATTCGAAATTAAAGTTTATAAAAACTCACAATAAATTTTTCTATCATTAAATTTAACCATTAAAAATTATATTAGAGACTCTAATTTGCGATCCACAGTGAATATATGATGAATTTACTATAAATTTTTCACTTTTTCTTCTATTTTTTTTTTAACAGTCAAACTTAATATTATAGGAGTTCAGTATGAATTTATACAAACTTTAATTTTAAGTATAATTTAATAAATTTCAGGTAAGTTCAGTATTATTTATTCTTTGAATAATATGATAATTTTATATATATTATGTTAAACGATATTGAAAAACAACTAAAATATTGTAGATGATAAACTGTAGACGAGAAAATGACTTAATTCTGCACTATGGTTTACTGGGTGATAATTTTATTAAAAAAAATATCAAAGCCGCAACACAAATAAGTATAATTGGTACAACATCTTAAAATATAATTCAGTAGAGCTGAGACAAAGGCTATCAGAGTTATAAAGCACAATATTATGTATAAAGATAATGATAAGAAAAAAGCAAAGAAAAACATCAACTAGTGCGTAGACACTTGGCAGGTTCCATTAGGCGGGTTGAGTTTTTTTTTTTTTTTTTTAAGTGTTCACTTTGTAGAAATAGCACCACTTTATTAAATTTGGTAAAAATAATATCTAAATGAGGGTTTAGATTAAAATATCTTACTATAAAGTTTGAAATCAAACGTAACAAAAATAAAATAAAAATAAAAAGTCAAAAAATAAATGACAAAGAAAAAAAAATAATTTGAAAAGTACTTATTAAATGATAGACTTTGATGGATTCTCATAAAAACCCGTAAAACACCACAACGAAACTGAATCACCATTGATAGACTTAAGGATAGGTCCTCTTTGCCGTGGCTTATTGGCGGGAATTTCAATGAGATTCTACGTGGGGAGGAAAAATCTGGAGGGCTTGAACGGCAGCAGTTTTCGATTGATAACTTTAGGGAAACTCTAGTTGAGTGTGATTTAGGTGATTTAGGCTATGTAGGGGCTGATTTTACTTAGTGTAATGGTCGCAACGAGACTGAGTTCATCTAGGCTTGGTTGGATCGTTTTGTTAGTTCTTTGGAGTGGAGGTTGTTATTTCCTAGTTCGATTGTCACCCACCTGGAGTTTTGGGGTTCTGATCACCGCCCTATTCTCCTGGATTATGGGAGCAATCCTCAGCGGCTGGTGTTGGGTTTTAAGGGGCGGCGTCACAGGTTCCATTTCGAGTATTGTTGGTTGGATTCTCCTGAGTGTGGTGCTATCATCCAGCAGAATTGGGGCACTCATGGGTAGCATACTACTCTTTCTGATATTTCTGGCAGCATTCTCAAATGTGCAGCTTCTCTTCATGTGTGGAGTGGTAGTAATTTTTAGTTTCTTCGGTGTTGTATTGCTGAAAAACGGCGGCTATTACAGTCCTTAAATGGTGCAGTCTCTGGTTCCTCCTGGGTCGCGATCAAAGTTGTAGAGAAGGAGTTGGATATTCTCTTGTATAAGGAGGAAATCTATTGGAGGCAGCGATCTCACAATAATTGGTTGCGTGAGGGTGATAAAAATACCCGATTTTTCCATCTCTCAGGTTCTAAAAGAAAGGCTCGAAACAATATTAAAGGCATTATGAATTCTGATGGTGTGTGGGTTTCTTTAAAGAGCGGGGTGATTGGTGCACTCCTTGACTATTTCTCTCCTTTATTTTTGTCTTCCAGGCTTTAGCCCAAATGAGCTTGATTATGTTCTCAGTAGTGTGCAGCCAAAAGTTTCTACCGCTATGAATGCTTCTTTTGATGCTCATTTTTCTGGAGATAAAGTTAAGACAGCTGTTTTCCAAATGTCGCCTTCCAAGGCTCCGGGGAAGGATGGCATGTTGGTCCGATTTTTTCAATCTTTTTGGGATATTGTTGGAGGCGGAGTTACTAATGCTTGTTTGAATTTCTTGAACTTGGGTGGGAGTCTTGCAGTTGCTAATGCCAACCTGATAGCCCTCATCCCCAAAATCAATTCCCCCCAGAGGGTTTCCGATTTTAGCCTTATCAGTTTCTGCAATGTACTCTATAAGATCATCTCGAAGGTTCTTGTTAACAAGTTCAGGTTGGTGCTCCATAAGGTCATTTCAGAGTAGTGCGCTTATTCCGGGCCGTTTGATCTCTGACAATGCCATCCTGGGTTTTGAGTGTCTGCATACTCTCTGGCGCCGGAAGAAAGGAATTGAGGGGTACCTTGCTTTGAAGCTTGATATTTCGAAGGCCTATGACCGCGAGGAGTGGATTTTTATTGAGAGAATGATGCGTTCGCTGGGGTTTTCTGTGTTGTGGATCCGTAGGATCATTGCCTGTATTTCTTTCGTTTCCTACCAGTTCCTTTTGAATGGGGAGCCTGTGGGCTTTATTAAAGCTGAGAGGGGCCTGTGGTAGGGAGACCCGCTTTCCCCTTACCTATTTTTAATCTGTGCGGAGAGTTTGTCCTTGTTGATCCGTAAGGCAGAGTTTGAGGGTTCAATTCACGGTCTCCGTTGTGGGCGCACGGGGTCTAGCATCTCCCATTTATTTTTTGCAGATGATAGCTTACTGTTCTTTAAAGCTAACCCTACTAAGTGTGGTGCTATTATTCATATTTTACAGGTTTATGAATTGGTCTCTAGGCAAGCGATCAATCTTGCTAAGTCCGCGGTGTGTTTTAGCAGCGGCTCCCCTCCTTCCCTTCGAGCCTCCTTGTCGGCTCTCTTGGGTGTCAGGTTGGTCGGGTGCCATAAGCATTACCTGGGCCTTCCCAGCTTTGCAAGTCATAATAGGCGGATGCTTTTTCAGTCCATTCTAGATCGGGTCTGGGGTAAGCTCCAAGGGTGGAAAAGTAAAATGCTGTTGGTTAGGGGTTAAGAAGTGCTCATTAAGGCCGTCATCCAGTCCATTCCGGCCTACTCGTTGAACTTGTTTAAGCTCCCTCTTCGGCTCATCTGCGACATCCATAGACTCTCGGCGCTATTCTGGTGGGGAAGTGGTTTGACTAACAAGATCCATTGGTGTAAATGAGAAGAGTTATGAAAGAATAAGGCCCAGGGTGGTCTTGGCTTTCGGGACTTAAGTTGTTTCAACCAGGCGATGTTGGCTAAACAATGCTAGAGGATAATCGATAGTCCATTCTCTCTTGCCGGCCGTGTGCTTAAATCGATCTACTTCCCTCGGGGAACCTTCCTTTCAACCACGTTAGGCTCTTCCCCTTCTTTTTTTTGGCGTAATCTTTGTTGGGGGCGTGAGCTTGTTGAGTTAGGTTCTAGGTGGCGAATCGGTGGAGGGCAGTCTACTTTTGTTTACCATGATCGGTGGCTTCCTAGGGTGTCCACTTTCAAAGTGTGTTCTCCCATGATTCTCGATCCTTGGATTAAGGTGGCTTACCTTAAGAGTTCTAGTGGGGGTTGGGATTCTAATTTAGTTTGGAGCTCGTTTCTCCTCGATGAGGCACATATTATTCTCACCCAGGATTCTCTTTTGTGGCATTTTAGTAAGACAGGCAATCTCTCTAGTAAAAAAAAAAAAAGACATTCAATGGCAATACCCATCAATTCCATTAAGTTTTATTTTACAAGCACAGCCCTCCACCTGCATGCTGCTGCTGCTTCTTCATCTAGCTTCATTTTTTTTTTTTCAGTGTGAAATGAAGAAGAAATATTATTGATGATGAGCTATACTACTTCTGAAGAATATTTTCTTTTCTTCTTGGTGCTTTTTTTGGAAGATGAAATCATGAAAATGAATGATACTGGTTACATATATATTTATGTGTGTGTTGTGATTCAGAGCCAACTTGTACTATATATACAGATATTATTATTATTAATTATTATTGTGCGTGTACCTTGTACATCCATCACTGCCACAAACATTGTCCTTTTGATGAAATTACTGGACGATACTGGTGGAGGTGATGGCAGTGGAGGAGGATCATCATGAATGATAATTAAGGTCATTAAAGCAGCGAATTCTCCACGTTCTAATCTTCATCACGATTCGAATCTCGAATATCAAAATTGGAATAAGATCGTCAATTCTAATTTCTTATTTGTTATCACTTACACACTTTATATAAAAATTATTCTTATAAGTTTTTATCCTTTTAACTTATAAAATTCTACAATTACTTACGGTTTAAGTGGTTAGTGTATTTTTCTCCCACCGAGAATTTAAATCTCATCATATACATTTACCAGTATATGTGAATAATTTTATCACCTTATTGTGGGAATAGATATCTCGAATAAATATTCGGACGATGTGTTTAATAATTTTAAATAAATATATATTTAAAAAAATTTAAAATTTAAATTTTTTTTAATAGACGTAAAATAATATTTTTAATTTTATAAAAATTTTACTAAAGTAATAACTAAATAATATAAAAAAAATTTAAAAAATTTTTACGATTAAAAAAACTTATTTAACTAATAAAAAAACTCTTTTTCCTAACGTACATAATATATTATTTATTATTGGAGAAATTTGTCAACGACAATAATAGTGACATGGGTGGACAACATAATTTTGTGTCTTGGCCATCAATGGGCACATATATTGGTGGCTCAAAAATGATGTACCTCTCGAGGACCCACTCAATTGATTAATTTTCGTTCTCCATTCATGTACAGGATGCTCATTAATTTTTTGCTCCTTTTACTATTTATTTTTTAAACACAAATTTAACCTACCCTTACATTACAAGTCTCAAATAATTTTGGAAAATGGAGTGAAAATTGCAATAAAGCTTGCTTTTTTTTTATTAAATTTTGAAGCCAATTATTTACAATTAAAATTTGCAGGAGGGAAGCTACTTACAGTAACTAATACAAAACTACAAAAAAATAACTTTACCATTAATTTGATTGAACACCACTCGCTTTAATTTTTATTACATAAATATTATTATAGGGAGATAATAATACAGTCCAAATAATTGGACTGGACTGAACTGAACTTGATACGATTCGGTTTAATAATTCTCTGTCTGCAGTTAGTAATTTAACAATTGAACAAAAAGAAGTGAAACCACACTGAGATTGAGGCAGCTGATCTTGTATAAATTTTTGGCATGATAAGTAGTACTTACTGTTTTTTTTTTTTTTTTTTTGGGGCAGCAAAATCTGCTTTGTTTTAATTTTTTACTTTTGTAAAACATAAAATAAAAACAATGGAGAGTACTGTCTCCATTATTGTAAGAATTGTAATATAGTACCATCCACTGTCAAAAAGTACCACAACATCTATCTACATCACAATGGGAACAACTGTTCTGCATTATCTTGATTTGATGGTTCTTTTTTGGCTCCTTTAACCAAGCACTGAATTTGATCGCACAATAATTATTCTAAAATTAAAAAACTCCAAAAAAAAAAATCAAAAAAATTAATAAAAAATATATTTATTCTTTTAGCATATGAAAAAAAAATTGGAATAATTGACTAATTATATTAGAATATTTATCTTTATAATTTATCATGTTTTCATAATATTTTATTTGGACCAAAGATTATTTTAAAAAAATTTTAAAAATACTGAAATTTATATTTCTATCAATCAGTTTGAGGATTTATTTATAATTTCTAAAATGCATATTAAAATCTAAAAATTCTTAGATATAAAAAATCTTGATTATTTTTTAATTATTATTTAATTTAACTAGACACTTCCATTTCTTATCTGGGCCAGGCCCATTCCACCCCAGCCCATCTCAAATGCATGATAAATCTCACAATTCTTAAATTAGAGTACGTAGGGACAAGAAGTTAAAAGCAGAAAGTAAGAGACATGACTCGTATACACAATTCACACACTACTATAAATTTGAGAGTAGAGTAGAAAAATACAACTCAAATCCACACCCTCATTAATATTGATGTAAAGCGCTTACAATCGGGTAACAAAAAATTATATTTCAAGAAATTAGGCCCTTCCATATATGATATGGGCCTGTCCAGGCCCAGTAAAGCTCGGCCCATCTTGTAGTCTTCTTCCACAAGAGCCCAAAAAAAGAAAAAAGGAAAAAAAAAAAAAAGCTCTCTTTTACGTTTGTTCTTGTCTCGGAGAATCGACATGGCGGCACTAGAAACATACGCATCAACGAACCCAGAAAAGATCCAGACCGACGTGCTCTTGAAAGCCAGAGAAGCTTGTTATAAAGCTCGCGATGCCTTCTACGCTTGCTTGGACAAAGAATCCAACAAGAAACCCACCGAGATCGCCTCTGTGGGTCTCTTGTACCCAGTTGACTGCAAGAAATCCAGAGAAGATTACGTCAAGCATTGTCGCGCTTCTTGGGTAATCAAAATATTTACTTTTTTTCTTTTTCTTCAGCTTTAATGTTCTTGCCAATGTTTACTTCTTGTAGGAAGTTATCTAAAGTTTGAGCTTTTAGTTTGATAAGTTAAATGAGTGTTTTGTTTTTAGGTTTTGAGTAGTAAAAATTGGGGTTTGAAGTAGTGATTTTGATTGGTTTATTATTGATTTGTGGAGCTTTTGGGTGGATTAGGTGAAGCATTTTGATAGGCTGTATTGTAAGAACAAGAAGGTGCAGAGGCTATTGGATGATGGAGGTCAGACAAGGAGAGGTCCGTTGTCGCTACCGCAGCCTTACACGTTCAAGCCTACTTCTGGTTCTTCTACTTAGCTTCTTTTTTTTTTTCCCTTTTTTTTAAAAATTTGGTGTTTGAGCTTTTTGGTTATCTGGGCAGTGTTTAGATGCTGTTTGTTTTGTTGGGTACTTTGTTGAATTCAAAATTGTACAGTGATAGCTATATGAAACTATATGTTTTATTTGCAACTAAGCTTGAATTATTGGCATATATGTAGTGGAGTTATTTTGGTCTATGAAGCAATAATGGGTTTAGCTGCTATCTGTTAAATGTGATTTCTTGGTTTTGTTATTTTAATTGTTATTGAAATATTGGTCCGTTGTCTGAGTGTTGGGAGGGAAATGGTTTATTGGGACTATTTGATGTGGATACAATTCTCTTTAGGTTGAATTTTATCTGTTCTGGCAGGGGTGTAGAGCTTGAAATGGGTAAACAGGCTAGAGCAAGGATTTCTAAGATGGGGTTTAGAGTTGCTGCAAGATTAGGGATTTTGTTCACTGCTCTAAGTCTTCATTGTTGCCTTTGTCAGTTAAAAATGAAAAGAAAAAATGTATTTGAATCTAATAAGCACTCAATGAATAATGGAGTGAAGTTCAAGCTTGAGGATACTGTTCTTATTGCAATGCTTTTCTATAACCGTCTGTGATGAGTTTTGAACACTAACCTGGGATCTTAGGTAGATGAAAGCAACTGGATGCTAGTTATTGACTTTCCCAAGTTATTGAGATTAAACTTTGATGATACTTTTCATGTATATTTGCGTGTAAGTGGAGTCTAGTTTTACTGAAATCTTCCCATTTTTTCCTATGCTTGAGGTCAATCTCTTTACATGCCTTCTAGTCAACATATTTTGTTCGTAAATTCTTTTGATGAGATTTAAAACCGGATGACCCCACTAGTGACATTTAAATGAAAAAGGATTTTTTTTTTTTTAACCCTTGTATTGTAGCAATTTTTCTTTTAAGGCCATTTTTCTTTTGCCAATTCCTTTTACTTTTAAATCCCTGAAATATAAATGAGTGCTAAATAATCATTTGGCTGGAAGGGAATAGAAAGACAGTGGAATGGTTGCTCTCTTGACAACAGAAAGGAGTGTAGGTGGATAATATGAAGCATTCTTGTTTCTAAATCTTTAGTTTGTTTGTACTGTTCAAAGCCAGATTCACCCTATGTGGTTGTATTTTTGAAAGGAGTCAATAGGGCTTTAAAATGCAAATTTTGTAATTTGCTTCGAAGAAGCTATTTGTAGTCCTTTCGCCATAAAACTATTGTAGCTGACATTATACTTGCATTGCGTTATGATTATAAAGGTGATGCTTACAGCATGTTTATAGGAATGACTTACAAGCTTAGAGTGGCAAGGTGCGATGAGAGTTTGTCAATAAGAATAGAAAAAGAGCTTAAAGTGAATTCTGTGAGAGAATGACCATAAGATTTGAAAAAATGTCTTTAATGTTTTAATAGTTTCTTATTCTCTTCCTCTTTTTTGATGTAGTTTGGAATTTTTGTTGTGCAGCCTGATTGATTTTTTCTAAGAAACTTTAAGCCTTTGACATTTAATTTTGCAATTTAAAAAATATCTATTCATCAGTTTTATGTGTCACTTTTAATTTTTATGTGTGTTTCTTCAGCTACTGGAAATTCTGTGTGTTTCTCTATTTAAACCATTCACTTTTTTTTTTGTTTTCTTATTTTTAGTATCATAAAGCCTTTTATATCCCCATTACGTGGTTAGATGGAACTCCAGTTCGACCCTCCATTTTATAGAGGGTTAGGCTATATGTGATCGGATCGAATAGTTATAGGGAGAAAAGTGCTTTCACAGCTTCTTATCCCAAAATGGCTGAGGAGAGGAAATGTTCTTTTTTCTTTAGGGTACTTCGGGGAACATATCCAATAGAGATGGGGTGGAGCCTGTAGCTCAAAGGATTAGAGCACATTGCTACGAACCATGGTGCCAGGGGTTCAAATCTCTCGTCGCCTTTCAACTGGCCCAAAAGGGAAGAACCCTTCTTTCTGGGGATAGAAAAATCATGATCTAGATTATCACTACATGCTTGTTGATAAGAATATATGGTTGCCCCTTGCCACTCGGCGGCCTTTCTGTCCCATCTCATCCGCTTTTTCCCATATCTATTTCTATATATATTTTGTTTGATTTGATGTTTATGAATTATCTTTATGAAAATTTTTCAAACTTAGATAAATAGATAGATAGAGAGGTAGGAATTTATCGAACGAACCGCACTCCTTAAAAGCTTTGTGTGTGCATGACTTCCCTAATCTTGCACAGCATCCTAGTGAGTGCTTGAATCTATCAATGCATGACCTTTAGCAGAGAGTGACATAACATATAATGGATTATAAAAGGGGTTGCTTTTGTGGTCCAAAATCAGTTTTCTGCTCTAGTTTAATCTCTTATGGGCTACATTTCTGCTTTCTTGATGTCCATATCCCCGGAAAGGGGAGAGGGAGCAGGATTGTTTAAATCCCGCGTCACGTGGGATAATCTGGGCACTTGAGATTGGATTTATCCCAATCCCAAGTACACCCCAAACATGGGAACCGGATATCTTACCTCCAACCTCATCCCATCCCAATCCGAGCTTTATTTTATTGTCTGACTGTGTTGTTGGTGTTCCAAATATGGGCAGAAAGGATTTTTTTTTTTTTTTGTAGTTCATGGGATTTGAGTATTTGATGCTCTGATGCATTTGACGTCTCCAAGGAGTGGTACTCCCATGTGCTTGTATGTTTTCACATATTCTATTTTGATTTCATCTTCTAGATCTGGTAAAGATTAAAACTTTTCAAAGTTCATGCTTGTGAGATTTAGTTGCAATGCATCCATTCATCTTCTCTTCAAACACAAGCAAATCCAGTTGATTTCGAAATTCATCAAGATGACATATGATACAATCCTCCTTATTATCTACAGGAGGTTTCAGGTACGGGATCCTGGTCACGATGTTATTGTAAGAAAAAATAACTAGTTTCAAATGATATAAATTCTAAAAGACAAATATTCACTTGTTTAGTGAATTTATGACGACACAAATTTATTTTGAGTTTATTTCCAACACAGAATGTCCATACTTATCAGGTGCATGATCTCGTGAGATTTTGATTATGTAACGTTACATAATTGAAATTCTGTATGAAAATTCATAATATACATATATTTGGTTGTTTGTTTTTGACTATTGCGTGGTGTCATTGTGTAGTTAGTCGCCTCCCACTTAGTTTCAAATCTCAACGGTCAAAGCACTAGTAATAAGATGAGATTAGAGTCATGACTCATGGTGATATTTGACCTAACAATTACAATACCACACTTAACTACAACTATTAATTAATTAATTAATTAGAATTTTGATTAGACAACAAAATTAAACAAATTCATGCTTTTCCCTTTGCGTCCGACAACAGAAAAAAAAAAAAAAAACCATACCACGCTTATTAAATTTATATTAATATATGGTTTTAATTTGTTGATGTGGATGTGACATTTAAAATGCTTTTTTATTTTTATTTTAATTTTATTAGAAGAAATGATGATAATAATGATTATAGTTGTATATATGGTCAAGAAATAATTTGTTTTTTGGGCACGGTAGATAGATAAGAGTGAGGACAAAGTAGAGAGTTTTGTAATGAAGAGGATTGATTAGACTACCAACTATGCAAGTTGCATTTCACATGTCCAAAATTGGTCAAATCCCAAGAGAGTTGAGACCCCACCTAAGTATTGTTTAAAAAGCAAAAACAAAATTAAATTTGTTTTATAAAAGTTACTTTTGTGAAAAGTGCTTTTTATTTTGATAATTGTAGGTTTACTTTATAATAGTTTTTTTTTTAAAAAAAAAAAAGACATTCACAACTGACAACTCAAAACAACAACAAAGCAAAACAAAATTAAATTTGTTTGTTTGAAAAAGAAATTATTGTACCAAGAAGTGCTATTAAACATAAAAAATTTTACAAAAAATTTCAACATTATATTTTAAAAATCATCTTATTCTAATTATTTCATATCATAAGAAGGAGGTTTAAATTAACAAAGCATTCACTTCTCAAAATAAGTAAAAAAAAAAAAAAAACTTACAAAAACATTATTAACATGTTTTGCCACAAACAAAATAAAATTAAAAAATTTATTATAATATATTTAAGTTTGGCGATAATCCCACTAAGAAGATAAAAATTCAAAGCTGAAAGTAGATTATGTCAAAAGTTGGGTCAATTTTTATCTAAACCAAAATTCGATCATTTATCTTTCTTTTCATTAAAAATAAAATTTTTTTTATACAAAATTTATAATCATAACCCTAATAATAATTACACCCCTTAATAAAGTTAAAATTGATAAATATAAAAAACTCAAATCAGTGACTTTGTTACTTTTATATAATAAGTGAGATGGAGATTCCAAAACGACACGACGTTGACTTGTAACTCTAATCCACATGACCTTTTTTTTTATAAACTTTCTCTAAAGTCTTTTAAGAAAAAGAAAATAAAAAGATAACAAGTCACCTCAAAGTAATCAAACTACTTCCTTTCCTCATGACGAGTCATAGAAAGAATGAATATTTCTATTTTCTCCGATGTAGTCAATCATATTTAATCCTCTCAGATTTTAAATATATTTATTTATTTTCTCTCTAAAATTAACTTTTTATTTAAAAAATAATATAATAATAAAATAATATAAAAAAATTAATTATCCTTAAAATATATTTACTTATCCTTTAATAATTTAAAAATAATTAAATCTTTTTACTTATTTTTTTATTATTATATTACTTTTTAAATAAAAAGTTAACTACTTAAAATACGAAAAAATAAAGTATAATTTAAAGAAAAAAATAAAAATATCCCTAAAAAGAGACCTATTTTGATGCATAATTGTATTGTAATTTTATTAAAAGGGTTTTTAATTAATTAATACAAACTATTATCATGACAGAGAATATTAAATTTAAAAATAAAAAACAACAAAACCCATAATGGGAAATTAAAAAAATTAACATAATAATAATAATTAATAACATAAAGGAAGATTGCTTGGGATTTGGTCCAACTAGTTTTTTGTTGTTGTTAGCTTTATAGCTACAAAGTCTACCCAAAATACGACGTCGTGTAGACGTCTTATTTTCGTAGACTTCGGACGGGCCCACACGTTACTCTTCAACTTCAAAGTCCTCTAAATAACATTAAAAAAGGAGTCAGTCAGCGCCGTTATCACGGTTTGGAAACGGAGGCAGCGTCTTTAACGGACCCGTCGGTCACGCCATTACCCATGGTAGCTGATTGGACGGTCAACACCGACATGCTGGGAGAGGACGGACCATCACCGTTGGATTGCATCAAAGGATTGTTGTTCAGACTGTTGCTGTTGATCAGAGGGTTCCTGGAGTGACATGTGGCCGTAGAAATAGCAGTGGCAAGCGAGATGGGCATCAGACACAGGCCCTTTCCTTGCAAGTATTGCATGGCGGAGCCCATGTCCTCCTCCATCAACTTCGCCACCTGGTGCTCCGTCACGGTCAGGCTATCGTTGGTCGACGATGTTTGTGCACCGTTAGGGTTTCTTCCGCCATTTGCCGTGGTGGTCTGAATGCAATCACCACCACCACCTCCTCCCTATTAAGTAAAAATAAAAAATAAAAATCAAACGTCTTAATTCCTCTCCTATTATATTTAAAGATTTTTAAAAACTTTTGACAATAATTTAGAAGGAATATTATTGAAATTGTTTATTTTTTTTTTTACCTAACACCACTACTCGAACTTAAAATATTTTATCTATTAAAAAATTTATTATCAATATTTAAATAAAATATTTTTTATAAAATATTAATAACCATCATGCAACCTATTGTATAAACAAGGAGGGAGAGGAATCTGGGAAAGTAAGCACGCGTGCTACTTTTGGGTTGTCGTTTTGTGGTGATTGAGGAGGGATTTGGGTGGGTGTGGTGGGTGAGTTTTGAGTTTGGGTGGGTGCTACTGCTGTTACTCACGTGTATTTGTTGTGTCATTCTTTCTTTGTTTCTTGTTTTGGTATGCCTATAGGTGTAAATAGGTCAATATGCAAGTACAATTTAGTACAATTTATGCATATCTTTGTTGATTTGTGTAGGCTAATTAAGGATGGTGGTAACAAAACGATATAAACAAGACGTAAACTCACTCTGTAAATGTTTCAGTTTTGAATATTACATATTCAATTATATAACTTAAACATAATATGTCTTTTTGAATATTACATATTCAATTATATAACTTAAACATAATATGTCTTTTAAGAGTATACGTTAATATACTCTAATTAATTTAGTAATCTTATAATTCTAAGCTAGTTGTGACTTGTGAGTGATAACTTTTGTTCATGATGAACAGCGTAAAGGTATGGATGGTCGTATAAAAGACTATTATGATTGTGAATACAACTACTCAGTAGTCGCATTTAAATAATATATATATATATGTATTTGAAAACTAATACATGTTATAAATTTTAGGTTGCTCTATTATTTAATCTAGTCTTAGTCTCAAGTTAAATTCAATCTAATTTTATTACTAATTGAAAAAAAATGACAATCTAATTAATCAAATCTCCCCCTGCCCTTAAATATGAATAAAATTCCGTTATTTTACCATCTAAATTAGATATTGCTCATGATATATTTCTACTATAATATAGAGATTTTTTTTTATCCCATCAAAACTAATGCACTTTAACTTAATTTCAAGCAGTCAACGAAACCAAATCATGAAAAAAAAAATTTTAAAAAAAGATTAATATAATTAGATTGGATTAAAATTAATCTGACTGTAAATTAATTTGTTACCTCAGAAGACATATCAGCAACAAGTGGAGCAACAGCAGCAGCACCTCCTAATCTACTCATACTCAGAACCTGTACATACAACACACCAAACCAAACAAAGGAATTTTAGTTACAAAAAGATAACTAACTAATTAATTAATTAATTAATCATATCTTCAAAAAAATGTCAACCATGGAATGGATTCTTTTTATTTAAAATATTTTATTAAGCTAATTAATTAAATAATCTGAGAAAAAAAAAAAAAGAAGATAAAAAAGAACCTTCACTTGCAGCTGGAGGAATTTCACATAGTCAATGATCTCATCTAGCATTGAAGCCTTGTCTGTCTGTCAACCAGCCATTAGCCCATTAATTACATGTTAATTATTTAATTAATATAAAGATAAAGATAACATTAATAAATAATTTATTGTAATAATAGAGTACAATTCTGGACCTAACTTTGCTTTTCCAATTTCATTTTCAAAGTACGGACGGAAATGCTCCTCATACAGTAAAAAGAAAATAAAAACTTCCAATAATACAAAAATTAACATAATTATTAATTAATGAGAGATAATTAATGATTTGAATTAAACAAATGGGGGGTTTAGTGATTTACCTTGTTGGCATTAGGCACCAGTTCTTGAAGAGCTTTCATTCTCTCTGCAATTCTCTCTCTTCTCAACTGAGAAAAATATCAGAAAACTAAAAAATTAAAAATTAAACCAAATAAAACCTGTTTAAAGAGATAATTAATTAAATAAATTTGAGTTTTAATTAATTAATCAGAATTGAGATTTTGAGCTTAGAGATTGAAAGAAAAAAAAATATGTGTTTATATATGCATACTCTTTCGGCGATGCTATGCGGGTCGGTCGCTTGACCTCTTCTGGCCCTGACCCGTTGTCTAGGCTGAGTCGCCGGTGCTCCGCCATTAGACCCACTTCCCTGCGGCTGTGCCTGCTGGTTCACCGCTGTTCCTGCCGTGGCTGGTTGCGAAGCGTAGCTCTGCGGTTGCTGCATCGAGCCGTGATGGAATTGTTGAGGTTGGTTCGACCCGGACCCGTGTAAAGATCCGGAGAATCCGTTGTATAGAGCTTGAACCGAATTATTATCCACTCCCTAAACAAGCAAAAAAGTTAAATTAAATTAAATTTTAAAAAATGTTTTAGAATTTATAATTTAACTAAATTAGACAGAAATTAGAAAATACAAGCACCTGAAGATTTGTGGGGGACTTGAACGAGGACCCGTCGACGACGTCGTTTTCGGAGCCGTTACCGAGAGTTAACGGCAGCCCCATCGCACCTCTGGCGGCCATCAAGATTTGCTGCTGCTGCTGCAACATCATCTTGGCCGCGGCGGCGGCGGGGGAGGAGCCACCGCTGATCTGGTGCTGTCTCAACTTGGAAGCTAGAATCATGGAGTCGTCGAAGTGGTGGGTCGGCGGCGGCGTCTCGTCGGAGAGGTCGCGGCCGTTGAGGTCAACCCAGGGCGACTTGAGGTCGGTCCAGGAGCAGGAAGGGAGGGAGGAGAGCATTTGCTCAAGGAAGTCGTCCTGCGAGGCACCGGCGGTGGGGTCGAACGCCGCCGCCGCCACGTTATGGTGGATCTGCGACTGATCATGCCCGTTGGTCATCTGAGATGCGTTGTTGTTGTTGTTTAATAGAGAGTTAAGTCCCTGCATTTCTCTGCTACAAGGTTGCATACTCGGGTCTCTTCTTCACAAAAACAGAGAGAGAGAGAGAGAGAGAGAGAGAGAGAGGGTCTTTAAGAGGAAGCAAGAGAGAGCATTTTCAAGTGAATGTTTTCTTGTGGGTTTTTTTTTTTTTTTTTTTTTTTGAGTGAGAGAGAGTTATTGTTTGGAGTTCTCTTTACACATTAATGGCACTGGGTGTTAAATAGAGCACAAAAATAGAGAGAGAGAGAGGAGTTTGTTTTGTTTTGTTTTGTTTGGGTAGGATTTTGGTGCGGTGTGTTTGTTTGTTTTCTTAAAGTATATATTTTTGTGGGGTATGTGTCATACTTTTGTGATCTTATTGTTCTACGATTTATGTATTTAATTAACTAAAGGTTTTCATTTCTATTCGTATGGATTTTATTAAAATTCGAATCTTGAAATTTCAAATATCCACATCATTATCAGTTGAGATAAAAAGAAGATCCAAATTTAATTTCCGTCCCTATTTTTCATAGAGCAAGAAGTTTATTATTAGTAATATGGGAGTATGTAATTTTTTTTTTTTTTAAGAAAGTACAATTACACGGGGTATGTAACTTAGTTTTCAATGAATGGCCTTAAAAAAGTATAAAGTATTTTTTAATAATGTTTATCTAATTTTCAATATTCTTATCTTAAATTTCTGATTATTAATGCATTTAAGAATTTGTATTGATTACACAATGTTACTTATTTTGGTGGTTGAAGGCCCAAATCCCTTCAAGCCACAAAGGTTCAACACCTAGTATATATAAATATTTTGTCCCACCATTGTCTTTAAACCCCGTTGTTGGGAGTAGTAGTCTGGGCTGTTTGGTTCCGGTAATCCTCAGACCCGAAAGGTGTCAAATTTTTTTTTAAAAAAATTTGTATTAATTTGTTTCTTAAAATTAAATACCATATTAAAAAAATATGATGATATGAATGAACTCCATCATTTATATATCAAAACAAAAGTTAATTACACCCACCACCCCTGAAGTTTTACTAACTATAGATAGAATCAACTTTATCGTTTATTGACAATGATCTCCCCTGCCGTCAGTTGACTTTAGTCAAACTTAACAGGGTCAGGGGTATTTTCATATTTTCAGACTTTTTTAATTTTATTTTATTAAATAACAAATTAAAAAATAGGATTTATTTAAAAATTATAATAATAATAATAATAAAATTAATTAAAAACAAAAAATTAATTATAGTTAATGTAGATCCATTTTTCAAATTAAATCTCCAACGTCCATTAAAACGGTTGAGATTCAATTTGAAAAATGGATCTCCAAAAAAAATAAAAAAAATTGAGAAGAATGTTTGGGTTTTGAGAAGGGTTCGAATCGATTTCGAAGCCTTCTGGGTTCAATCGAATAACCCAGAAGGGTTCTTCGAAGAACCCTGAAATTTGAAGAACCCAAAAGGGTTCTGGGTTTGATCCCAGATTTGGGTTCTTTGAAAAACCCTTCTGGGTTCTTCGTTTGAACCCAGAAGTGTTCGAAATCAATTCTAACCCTTCTGGGTTCGAACGAATCAAACCCAGAAAATGGGTTTTCTTCGTTCGAACCCAAAGGGTTCAATTCGTTCGAACCCAGAAGGGTTCGAATCGATTTCAAACCCTTCTGGGTTTGAATGAAGAGAATCTATTTTTTGGGTTCTTCGAATTTTTTTTTTCTAATACCTAGATCTGAGTTCACCTTCGATGGGTTCGCCTTCGTTGACGAACCCTTCTGGGTTCATCGTGCTGGAGATCCAGCCATGCAAGTTTCTTCATTTTTTTTTTTGGTGGAGACCTTTCAAACTTTAATTTTTTTAATTTTTTAATTTTCTTAAAAAATTAAAAAATTTATAATAATTATTTTTTTTAGAAGAAACAATCTCTACCATCCATCTCAGGTCGTCCATCTCAGGTGAGATGGACGATAGAGATATAACCTTTCTTTTATTTAATAAAAAAAATATTGTTTAAAGATATTTTGATTAGTTTAACGGTTATAGTTGGTCAACGGTTAAATCTAATGGAAGTCAAGTAACGGCAGGAAAGGTCATTGTTAATAAATAATAAAGTTAATTCTATCTGTAGTTAGTAAAATCTCAAAAAATATGGGTGCAATTAAGTCTAAAAATAATATGTAAAATGTGAAACCAAGTCTGCCTAGTTGAGGCGGTATATCCGGTAAAGTAAAAAAAGTAAGTTCCAAAATTACAATTTTTTTTTTTTAAAAAAAGAAAAAATTAAAAAGAAATGAAATGCAACAAGTCTGCCTAGTTGAGGCGGTGCGTACGGTCCCGACTCTCGTGTGCACTCAATTTTCTACTTACAAATGTCTCGCATGGTCGGCCAGTCTCACTAGGGTTCGCTTTCAACGGCCCTTTGAATTAATTGACTATTTTGCCTTCGAGTCATTTTCTCACGCGCGTATTATTAGTAAATAATATTTTCACAAGAGACAAAATGCTGTACACGTGTAAACAGTCACCATGACGTGTCGACCGGAGCTGGCGAGTACAATCTAACTTTTGCGAGTATAGTTTTAAGTATCCTCACTTTCCCCCAATGTTTAGCCACCGTAATTGGGCTCTTAATCAATTGAAGAATTTAAAATTTTTGAATTTTGTTTAGAAATAACAAAATATTGAATTTGTGATTCTTTTGGAAAATAAAAATTCAGAAATAATCTGATGACTTGTATGAAAAAAAAAAAAAAAAAAAAGTTTGCTCAATATCTTTTTTTAAAAAATAAAAAAATCAATCTTTTTTTTAAAATAAACATTCGAATGGAAAATCTGGTTATTATAAATTTGAAACACTTTTTTTAATTTAAAAAATAGTTACATTTACTATAAGAGCCCTTTTAACATAAGCGAAAAAATTAATAAAAAAAATGATTTTTTATACACGATGGTATAATTATTTTTTTTTCAAAATAATAAATATAATTTTTTTTTAAATCTGATACCTTTCGGGTCAGAACACTACCGGGACCAATCGAGATTAAATACAAGTACGGTCCGGATAACTACTTCCAGTAACGGGAGACGGGAACTACCGAGACCAACAGCCCGGACTACTACTCTCAATAACGGGAAGAGTCTACCCACACGATTGCATTTTTATAGGCAATGGTGGGACAAAATATATATATATATATATATATATATATATATATATATATATATATATATATACACACACACACACTAGGTGTTGAACCTTAGTGGTTTAAAAGAGTTTGGGCCTCCAACCACCAAGGCAAGTGGCCTTGTGTATAAATGTAATTTTTTTTATTTTTACTTTTAATTTGCAATCCACACTTTAAAATCAACAGTTACATTAGATGTAGAATTTTTTTTTTTTTTTTAATTTAATAGTGAAGATGCGGTTATTCAAACTTGAAAATATTATTAGACTAAAGGATGATCATTTATCACAAATCATATTGGCCGACAGTACATATACATATTAAAGACGTGTGATCTTTACCTATTGCGATATAGAGACTTGTTATAACTTCATTATGAAAAGATAAATTATGAGAAACTTAACTTGTCTTCTTTTTTTTAACCTAAAAAGCACTATTAACAAAGAAACCGTAGGACTTTAGAAACCCTAAGCGTGAAATTAGCCGTTGGGTCTTCAGACTTTAGTTTTCTTCTCATGTGGAAGTAGGGGGCTTATTTCCTTTAGATTTGTGATAGTAGGTCAAGCATAGAGGCTGCTTGTTTTGGTTTCTCATGGATACGTCGGAGGCGGAAAAGCTTTGTGTGGCCATGGCCTTGGAGGCTAACAAACCGGTGGTTACGATGGGGATAGAGTTGCAAGAGATTGGGCAACGGAAATTAGGCCTCTGTTTAGCGGGGAGGCTGCTGGCCACAAAACAAGTTAATAGAAAGGCTATTAGGGCAATCTTGCCAAAAATTTGGAGGATAACACAGGATGTGGAAATCGAAGTCCGTTTGGATAATATCTTTGACTTCCATTTCAAAAACCAACTGGATAGGAAAAGAGTTCTGTTGGGATTGTGAAGCTTGAATCCTGAGTTGATTCAAAGCAGGCCCTCGGAGTAAGGCAGAGGCAAGCCCAAATAGAGTAGCCAATGAGAGGAGCCAAACAACAGGCTCAGACAGTAGGCCTAGGAGAGGCCTACGAGTGGCATAGGAGCAGGCCCAAGATTTGGCCCAGGTGAACAGTACTGTACATATGAATAGTGCATAGTAAATAGTACCGTATACGTGAATATATATATACACACACACACACACTCCTTTGCTGAAAATAGAGTATTTATGAAATTATAAGAGAAAGGTTTTGTTCAGTAAACGTTTTGTTTAATGTGAATATTTGATTTGCTTTGAAAGTGTATTTACAATAATATGATTTGTATTTGTTTGATATATGTTATAAATGATATTATTTTAAAGTTGTAAATTCGATTTGTGTACACCCACTAAGCGATATGCTTAGCGCGTTGATTTTATCACGCGTAGGTAGAAGAGGTTCCAGTAAATAAAGGACTGAAGAGTTAAGAGCTGCAGAAGAAGAGTTAGAGTCACATTATTTGGGTAGTTTTATTTAAACTTTGTTTGTAAATTAATTACTTAAGCATGCATATACAAAAGTTTGTAAAATGAGAATATATGAGTTTTGTAAATATTTGTATAATAGTTTATATTTTATAATTTATATTTGTATATATAATTTATGTATGGTTTTATTGAAAATGTTTGGGAAAGTCGCATTAAAGGAAGGGTGCGCAAATGGTTGTTGAGAAATTGAAGTGTGTATTTTGGAAAGTTATGATTTTGTAAACAGGTTTTTGGCAAGTCAAAAATAAAGAGGGAACTCTGTCGAAATTTTTAAAATGGATTTGATGGGCTCACTATAGAAAGGATTTTAAATTATACATTATTTGGTTTTCAAATTATAAACAGAATTAAGAAAAGTTTTGAAAACCCGGTAGCGCTCCCTGGGTCGATTCCAGATGGGTCGGGTCAGGGGGTGTTACAGGAGCTAGATCATCTTCTGTATCGGCAGGACCAGATGCACCGACCTGCTGGGGATTATGAATTGCCTAATATTGAACATCCGGGGAATAGAGAATGACCAGACGTTCCAAGCTCTGCATTCCCATGTGTGGGACACTCTTCCCGCTTTAGTTTTTTTTATGGAGACTAAAGTGGATAATCATCATATGGAGCGTATCCGTATGAAATTGGGGTTTGTTGGGAAATTGGTTGTCAATAGTGAGGGTAGACAAAGTGGTTTGTGTTTGATGTGGTCAAATAATGTGACTGTGGATTTGCTTTCGTTTTCGAGATTTCACATTAATGTTAGGGTCGTTTCGTACAACGGTAAGATGTGGAGGTTTACAGGTTTTTATGGGCATTCAGTAGCTTCGCAAAGGGTGCACACGTGGAATTTACTTCGACGGCTATGTAATAATAGTTCACTCCCTTGGATTTGTGGGGGGGATTTCAATAAGGTTCTGGTGGATTCAGAAAAGAGGGGGTGAGGGGGGAAGGGGGGGTAATCCGAGACCGAGGTTTTTGTTAGAGAATTTTGGGTCTGCTCTTGATTGCTATGGCTTGACGGATTTGGGTTTTAGGGGACTTTCGTTTACTTGGTATAATAAAAGGGTGGGGGCTGATTATATTAGGGAATGACTAGATCAGTGTGTTGGGAATTGGAGTTGCAATCAATTGTTTCCTTATTCGATAGTCACTAACTTGAGTCTTTGGAGCTCCGATCATAGACCTTTGCTGCTTGAAGTTCTCGATGTAGGTAGGGATAACTCTTCTAAAGGTCGTCGACGGAAGCCTAGATTTCTTTTTGGGATTGTTGGGCCGACCACAAGGAATGTAAAAATATTATAGATGATGTTTGGCGGCATAGTGGAGGAAGGCTAGATGATGTTATCAATTGCAATGTTAATTATGCTAAGAGGTTAGGAGAGTGAAACAGGTGGCAGCTTGGCAAGTTAAGGCGTGAGGTTAAAAGGAAAAAACAATTGTAGGAAAGTTTAACAGAGGATGCTGCGAATAGCTCTTGGAGGCAAGTTCATAATGTTGAGAAAGAACTTGACAGCCTCTTAGATCAAGATTAAGTTTATTGGAAACAACGGTCTAGGGTGGCTTGGCTGAAGAGTGGTGATCGAACACTCGTTTTTTTCATTTGCAAGCTTCGAAGCAAAAGAAAATTAATGCGATTGAAGGGCTGGAGGATTTGAGTAGGGTGTGGAGAGAGGATAAGGCTGGTATCAATAAGATTGTGGTGGATTACTTTTCAGAGATCTTTGCGACTTCTTTTGCCTTTTCAGGAGGATATTGACATGGTCTTGGGGACAGACTCTCATCGACTATCACCAGCCTCCTGTAAGGTCTTGGAAGGACGATTCTCTGCGAAGGAGATCAAACGGGCCCTATTTCAAATGGCTCCTACGAAGGTGCCTGAAACAGATGATTTTAACATAGAGTTTTATTAGCGGTATTGGTCGGTAGTAGGCAAGAGTGTGACAGCTATGTCTTTGGGTGTACTGAATGATCGATGCCATTTAGGGGCATATTAATCACACTTTGATTGTGCTCATACCAAAGGTTGATAACGCTGCCCATATGGGAGAGTTTCGCCCTATTAGCCTTTGTAACGTTGTGTATAAGATTATATCAGAGGTTTTGACAAATCAGCTTAGGTGTGTTTTGGGTGAGCTGATTTCAAAGTCGCAGAGTGCTTTTATTTCAAAGCGTTTAATCTCAGATAATGTGATTGTTGGCTTCGAATGTTTGCATGCGTTGAAGAGGAAGCGGAAGGGTAGAGTGGGTTTTATGGGCTTAAAGCTTGACATGGCTAAAACCTACGATCGGTTGGATTGGTGTTTCCTTGAAGCTATCTTAAAGCAGATGAGTTTCCCTATCGGATGGATTTGTAGTATCATGGATTGTATTTTCTCTCTTCACTATTCGATTCTTATTAATGGGGAGATGGTTGGGTTGGTTAGGCCGTCGATAGGGACTCCGATAAGGTGATCTGTTGTCCCTGTATTTGTTCCTTTTATGCACTAAAGGATTATTAAGTCTCATCTCCTAGTCGAAAATCAGGGGTTATTTTCGGGCCTTCGGTGTAGTAGATCAGGCCCAAAAATTTTCCATTTATTCATTGCGAATGACAACTTGATTTTTTCAAGAGCAACGATGGCTGAGTGTTTGATTATGGAGGATGTGCTTTTCAAATACGAAAGGGCCACTGGCCAAAATGTTAACTTTTCTAAGTCAGCAATTTGTTTCAGTGGCCGTGTGTCTCAGAGGGATGTGGCAGATTTGTCTCAAGTTCTGGGTGTGCGAGTAGTGGCATGTCATGAGAAGGATTTAGGGCTGCCTAGTTTTGTTTTCAAGAAGAAAAGTAATTTATTTTCTCACATTAAGGAGCGGGTGTGGTCGAAGATTAGGGGTTGGCATAGTAAGTTATTTTTCTATGCAGGGAAAGAGGTCATATTGAAGGAGGTGGTCCAGTCGATTCTCTCGTATTCCATGAGCCTTTTTTTGATTCCCCTGGGCTCTAATTAAAGAGCTTCATTGAATGTGTATGTCATTTTGGTGGGGGTCGAGTAGTGATTCCAGAAAGTTGCAGTGGGGTTGTTGGGCGAAGTTGTATAACAGTATCAAGGAGGGTGGGTTAGGATTTCGATATTTGGGAGCTTTTAATCAAGCTCTCCTCACGAAGCAATATTGGCATATTTTTAAGAATCCGTTGTCCTTGGCTGTTAGGGTCTTAAAAGGATGTTACTTTCCTGCTTCCAACCTCTTATAAGCTAGAAATTCTGGTGCGGGTTCATTTGTGTGGAAAAGTTTGCTTTGGGGTCATGAGGTTATTGTTATTGGATCTCATTAGCGAATAAGACAGGGCTAGAATGTCTTGGTGTATCATGATCGTTGGTTGTTGTGACCTTCGATATTCAAAATCATATCCTCTTCGTCTCTTGGTGATTCTATTACAGTTGCTAGTCTTAAAGTGGATTCAGGATAGTGGAATGTTCTCTTAATTAGACAAAAGTTTCCACCTTATGACGTTGAGGCAATTTTGAGTTTACCTCTTAGCTCTTCTATTGTGGGGGATTTCTTGATTTGGCACTATGATAAATGAAGGGATTATACGGTTAAGGGTGCGTATTATGTTGCTTTATCTTTACAGATTTCGTCCCGAGCTTCGAGTTCCAGTTCTTCGGGGGGCTGTTGGAAGTTCCTTTGGCAGTTGTCGATTCCGCCGAAGATTAAACTTTTCCTCTGGAGGGCAGTGCATAATTGGATTCCGTCTTTTGTCAACATGGCTGGTCGAGGTATGGCTGTTGAGGTGGTGTGGCATCTCTGCAGATTGTTGCCGGAGTCAACTTTTCATGCGTTATAGGAGTGCCATTAGTCGAAGCAGGTCAGAGCAGGGTTGGTGCTTGGTACGGTCTGTCTGGTCCAGGTTCTTCTTTTCTGGACTTCTTCTATGCAGCGTGAGATCGTCTTCGGAGGGGTGACTTTGAGCTCTTTTGTGTGGTTTTGTAACATCCTTAATTTTCTGTAATTATGAAAAACACCCTTAATTATTGCTCATTATATGAAAATAATGTATTTGATTGGATTAATATTTAGGTACACAAATGGACCAAGTGGAGCAGTCCAGAAACAGCGCATGAAAAAAAAATAGAAAATTTTGGCAGTGAGTATCGTGACTCAAGACCGCGACCAGGGATCGCAGTGTGCAGCTCACAGGTGAAAATGAAGATTTTGGTCAGAGAGTACCGCGACCAGAGCTCGCGATGGTTGATCGCGGTGAAGGAGGTGAAATTTCACTAGTGAGCACCGCAACCCAGCAGGGCGACCACATGTCACGATACGCGGTAGCCAAATTTTTATAAAAAAAATAAAAAGGCGGTGGAAGCTTCATGAAGAAGCAATAAAAGAAAGAGAGACCGGGGAGAGAAAAAAAGAAAGAAAGAAAGGAAAAGAAGAAGAAGAGAGAGAAAGAAGAAAAGAAAGAAAGAAAGGAGAAGAAAAGGGAGAGAAAGAAGAAAAGAAAGAAAGAAAAGAGAAGAAGAGAAGAAGAAGAAAAGAAGGAGGAAAGAAAGAAAAAGAGAAGGAGAAAAAGGAATCCCAGAAAAGAAAAGATTCAAAATAAAACGGTATCCAGATTGGTGTACACTTTTATTTTAAGTGTTAGTTTTCAGATTCCAATTGATTAGTTAAATTTTTAATAATATTCGTAAGTTTCTAATTGAATTGATTTGCGAATAAAATTTGAAAAATGATTATATATGTGTGTGTGTGTGTGTGTGTTTGAATATTTTTGTTTATAAATATTGCTTGATACTGATTTTGGAATAATTGAGAGGATTTCTGTTTTATGAAATTTATTTGATTGTGCTATAGAAAATTTAAAGTTAAAAATTGAGAATTTTGATGATTTGTGAAATCTGGAATACCTGAATAATAACCCTGATATATATATATGGGAATATGGATATAGGAGATTGACATGTCAATTGGGTATATTTAGCAGTACTGCACCGATATTTATGTATTTATATCACTCTATGGATTATCAGCAGTCACCGTTGTGGCCAATCCTTGAGTGAAGCTGTTTCCGACGAGTAGTTCCAGTTGGTTCCGATGTCGGAAATAATATTTGTAAAGGGATACCATTTCGGTGGGCAGTTCCCGTTGGTTCCGATGCCGAATAACCCGTAATCCAGTCTTGTAAAATCCCTATTATGTGTATCAGAGGCCCAGTTAAGAAATGAATAGTGGAGTTACTGAAAACTATGAAATGAATGCAAAGGAATTTTATTTGAAAATTTAAATCCAGAAACATCCGAAAATGTTTTAATTACTATAGTTTTAGTTTATTCCATATTTGTAATATTATATTTTATTTACTTACGTATGATAATACGTATTTCTGAAATTTATTTCCGTTATTTTATATCATGTTGAAATTATTTTAGTGTACACCCACTAAGCTATATGCTTAACGTGTTGATGTTTATCACGCGTAAATAATAGAGAAATCAGCGGACAAAAAGATTGAAGAGTTGGTAACTGCATACAAAGTCCAAAGTCACATTACTCCTGGGTAGCTATTTACGTCCTGATGTATTCATTTATTGATGCATGCATGTATATAAAAGAATGTGAAAGTTAGTAAAGTATAAGTTTCGTAAATATGCGTTTACTAGTTTATGTGGTTTTCAAATTATGAGATTTTATTATTTCTGAAATATTATTTATTTATTGTTTTGTTGAAAATGTTTGGAAAGTCGCACTAAATGGAAGGGTGAGCATACGGTTGTTGAGAATTTGAAGTGTGTATTTTGGAAAGTTGTGATTTTGTAAATAGGTTTTTGACAACTCAGAAAAACAGAGGAAACTCTGTCAAAAATTTTCAAACAAGTTTTGGTGGGCTCACTATAAAAGATTTTAAGATACAAAATATTTTTATAAAGATTTTCAAATTATAAATTAAGTTTAGAAAAGTTTGAATCCGGCTAACGCTTATTGGTTCGATTCAGGCGAGTCGGGTCAGAGGGTATTACAGGTTTTGTGGCATTCTTGGTTTAGGTGTAACCAGGCTATCCATGGTCAATTGTTGATGCCCTGCTGGTAAGGTTCTTGACTGGGCATATGTGTATCTTATTGAGTTTTAAGAGGCAGCAACTCATTCTTTGGAGACTCCTTCTTCTGTTGGTGTGGTGCGCTCAGTTTCAGTATGGGGTCCTTTATAGGCAGGTGTCTTGAAGCTCAATATAGATGCGAGCGTGGGCTTGGCTGTTGGAAAAGTTGGCCTGGGGCTGATTACTAGAAACAAAAAGGGTTAAGTTATGACTGTTGGTTCTATCAAATTGGAGGCTTTTTTTTTGTCCGGAGGTGGCCAAAGCTTTAGCTATCTTTCATGGCATTCAGCTTGCCAGTGATTCGAGTTAGTCTCCTTTGCTAGTAGAGTCAGATGCGCTTGGAGTTATTAAACTTCTCAAGGATGGTTTTGTTCCGTCTTCGGATTTGGGGCTAGTTATTTCTGACATTTTTTCTCTTTGTAGTAGCTCAAATGTGTTGAGTTCTTCTTTTCTTTCCAGAGTTGCGAATAAGGTTGCTGATAGACGTAGCCATTGGAACCGAACCGGCGGTTCCGGTTCCAAATTTTTATCAACTTGAACCGGGATCGGGGAGGTCCCGGTCCCGGTTCCTGTTGGAACCGAGGGGAACCGCCCGGTTCGGTTCCTCCCCGATTTTTTTGGAACCGGCGGTTCAACCGCCGGTTCCAAACCGCCGGAACCGGCCAAAATAAAAAAAAAATAAAAAATAAAAAATAAAAAATAAAAAATAAATTAATAAAAAAATTAAATATATAAATAACGATAAAATTGAAATAAAATTTTGATAATATTATAAAACTATAAAATTAAATAAATAAATAAAAAATTAGGGCTTGCACTTAATTTTACCTCAATTAAGCTGCCTACGTATCCTTTAGGAGGAATCAAAGCCCACGTAGTTCTTTTACCTGTTATGTTTCGAATGTGATCAATCGTCGCTTGTTCCTTCGGTTGCCGTTGTATCCTCGTTGGTGTCGAAAAAGTCATTATCGTCGGACACCAGATCCAATTCTTACTGCCGGTATGTGGCATTGATCCAGTCGTCAACACAGACCTGGATCTGTATTGAGTCAGGACTAAGCAATGCTCGTCTCTCGTCCAGAACATTGCCACCTGCACTAAATTCCTGTTCGACGGCGACGGTCGAGACAGGGGTTCCAAAAATTTGTTTGGCAATGATGGCCAAAATTGGAAAGTTAGTTGCGTGCTCCCTCCACCACTGTAGGACGTTAAAGTCTGGGGTGTCCAAAAACTCAAAGGAGGTGTTTATGTAAACATCAACCTCTGAAACATAGGTTGATAAAGACGAACTCCCCGACGTCCTTGCTTTTGTGGTAAACACGCTTGCCCCTAACTTCCTTAATGTGGAGGGAAAGCGCGAATGACTAGTACTACCGCTTCCGCTTGGTTCCGATTGTTGAACATTAATGTTCAGCGAGGGACCGTAAACAGAACGATATTCGTCATATATTGAATAAAATAAATTCCTAACATTATTATATAAACCACTAACATCTATGTCCATTATCCCTAGAGATTGGTAATAAAGTGTAAAAAATTCATATAAACTATTAAATTTATTCCTAGGGTCAAAAACTGATGCAATAGTATAAATTACAGGAATGTCCCTATAATAGTTTATTCCATCTTTCTCGCATTGCATAAACACACGGAACTAATTCATTTATTTGTGCACATTCATTAAGTGCACCTACAATATTAAGGGCTTCAAATAAAAATAAATGTGAAGTTGGATAATATATACCGGATAAAGAATTTGTTGCATCATGAAAAACTTTTAAAAGCATGCAAATTTTTGTACAAACATCCCAATGGTGTTCATATAAATTAATGGTATTAACATTATGCTGCATAAATCTAACTAATAATTCTCTATACTCGTAGCTTTCACAAAGCAATTTATATGTGGAGTTCCAACGAGTTGGAACATCACGGGAAAATCTAATTGGATGTTTCCCGTTAGCTTTACAATACCTAGCCCATTGTTTCATAGTGCTAGGATGTTTCCACAAATAGTATAGAGCATCCCTAATTGGTGTAATCCACTCATATAGTGTTTGCAAACCATGTTGTACACATATATTTAAAACATGGCAAACACATCTTTGATGAAAAAATCTGCCGCCAAAATAGGGTTGACACAATTGAATTAATTGTGGAACGGCGGCAGTATTATTTGCAGCATTATCAAAACCAATTGCAAAAATTTTACTCTCAATACAATATTCTTCAAAAATAATTTTCATTAATTTATAAATATTATCAGCAGTATGGGTGTCGTCAAAAACTCTAAATGCCAATATTCATTTTTGCAAATCCCATGATTGGTCAACGAAATGGCAAGTGAGTCCTAAGTATGAATGTTTTTGCCAATGATCACTTTAGATATCGGTACAAACAAACACACGACCCGGATAATTTTGAAAATATTTTACTAAAGCTTTTTTTTCTTTTTTATAAATATCACACATATTACGTTTTAATGTGGTCCTAGGTACTCTACATGCAGCGGGATTTAAAGCATTATGACAGTATTTTAAAAAACCAGTTTTTTCCCCAAAACTAAAGGGGAGATGTTCGGTCGCTACCATTCTTGCTAATTGGTCCCTATTATTTTGATCAGTATATTTAAATAAAGGATGGTTAGGGGATGTGTACCTTGAAATGTGGTGTTGTCCTCGCTGATGGTGAGCTTCGGCTGGATGTTTGCTGTTGATATGCTTCCAATACGTTCCGTACCCTCCGGATTTGTTCCATTTAAAATCTTTGGAACAATAATTGCAAACAACTATAACTAAACCATCCTTCTCCACCCTCTTCATATGAACTTTAAAAAGTTCAGATTTGTACTTTGACAAATTTGGCTGCCCCTGCGGTAATTGTACGGTTTCACTTGGAATTGGGAGGTTTGGAGCAGAGGAGGGACCACCGCCAGAAGAGGGATGAGAATGATCATGATTAAAATTAATAAGAGTTTCATTACCAAAAATTACCTCCTCAAATTCTCTTTATAATAGCAAGATTGAGAGAATTAGAAAAATATTGAGAGAATTAGAGATAAGAGAAATATTGAGAGAATGAGAGAATGAGAGAATTTGTGTGAATGAATTGGAGAATTGATGGGGTTTATATAGTTTTTTGGATTGGAAAAAAATTAATATTTTTAAAACTTTAGGGGTTAAATTGTAATTTACTAGGGGATATTTTGGTCATTTTCCAAGGGAGCCGTTGTTCAACGGCTCCCTAACGGCTACATTGCTGCCACCTGGCAGCTGCTGCCAGCTGCCAGGTGGCAGCAGATGGTCGTTGGCCACAGTGTGGCCAACAGCCAAAATTTTTTAAAATTTTTTTTTAAAAAAATTAAAAACCGGAACCTCCCGAATCGGGCGGTTCCGTGAACCGCCGGTTCCGGTTATTTTTTTAGGGAAACCGGAATCGGGACCGACTATCCCGGTTCCGGAACAGGTTTTGAACCGGAACCTAAGGTTCCGGTTCAAAACCGCCGGTTCGGTTCGAACCACCCGGTTCGAACCGAGCCGGGGCCATGCCTAGTTGCTGATGCTCTTGCAAGGGTTGTTATCTCTTTTGAGGTAGATTTGTTTTGGATTGAATCATGTCTTCCATATGTAGATATGTTAGTCAGGGAAGATTTTCTTAGTTAGTTTGTTGTTTATGTTATTTCGTTTTGTTGGTTGTAATATATTGGTTTTTTTTTAAAAAAAAAAGAAAAAAAAGAAAGAAACTAAACATTAGAAAATCACAAAAATCAATGAAATAATCAATTGTTATAAATTAATAGTTAAAAAATAAAAAAGAAATCATTGGTTATAAATCCATTTTTGAAATAATCTAATCTTTTATTACTTACATGTCTATCTATTATACCTTGGAACCAAACAACAATTATTGTAAAATTAAAATTTTGTGTGTTTCCAACTCAAAAAATTGCATTCCCAGCAAGAAATTTTTTGTAATTAATTAGATCATTAGATCATAAATTCATATTTAAAAGTTGACGCATGCTACCCGTTGTCACCTAAGTTAACTGCTGCTGACAGTCGCTCCACTGTGGAGCGACACATGTCTTTATATATTTTTTTTCAAATTTTATACATAATTTTATTTTAGTCCACATATTTATGATTTTAGTTCATATAACCATTAAATTATTATAAATATATCAATTTAATCCATATAATTCAAATTTTAATGGTGAAACGTAAATAAAATTTAAATTTGATTGTTTGCCCTAGTAATGAGATATTGATGTTAAAAGATGGATTTACGCTCATACTTGTAATACATAATTAACTATGTTTGTCCCTAATAATTGACCTTTTTTTTTAAAATATATCTAATTAAATAATATAAAAAATTATAAAATAATATTATAGTGATAAAAAATAGCCCAAAAAGTTTAGACCTTTAAACTAGCCCAAATGAATAAGGTACAGTCCAAAGCAGGCCCAAATACACTATGAAGTCTATATACTTGCTTACTGCTCGACTAGGTCAACAATGAATCAGTCAAGTAATTCAAGTCAATATTAACCCAGTCGCCTACATCATCCCAACAATTTCGAGATAACAGGGGTCCCTGATATTACGGATCACGATTCTCTCGACCGATCTCAACGTTCACTACTCATATCCTATAAATACAAATCCAAGCTTCATAAGCAGGGGATAAACACTTTTGACAAAAAAAAGTCATTACACTGCTCAAAGCAATCCAACCATATTGAGTGACAAAACCCAAGCACTCTTGCTCGACAGTATTCACGTTAGCATTTTCGCTTATCATACATTCGACGTATAATCAACCGTGCAAAGCTCGACATTCAACAATTCCAGGTTATACTTCCTTCTATTATATTTATTCAGGTCGACTTCATCATCTAACTTGGGCGTTAGAGACTATTTGACTAGTACCACCTCGGTGCCCCAAAACCTTACTGATCTTTTTTTACAGGTTGTTGGCCCTGTTTCAGCCCGACCGTAGGTCCCGTATCCTACCAGTAGATCCCAATATCTACAATTTGGCGCCTACCGTGGGGCCGACAATATCAAAATAGCACAATTCCGATCGACATTCAAGCATATGGCAGATGAATCAAACCATGCAACTCTTGAGGCTTAGCTCGTATTGCTCGTAGCCCAAATGAATGAGAACTCCGAGCGACTCAAAGCCTTATAGGAGGAAAATAAGGTCGTGCGTACTGAGAACAAAGAACTACAAACCAAAGTCGAGTCCATGACGACGTCGACCACACTACCGCTAAGGCTCGGACACGTTTGATATGAAGTCAATGTCAACCTGACATTTGCTCCAGGATAAGCGACCCCGGTGACACTGATGCCAGTGCTCGACACCTAATCTTCGAGCTTAGATTTACCGCAAGCGACCAAAACCTAGCGATTCCTGAGGGTGACCAAGCACTAGAACTAGTAGCGATCGATCCAATTGGGCAGTTGCCAACGGTGTCGACCGTAGCACCAGATGCAAACCCAATGCTACTTGGACCAACACAGGTCCAACCAACAAATGCATGAGCAATTCAATATCCGATGCTGATTATAGCGAATTCTCAACACGCTCGACTGATTTCTCATTCGATAAGTATGGTAAGCACGACCTCTGCTTTATTTGACCCTGATTTAGCATGCAGATTCGCATAAATAGAGGCCTTAGTTCAACATATGGCTAGAATGCTGGCCTCGATAAAAAAAAAAGTACTGCCAACAGCTTCGCCGACTCTCCATTTTTCGATGCCATCGTACTAGTAGAGATGCCAAGGAAGTTTAGCTTTCCTAGTATAAAGCATTATGACGGCACGATAGATTTTGACGACCACATTGCCCAGTACCGTCAGCATATGTTTATGACAACTATACCTAGGGATCTACGCGATGCATGTATGTACAAAAGATTTGGGTCGAGCCTCGTATGACCCATTCTATAGTGGTACATGAATTTGCCCAACAACTCCTGTAGCACCCCCCGACCCGACCCGGCTGGACCGATCCGGGGCGCGCTACTCGGACTTTCACATCTTTTCAAAACTTCATTTTTCATTTTAAAATCGTTGTGAGCCCATAAAACATTTTAAACTTTTTACGAAAATTCGGCAGAGTGCCGTTTGTTTTTCAGACTTTCCAAAACCTGTTTTTACACAATCAATTCAAAAACAATTCTCATTTTTCACAAACACTTCTATCACTTTCAATCAGTTGCGCACTCTGCCGTTTAGTGCGACTTTCACAAATAGTTTATAAAATAATAACAAATCAAACTTTACTATTTACATTTAAATAATAAAAGACAGTAATCATAAAATAATTAATTACAAAACGTTTTACAAAACTTATTTACAAATTCCCTGTATATGCATGCTTTCAGAATATATATACATAACAAAATATAGCTACCCAACTGTACAAATCCTGTGACTCGGTCTGCAATTTGCTCCTCCTTCAATCTCTAGCCTCCTCTGGATTCCTGGTACCTACGCGTTAGAAACAAACTAACGCGCTAAGCATAAAGCTTAGTGGGTGTACTAAAAACTCAATTAAGTAAATTACAATATAATTAGTCTTTAAAGAGAAATAAACCACAAGATAAACATTTTCATCACTAATCGATTTCAAAACAATTGAATTTCCAAAATTAAATCATTAAACAATTTCAATTTCTCGAAGTACAATAATAAAATCAACATAAGAATTCGATTAATAAAATCATTCGATTCACTTTCAATTCTATCAATTTTGGCCCACTAGAATACTAAACATATACGGACTGGAATATGGGTCAAGCTCCCAACCCCCAGGACGAATCCTGAGGAGGTACGTATCTCCCAACTCTAGGACCGTGGGTACGGAACCTAGAGAGGTACATAACTCCCTATCCCAGGAACGAATCCTTAGGAAGGTACATTAACTCCCAACCCCCAGGACGAATCCCGAGGAGGTACGTATCTCCCAGCCTCTGGACGAATCCAAGAGGAGGTACATCAATATCATCAATATCAATCAATCAATATCGGCGCAGTACTGCTCAATAAAACCCAGCTGGTATACCAACCTCCTATATCCACTTCTATGTCTACGTATCCTAGGGCCGTTTCGATAAACGATTTTCACAAACAAATACGATATAATATAAAATCTTTCCGAATCTTTCCGAAATCAACAACATGTAACGAAATCAACAATAATCATATAAATATTCAAACGCATCAACAATAATCATATAAATATCGAAATCAACAATAATCAACCATAGATCCACAAATCATCGATTTTACATATAATATAAACATTTTTCATACGAATAATCGAAATCGAAAACTTTTAACGAAATCGAAAACGAAAACAAAAACGAGAAACGAAATCGAAAACTAAAACGAAAAAGTAAACGAACTATTTCTCGAAACGATTTCGAAAACAAGAGTACACCTACTTGGAATCCGAGTTTTTCGTTCGAGAATCGCGGTTCGACGATTTTGTTTTCCTTTCCCTTTCCTTTCTCCTTCTTCCTCTTCTTCCTCTTTTTCTTTTCTTTTCTTTCTTCTTCTTCTCTCTTCTTCTTCTTCTTTTTCTTCTCTCTTTTCTCTCGGTCACTCTCTCTTCTGTTCTGGCTTCTCGCTTCTGCGAGAAGCTTCTATTTTTTTTATATTTTTTTCGCCATCGCGACCGCCGTCGCGACCTGTGGTCGCAGCACCAGGTCGCGACACTCACTGGAGTGCGCGCACCGCCTTCGTCGCGAGCGCGCCCTGGTCGAGCGACTGGTCGCGTTGCTCTCTGCCTGTTTTTGACAATTTCGTCGCGAGCAGTCCATCGCGACCTGTGGTCGCGGTGGCTGGTCGCGTTGCTCACTGCCAGGTTTTGCCATTTTCATCGCGAGCAAGCCATCGCGACCTGTGGTCGCGGTACTCACTGCCAGATTTTGCGTTTTTCACCGCGAGCGAGCTATCGCGACCTGTGGTCGCGGTGACCAGGTCGCGATGCTCTCTGGTCCAGTTTTCCAATTTTTCATTTTTTCATTCATTTTTCACTATTCAATTCGGTCCGCTGGAAATCATAAAATAACCATACATTTAATTACATTTACACCCCCTCAAATAGTAAAATTTTATTTTCACATATATCACATATATCAAAAATTCATCACCCGAAATCCGGGATGTTACAACTCCATAGCATCTTTCGCTCAGCTCAACAATACCTTTGTCGATCAGTTCACTGATAATGAAAAAATGAAAAAATAATCAGACGACCTCTATACAATTAGCCAACATCGAGGCGAATTGTTGCTCGACTTTTTTGGTCGTTTCAACAAGGAAAAGGTGTCGATCCCACACTACAACTAGGCCACAACCATTTCTGCCTTTAGGAAAGACCTTTTGTATCATTCCAACCTCTATAAGGAATTGACAAAATACCTTTATAAGACGATGGATGATATCTTCATCAAAGCATGAACTTAAATCAAATGGGAAAAAGATGTTAATTACACCCCTTCCAGGTATAACAAGAATGAAGATCGACGCAACCGATATGTCGAGCGTAGATCATTAGAACGCAGATCGAAACCTTATCCCACAGGAGATAGAAGGAACAACAGGTCGTACGATAATCACGCGCTGCACTACAGATAGACTCGATAGTTGGAAAAACCGAGGTCTAGAGTCCCAGAGTATAACCTAAGCATCACACCAGGTGAGGTCATCGCAGTAATAAAGAATCTAAACAATTTAGTGAAGTGGTCAGGAAAGATGTCGAGCCCAGTAGACAAAAGGGACTCAACAAAATTGTATGATTTCCATGGAGATCACGGTCACCGAACAAAAGACTATATTGCCGTTAAGTTCGAAGTGATCGAGCTCCTAAAAAGAGGGCATCTGAAGGAATACCTCTTTGACAAGGGCAAGAATACTCTGGCTCGACGTGACGAGCTCTAACATGAGCAGAACACACCACCCTCGGAACCCCCTCGACATGAGAGAATTGTGAATGTCATCACATGAGGCTCAGAGATCAGCAGAGTCTTCCGTCGGTAGCTAAGCATCACACTCGATAAACAGGGAACCCTGAAGTCTACTCAAAAAGACCAGTTGACTCTGTGTTCAACTAGACCATCAGCTTCAACAACGACGAGCATACATAAATGCTAAACCCTCACTATGAAGCGCTTGTCATTTCTCTGCATGCCGCAAACTGCCTTATAAAACACATTTTAGTAGATAACGGGAGCTCTACCAACGAACTGTTCTTGGAAGCCCTATGGAAAATGCAGATCGACAAGTCAAACATAGTACGATGCTCGACCGTGCTTGTTGTAACATCCCCTAACCCGACCCTTTTGGATCGACCCAGGGAGCGCTACCGGGTTTTCAAAACCTTTCTTAATTCTTTTATAATTTGCAAACCATTGAAAATCATATAAATTGTATTTTAAAAATATTTTTCTAGTGAGCCCATCGAAAATCAGTTTTTTAAAAATTTTGGCAGAGTTTCCTCTGTTTTTCTGATTTTCCAAAACCTGTTTTCAACAAATATCCAAAATAATATAATTTCAACACTTCTATATCAAACTTTCAAACCAATGCGCACTCTGCCGTTTAGTGCGACTTCCAAACAGTTTTATAATAAAACAATTCATAATTCATTATTTACAATCCTTTGAAAATGAAAAACAGAAATTATAAAACAATTAATTACAAAACACAAATATATAACATCTTTACATATTTCTGTATATGCATGCATAACTAACTATATTATACATAAATATAGGACTACCCAAACTGTGGTGACTCTGGATCTCTGTCTGCAACTCTCTCTTCAATCTTTTCCTTCATCGGTATCTCTGTCACCTACGCGTGATAAACATCAACGCGCTAAGCAATAATGCTTAGTGGGTGTACACTAAAATAAATTTCAATATAATATAAAGCAATAAATCTTAAATTTAGAATTTCAGAGATATATAAATATAAAACAAACATTATATTTCAATTACTAAAACTATATAAAAACAAAGTATTTCAAAAGTTTCTGGGTTTCAATCTTAATAACATTTCTTTATTTTTCCATATCATTTTCTAGCTATCAATTCTCAATTGGGCCCATGATACACATAACAGGGTTTACAGGACTGGATTACGGGTTTTACAGTCGGGTTTCCCATCTCATAAGAAATGGTATCCCTATATAAACAGTCGGTTTTCCATTCCATAAAGAAATGTATCCATATGTTCTCACAGTCGGTTTCCCATTTCATAATGAAATGGTATCCGTATTTCACAGTCGGTTTCCTATTTCTAAAGAAATGGTATCCGTAAAATCAACATCATAGGCATCAGAAACATCAGTGCAGTACTGCCATATATATATACATCCAATTGACATGTCAATCTCCTATATCCATATATCCCTATATATATATCAGGGCCGTTATTCAGGGTTTTCAAATATCATATCAAATTATTTCCTTGTTTTCGAAATCCAACGACTACAAGTTTCAATCAAAATCAATAATTATAAAACCAAACAATATTCGTAAAACTATATTCATCAATCAGGTTCTCAAAACATATGATTTCTTTGAAATTATATCAACATATTCCATAAACAATTCTAACAATATACAAAAATGAAATACGAATATATGAAATCCATAAATATATTTCTAAAATCACTAAATCAAAACACATATCGAAAATAATTTCAGAAACGAGTGTACACCAACCTGGATACCGTTTTACGACAGTTTCCTTTTTGGATTTATCTTTTTCCCCTCCTCTTTTCCTTTCTTCCTCCTCTTTTTCTTTCTCCTTCTCTTTTTTTTCTTTTCCCTTCTTCTTCTTCTTCTTCTTCTTCTTCTTCTCCTTCTTCTTCTTTCTCTTTCTCTCTCTTTTCTTTCTTTTTCTTTTCTTTCTTTTCTTCTCCCGTTTTCTTTCTTTATTTTCCTGTTTGCTTCTTTAAGAAGCTTCACCGCCTCTTATTTTTTTTATAAAAATTCATTCATCGCGACCTATGGTCGCGCTACCTGGTCGCGTTGCTCACTGGAGTGATTTCATCGCTTTCATCGCGATCAACCATTGTGGTCTCTGGTCGCGCTGGTGGTCGCCATGCTCACTGCCCAAATTTAAAATTTTCACCGCGAGCTAGTCAGCGCGATCCCTAGTTGCGGTGACTGGTCACGGTACTCACTGCCAGAAATCACCATTTTTTACCGCGAGCGACTCATCGCGATCTCTAGTCGCGGTGAGTGGTCGAGGTACTCACTGCCAACTTTTCACCCTTCTCTTCATGCGTTATTTTTGGACCGCTCCATCTGGTCCACCTGGAAACTATAAAAATATACATACATTTAATTACATTTTACACCCCTCAAATCACAAATTTTATATCCACATATTCAAAATTAATTATTCGAAATTAGGGATGTTACACTTGTTGGCTTCAGCGGTGAGCACAAGAACACTATGGGGGAAATTACACTCCCAGTCTACGCAGAAGGCATCAACCTCAACACGAAGTTTATGGTGCTCGATTGCCCCTCGGCTTACAACATCATCATGGGTCGACTATGGATACATGACATGAGAGCAATACTATCGACATATCACCAGACAATTCGTTTCCCAACCATATGAGGAGTATAAGAAATCCGAGGAGAATAACAAGTCTCAAGGGAGTATTGCTCAAACAATCTGAAGAGCAAGCCGTCGACATTATTATCATTACAACAGTCGACCCTAGGGCTTGAGTAGTATAGCCCACAAATGGAAGAGTTCAACGAGGTACAAATCCACCCAGACTACCCTAAGTATAAAGTCTAGATCGAGTTACTCCTCAAACCAGAAATCAAAGCACGACTAATTGAATTCTTAGCTCGACATTATGACTGCTTTGTATGGTCACATGCTGACATGATAGGCATCGACCCTAACATCATGGTCCATGAGCTACAAGGCGACCCCGATGTCAAGCTAGTCAGACAAAAGCGAAGGAAATTTACCCCCGAGCGAAACAAAGTGATTAACGAAGAAATACAGAAACTGATAGACATCGGTTCTATTAGAGAAGTACACTATCCCGACTGGCTAGCAATCGTCATCGAATGGAAGAAAAACAGAAAATTGAGGGCCTGTATTGACTTCACGGATCTTAAAAAGGCATGTCCCTAGGATTCATTCCATCTACCACACATGGACATGTTGGTAGACGCAACAGCAGGGCACGAACTGCTCAGCTTCATGGACGCCTTCTCGGGATACAATCAGATCTTAATACACCCGAACGACCGAGAAAAGATTGCCTTCGTCACCAAGCGTGGCATCTTCTGCTACAAAGTGATGTCGTTCAGACTTAAAAATGCTGGGGCAACATACTAGCATCTTGTTAACAAAATGTTCAGGGAGATACTAGGTTCGACAATGGAGGTCTACATCGACGACATGCTTGTCAAATCCTTTCAAGCCGAGCAACATCTCAAGCAACATCTCGAGCACCTACAACAGTCATTCAACATACTCCGAAAGTAAGGTATGAAGCTTAACCCTTATAAGTGTTCATTCGGAGTGTAGTTAGGAAAGTTCCTGGGTTACCTCATCACGCACCAAGGTATTGAGGCCAATCCAGACCAGATTCAGTCGATCATGGGGATCCCTTGTCCTCGATCAGTGAAAGAAGTCCAAAAGCTTATTGGTCAAGTGGCGGTGCTCAACTGTTACATCTCGAAATCTTCAGAAAGATACCACCCTTTCTTCAACACCCTAAGGAAGAACAAAAACTTTGAGTGAACTAAAAAGTGCAAAATGGCTCTACAACAGTTGAAGTCATATTTGTTAAGTCCACCATTGTTGTCTAAACCATCTAATGGAGAAACGCTTTATATCTACTTGGCAGTATTAGAAGCAACCGTAAGTGCAAACCATTGAAAATCATATCAATTTGTAATTTAAAAATATTTTTCTAGTGAGCCCATCAAAATTCAGTTTTAAAAATTTCGGCAGAGTTTCCTCTGTTTTTTCTGATTTTCCAAAACCTGTTTCAAATCACACTCAATTCAAATATAATCCACAACAACACTTCAAATATCATTTCATTCAAATGTGCACTCTGCCGTTTACTGCGACTTTCCAACAGTTTTAAAATAACATAATTCAGAATTCAATAGTTACAAACCTTTAACAACCTTTGAAATGAAAAACAGAAATCATAAATTTAATTACAAAACATAAATATAAACTACAATTACAAATCTCTGTATATGCATGCAATCTACACATATTATACAACAATATATTTATATATCTACCCAAATGTAGTGACTCTGGTTCTCTGTCAGCAACTCTCTCTTCAATCTTTGGCCTCTTCAGTATCCCTGTGACCTACGCGCGATAAAAAAAACCGACGCGCTAAGCATATAGCTTATTGGGTGTACACTAAACTCATTTATAAAAATCATAATATATTTGGCCTACTATAAATCTCAATGTACTTAAATAAAACAATACCATATTTAATTCAATTATGAATTTAAATCATATGAAATCAATGTAATAAAAACAACTAAATCAATTTCATAATTCGTACTAAATGAAATTCTCACTTTCTTTTACAATTACTAAAACTTTCTTTTACAATCAATTTCACTTACTATATTAAACGTATAAATAAAATTAATTTCTAACTTCACTTATAAACATATTATTCAATTCATTTCAATTCTGGCCCTCTAGAATACTCAACATAAACCAGGACTGGAATATGGGTCGTTCGACCACAGTGGCTGTCTGTCGAACATAACTCCCACCCTAAGACGAATCCTAAGAGTGGTACGTATCTCCCTACCCTAAGACCGAGGGTTCGAACCCTAGAGAGGTATATACCTCCCTATCCCATGAACGAATCCTTAGGAAGGTACATGTCTCCCTACCTCAGGACGAATCCGTGAGGAGGTACGTGTCTCCCTACCCTTGGACGAATCCATGAGGAGGTACATAATTAATCATCAATATCAATGTCGGTGCAGTACTGCTCACTGAACCCAGCTAGTATACCAACCTCCGATATCCATTTTTATGTCTACGTATCTTAGGGCCGTTTCAATACACTATTTTCATATAACAATTCACAATTTGAAATTAAACATAACTAATATAAAACCTTCGATCAATATTCGAAAAACATATATTCAACGATTTGGTCATTTGAACTTCGGAACAAATGATTTCAACCTAATCTGAAATTAGTCAACCAAAAAACAATATAAACATATATTTATTAAATTATTCAAAACTCAAATGTAAATCAAAACGCATAAAAACGTCGAAAACAAGTGTACACCAACCTGGATACCGTTCCTACGCTTTTTCCTTCTGAATTTTTCCTTTTTCCTTTCTCTTTCCCTTTTTCTCTTTCTTTTCTCTTTCCTTCCTTTCCTTTCTCTTCTCTTATCTTCTTCTTCTTCTTCTCTTCTCTTTTTCTTCTTCTTCTCTTCTTTCTTTTCTTTTCTCTATTTTTTTTTCTCTTCTCCCCCGCTGTTCCTCTTTCTTCTTTCTGTTTTTGGCTTCCGCGAGAAGCTTTCTTTTTTTATACAAATTCGGTCATCACTGACCGTCATTGCGACCTATGGTCGCGCCACCTGGTCGCGGTACTCACTGGAAGGCTTCCACCGCTTTCATCGCGAGCACCCCTCGCGGTATCATGGTCGCGCTGGTGGTCGCGTTGCTCACTGCCCGAATTTGATATTTTCACCGCGAGCTAGTCAGCGCGATCTGTGGTCACGGTGCTCACTGCCAAAAATTCCATTTTTTCACCGCGAGCAGCTCATCGCGATCTGTGGTTGCGGTGAGAGGTCGCGGTACTCACTGTCCACTTTTTCCTTCACTTCATGCAATCTTTCTGGACCACTCCATCTGGTCCATCTGGAAACCATAAAAATAAAGATACTTTTAATTACGTTTTACACCCCTCAAATCACAAAATTTATATTCACATATTCAAACTTAATTATTCAAAATTAGAGATGTTACAATTCTTCCCCTCTTAAGAAATTTCGTCCTCGAAATTTATCTCGATTGAACAGTTGCGGATATTGTTGTCTTATGGTTTCCTCGCTCTCCCAGGTAGCTTCTTCTACCTTGTAATTTCTCCAGAGGACTTTCACCAGTGGAACTCTTTTATTTCGTAGTTCTTTAATCTCCCGATCAAGAATCTGCACTGGTTCCTCTTCATATGTCAGGTCTGGTCGGATTTCAATACTTTCGGCCTGAATTCTATGAGAAGGATCAGATATGTATCTCCTCAGCATAGACACATGGAAAACATTATGAATCTTTTCTAATTCTGGAGGTAAAGCTAGTCCATAAGGCTACTGGTCCCACACGTTCAATGATTTCGTATGGCCCAATAAACCTAGGACTTAACTTACCTTTTCTGCCAAATCTGAGCACTTTCTTCCACGGAGATACTTTCAGGAGTACTTTCTCACCGACTTCATATTCTATCTCCTTTCTTTTCAAATCTGCATATGATTTCTGTCGGTCAGAAGCAACTTTTAATCTTTCCTTGATAATCTTTACCTTCTCCTCAGTTTGTCTGATCAAGTCTGGGCCTACTAACCTGTCCTCTCTTAACTCTGTCTAGCATACTGGAGTCCTGCATTTCCTTCCATACAGTGCCTCATAAGGTGCCATAGCTATGCTCGACTGGTAGCTGTTGTTGTAGGCGAATTCAATCAATGGGAGATGATCCGCCCAACTCCCTTCAAAGTCAATTACACAACTCCTGAGCATATAGCACATGAATTCCTCTTTCTGATTGTCCGTCTGTCTGCGGATGAAAGGCTGTACTGAAACTCAGTCGAGTACCTAAGGCTTCTTGAAACTTCTTCCAGAATCGGGATGTAAACCTCGGATCTCTATCTGATATTATGGATGCAGGCACTCCATGCAATCTGACTATCTCTCTGATATATAATTCTGCCAGTCGATCCAGTGAATAGTCAGTTCTGACAAGTAAAAAGTGTGCTGAATTCGTCAAGCGGTCCACTATAACCCATACTGCATCGTGTTTACTCCGGGTGAGTGGCAATCCTGTGACAAAGTCCATTGTGATCCCATTTCCATTCAGGTATTGCTATTGGTTGTAACAATCCTGATGGAACCTGGTGTTCAGCTTTCACCTGCTGACAAGTCATGCATCTATTCACGAATTCTACCATATCCTTTTTCATACCAGACCACCAATACTGAGTTTTCAAGTCTTTGTACATTTTTGTGCTACCTGGATGCATCGAGTACGGACTATTGTGTGCCTCTGTCAGGATTAGCTTTCTCAATTCTTCATCATTTGGAATACAAATCCTGTATCTAAACACACAATACCATCGGTTCTGATTGAGAAGTCCGGGTGCTTTCCTTCTGGAATCTGTCCACATATCAGCTGGATTCTATCATCCTGCTTCTGTTTATCTGCAATTTGCTGAATCAAACTGGGTCTGCATACCAATTCAGCTACTAATGTATTATTAGGATTCAGCTGTAACTGCATATTCATAGCTTTTAGAGCAAACAATACTTTTCTGCTCAGAGCATCTGCTACCATATTTTCCTTTCCGGGATGGTAGTCAATTACGCAGTTATAGTCTTTTATCAACTCCATCCACCGTCTCTGTCAGATTAAGCTCTCTCTGGGTAGGCAGATATTTCAGACTCTTGTGATCTGTGTATATATAACATTTCTCACCATACAAGTAATGCCTCCAAAGTTTCAAAGTAAATACAATAGCTGCAAGTTCCAGATCATGAATCAGATAGTTCTGTTCATGAGTTTTCAGCTGTCTGGACGCATATGCAACCATCCTTGCCTTCCTGCATCAATACACAACCTAAACCCTGATGTGAGGCATCACTATAAATCACAAAGTCTTTACCTGAAACAGGCTGAATCAGGATTGGAGCCTCAACTAGCATCGCCTTCAATCTGTCAAAAGCGGCCTGGCATCTATCAGTCTAGTCAAATCTGACATTCTTATGCAGTAGCTTGGTCAACGGACTTGCTATGGATGAAAATCCCTTCACAAACCAGTCGATAATAACCTGTCAAGCCTAAGAAACTTCTGACCTCTGTAACATTTATGGGCGGCTTCCATTCCACAATCGCTTCAATCTTTTTCGGATCTGCCTTAATACCCTCTGCTGACATAATGTGACCCAGAAATACAATCTCAGGCAACCAAAACTCACATTTACTTAGTTTACCATACAGTTGCTTCTCCCTTAGAATCTGCAGTACTACTTGAGGTGTTTGTCATGGTCCTCTGCCGTCTGTGAATACACCAGGATATCATCGATAAATACCACCACAAACTGATCCAAGTATGGTCGGAATATTCTGTTAATCAAATCCATAAAGGCTGTAGGTGCATTAGTCAGCCCAAATGGCATCACTACAAATTCATAATGTCCATACCTGGTTCTGAATGCAGTTTTCGGAATATCTGACTCTTTTATTCTCAACTGACTGATAACCTGATCTTAGATCTATCTTTGAGAAGACATAGACTCCTCTCAGTTGATCAAATAAATCATCAATTCTAGGCAACAGATACTTGTTTTTTACAGTAAGTTTATTCAGCTACCTGTAATCGATGCACAATCTCAATGACCCATCTTTCTTTTTCACAAACAGTAATGGAGCTCCCTAAGGGGATACACTGGGTCTGATGAATCCCTTATCCAGCAATTCCTGTAACTGTATCTTCAGTTCTTTCAGTCCTGCTGGTGCCATTCTGTAAGGAGTTATCGATACTGGAGACGTACCTGGTACCATATCAATCACAAACTCCACTTCTCTCTGAGGTGGCAAACCAGGAAGCTCCTCTGGAAACACATATGCAAAATCACACACAATGGGTATCTTCTAGATTTCAGAATTAACCTTTCTGGAATCAACCACCTGTGCCAAATATGCTTCACACCCCTTTCGGATCAATTTACTGGCTGTAGTGGCTGAGATGACATTGGAGAGAAAATTCCTTCCTTTCACCCACCATTGTGATTTCTACACCATCTGCTGTTATGAGAGTCACTCGTTTCAATTCACAGTCAATCACTACTTTATGCCGAGTAAACTAATCCATGCCTAGAATCACATCAAACTCATAGAATGGCAACTCCATCAAATCGCCTGGGAATTCACATTCCTGTATCTGAATAGGATAATTTCTGTACACATGGTTCACCACTACACTTTGACCTATCGGATTACTGACTAACACATCATATTCAGTAGGTTCAGTTTCCAGATTTCGGTGTTTCAGTATGGCATCACATATATAGGAATGAGTGGAACCTTGATTTATCAATGCAATAGCTGTAATATCAAAAATAGAAATAATACCAGCTATCACGTCAGGTGCATCATTGTCTTCCTGAGCTCTAACATCATAGACTCGTGCAGGAGCGCGACTATCAGGTCTGGCTACTGATTCTGACAATCCTCTGTGGCTACTACCTTCAGGTATTGCCTGACTAGGCCTTCTACCTCTGGAAGTAGTAGGAGCTGATCTCTCTAGTTGCTGCACTGGGATAAGTCTAATCATGTGGGCAATCTCTCAGGAAATGATCATGAGATCCACACCGCAAGCAGGCTCCTGTAATCTTCCAGCATTCCCCAGGATGTCTTCTTCCACAATGTTCACACAATGCATGGGCTGGTCCCCTGACTGCACTCCTAGGGGTACTGGCCACGGAAGTTGCAGACTGACCCGGCCTAGCTGTGGGTATAGGCCTCTGTGACTGCACTGGACCACTAGACTGCGGTCCCTTAAACTTCTTACTCTGGGGTTGATATGAGTTGGATGGCCCTGCCCCTCTTCTTTGCTGACCTCTGTCTCTTCTGGCCTGCTCTTCTTTCTTAATTCTCTCTACATTCAGAGCTGCCGAGATGAGTCTGGTAAAATCTTCGAATTCAAAGGCAGCAACCTGTAACAATCCTCAATTAATCAATATGCTATTCATATATTTACAATTCTATTTAAAAATTAGGAATGTCACACAATCTGTAGGCGGATATAGTCGTTCAGTCCATCTTCAAACCTTCTGCATTTATCCGCCTCTGTAGCCACCATATCTCTCGCATATTTACTCAACCTGACAAATTCTCTCTCATATTCTGTCACTGTCATCTGCCTTTGCTTCAGGTTGAAAAATTCTCTCTTCATATTGTCCAAATAGATGTGACCAACATATTTTCTCCGAAACTCCTTCTGAAAGAATTCCCACGTTCTGTCCTCTGGTCGCACTGACTGTATAATGGAGGTCCACCATTGGTAGGCATCCTCCTGTAACAAAGATACTGCACACTCCAATCTTTCTTCAGGTGTGCAGTGCATCTGCTCTAATATTATGTCAGTCCTCTCAAACCAGTATTCAGCGGCAGATGCATCCTCATCCTTTCTGCCATGAAAATCTATGGGTCTGTATTTAGCCAGTCGTTCTATGGCTGATCTTCGTGGCGCTGCTCTAGCCGACATTCTAAAAGAACTCAGCCATCTGCTGCATAAATGCTGGCTGACCTTGAACTTCTGGTCCAACCGCTCTAGGACTGACTGACTCTCTGGATACTCCCCCAGCCACGCTTGGCGGGACTCTCAGGGTCTATCTCCACTTCCTTCCAATTCCTTTTATCCTATATAAGACAGAAGAGAGGTCTGCAGATTAGAGTCACACATTCCTATGGGTATCTTTATACAATGTATGCATATACAGACTCTTTTGGTGCAGAAACGCCTAAACCGCGCTCTGATACCACTTAAAATGTAACACCCCCTGACCCGACCCGTCTGGATCGACCCAGGGAGCATTATCGAGTTTTCAAATACTTTCTAAATTCACTTTATACATTTCAAACCACTGAAAATTATATCAATTTGTAATTTAAAAATATTTTTCTAGTGAGCCCATCAAAATTCAGTTTTAAAAATTTCGGCAGAGTTTCTTCTGTTTTTTCTGATTTTCCAAAACCTGTTTCCAATCACACTCAATTCAAATATAATCCACAACAACACTTCAAATATCATTTCATTCAAATGCGCACTCCGCCGTTTAGTGCGACTTTCCAACAGTTTTAAAATAACATAATTCAGAATTCAATAGTTACAAACCTTTAACAACCTTTGAAATGAAAAACAGAAATCATAAATTTAATTACAAAACACAAATATAAACTACAATTACAAATCTCTGTATATGCATGCAATCTACACATATTATACAACAATATATTTATATATCTACCCAAATGTAGTGACTCTGGTTCTCTGTCAGCAACTCTCTCTTCAATCTTTGGCCTCTTCAGTATCCCTATGACCTACGCGCGATAAAAAAAACCGATGCGCTAAGCATATAGCTTAGTGGGTGTACACTAAACTCATTTATAAAAATCATAATATATTTGGCCTACTATAAATCTCAGTGTACTTAAATAAAACAATACCATATTCAATTCAATTATGAATTTAAATCATATGAAATCAATGTAATAAAAACAACTAAATCAATTTCATAATTCGTACTAAATGAAATTCTCACTTTCTTTTACAATTACTAAAACTTTCTTTTACAATCAATTTCACTTACCATATTAAACGTATAAATAAAATTAATTTCTAACTTCACTTATAAACATATTATTCAATTCATTTCAATTCTGGCCCTCTAGAATACTTAACATAAACCAGGACTGGAATATGGGTCGTTCGACCACAGTGGTTGTCTGTCGAATATAACTCCCACCCTAGGACGAATCCTAAGAGTGGTACAGTATCTCCCTACCCTAGGACCGAGGGTTCGGACCCTAGAGAGGTACACATCTCCCTATCCCAGGAACGAATCCTTAGGAAGGTACATGTCTCCCTACCCCAAGACGAATCCTATGCTTTTTCCTTCTGGATTTTTCTTTTTTCCTTTCTCTTTCCCTTTTTCTCTTTCTTTTCTCTTTCCTTCCTTTCCTTTCTCTTCTCTTCTCTTCTTCTTCTTCTTTTTTCTTCTTCTTCTTCTTCTTCTTCTTCTCTTCTTTCTTTTCTTTTCTTTCTTTTTTTTTTCTCTTCTCCCCCGCTGTTCCTCTTTCTTCTTTCTGTTTTTGGCTTCTGTGAGAAGCTTTCTCTTTTTATACAAATTCGGTCATCGCGACCTGTGATCGCGCCACCTGGTCGCGGTACTCACTGGAAGGCTTCCACCGCTTTCATTGCGAGTACCCCTCGAGGTATCATGGTCGCGCTGGTGGTCGCGTTGCTCACTGCCCGAATTTGATATTTTCACCGCGAGCTAGTCAGCGCGATCTGTGGTCGCGGTGCTCACTGCCAAAAATTTTATTTTTTCACCGCGAGCAGCTCATCGCGATCTGTGTTCACGGTACTCACTGTCCACTTTTTCCTTCACTTTATGCAATCTTTCTGGACCGCTCCATCTGGTCCATCTGGAAACCATAAAAATAAACTAATAATAAACTAGAGTACTTTTAATTACGTTTTACACCCCTCAAATCACAAAATTTATATTCACATATTCAAACTTAATTATTCAAAATTAGGGATGTTATAGAGAAGCGCTCCAGCCAAATGGAAAAATTAGCTTTAACGCTGAATCTCAGTGGCCCAGAAGCTTCGAGCATACTTCCAGTGCCATCCTATTATAGTGCTCATGACTTTCCCACTCAAGAATGTTCTTCATAAACCCGAGCTGTCCGGTTGACTAACAAAGTGGACAGTTGAATTAAGCAAACACAACATCTCCTATCTACTTGGGACTGCTATCAAGTCCAAAGTATTAGTTGACTTCGTCGTTGACTTCTCTCCAAGAACTCTTCCACAAGCCGAATGAGAAATACTATCTATGACCGAGGGATAAACATCTACTTGAACCCTTTCAGTTGACGGGTCAAGTAACTCAAAAGAAAGAGAACTAGGCTTCGTCCTTCAATCACCTGAGAAAGACATGATTAAGCAGTAGATTAGATATGGCTTCAAGACAACTAATAATAAAGTCGAGTACGAGGCACTAATAGCCGGACTCACGCTCGCCAAGAGCATAAATATCAAACGAATTAAAGTGATGTTTGACTCCCAGCTGATAACAAGACAGCGCGACGGATTATACCAAGCCAAAGATCTCAAGATGATTCTTATTTGGGTATGACTACACAGCTTCGTTTGACATTCGAACACTTCGAGGTCGAACCAATATCGAGATTAGAGAATACACATGCCGATGCTTTAGCAAGTCTCGGCTCGACTATACAAACAGTTGAGTCCAAGACTATACATGTAGTCTGTCTATAATGGCCTGCCGTATGGGCTAATAAAGAAGAGGCTTACTCTTATTGAGCTCATGGATGAATCCCTTGCTGGATTATCTTATCAACGACATCCTTCATGTCTACCGTAATGAAGCCCATAAACTCCGAGCCAATGCCGTCCGCTTCAGCATTGTCGAGGGCAAACTTTATAAAAGGTCATTCGCTGGACCCTATCTACGGTGTGTCGACCCTACAGAAGCAAACCTCGTGCTCAAAGTAATACATGAGGGTGACTGCGGAAACCACTCAGGAGCCAAGAGCCTAGCAGATCGAGCCCTCACAGCTGGATATTACTGGCCGACAATGAGGTTTGACTCGACCAACTACGGCAAGAATGTGATAAGTGCCAAAGATTTGCACAAGTTTCACACCAACCTCCAGGTCGACTCCACTATGTCATGTTATCATAGGCCCTTCATGAAGTGGGGAATGGACATCGTTGGAAAGATGTCGACCGCAGCAATAGGAAATGTTTACATGCTCTTCCTCGTAGATTATTTCAGTAAATGGGTCGAAGCCGAAGCCTATCAAAGAGTCACAGACTTCGAAGTAAAAGTCTTTATCTGGAAAAACATTATATGCAGGTTCGGCATACCAAAGGAAATAATCATCAATAATGGTTCGCAATTCATTTCGTTCGACTTCCAAGACTTTTGTAAAAAAATGGGAAATCAAACTCTGTTTCTCGACTCCCCGTTACACACAGTCGAACGAACAGGCAGAGTCGACCAACAAAATAATTGTAGGAACACTCAAAAAGTACCTCGATGCAACGAAGGGACTCTAGGTTTACATCCTACCTGAAGTCCTCTAGTCGTACTGAACAACTCCTCAAGTGTCGATCGAACACATAACTTTCTCCTTGACATACGGATCTAAAGCTGTATTACCAGTCAAAATCAAACTCCACACAACAAGTTACAAGCATGCTACAGAAGAATCAAACTTGCAAGCACTTTCGTGCGAGCTAGACACACTCGTCGAACGCCCAGATCAAGCATCCATTAGGATATTGGGTTCTACGTCAAGTGTTCCAAAACACCAAAGAACAAGGCGCGGACAAACTAGGCCCGACATGGGAAGGGCTCTACCAGATTAGGAAAGTAGTCGGACAAGGAGCATACAAACTGTAAGACATCGACAACCGAGTGATCAACAATAGCTGGAACGTTATACATCTAAAACATTATCATTTCTAACCTCTAAAATCTTTTCCTTATGATTTTATTAAATAAAGGTTACTGACTTGAGCATCATAGGGCCATTGTAGCCGGCAGACCTAACTTTGATTGACAGGACAAAGCCACTACAACAACCCTACACTCAAGGTAAGTTAAATGGGCTCGACCAATAAAGCTCACCAATTATAAGTCCAGCTCTACACACGAGCTCACCATGTTTAGAAGACAACACGACTCAATGATAGTCTCCAAATCCAAAAACTATTCATAAACTTGAAGATTAGGGGCAATAACCCAACTACACAGCAATTCAACTCTACAAGTCGGTCAAAATGACTCGATTCAAACTGACTCGATAACATGTTATATATTTGCTTGAGACAAGAGCATGTTAGAATTATGTTCGACACGCGAACTTATGTAATTAGCTCTACACTTGAGTTATTCAAATTTGTACAATGTTGGGCTATCAATCACGCTCGACGTACATCTATGCTAGCGTCAATCATACAAAGTTCAAATATTTGCATTCAACAAATTGCATTACTTATATTTTATCAAGTCTCCAAAATTTCTATTTGATATCGTGTTCGACATTTTTCCATTTGACAATAATTACTTGGTTCAAAATTTTAACTTGTTTAAAATATTAGCGATACTGTTGCATTCGACAAAAGTTACTTAAACCATTTGACTGATTTCAATTAGCACATATAATGAATTTTGACTTGTTCAAAATACAATCAAAATCTATTCGAAAAATGTTTGCTCAACAAAAGTATATTCATGGAATTGAAATAAAGAAGCAAAAAATTATGTCCTACAAGGCAATTCTCAGCCCAAAATATGAAAGCATATAAAAGGTATGGAGACCTAGTTCGACAAGGCAATTCTCGGCCCAAATTAAAAATAAAGGGCATGGAGACCCAATTCGACAAACTAGCATTTGGCCAAAAAACTAATTATTACAAAAGTGTGGCACTTGGCCAGAAACTTTCACGATTGTTGTTGATCCTACTACTGGTCGTTCCCTTCCTGTCGACCATCCTGACTTGTCTCCACATTTTCAATTCTCGCATCTTCGACAGTCGGAGGCACCTCTTCGACCATACCCTTGGCCTCACTAGCCTCTGCAGCAACCAATGCCTGGATCTTCTCCCAACCGTGATCGCCTTCTTCGGGTTCCAGTGCTCGACCTTTCCTTATTTGTATTCCTTTATGGTCTCATACTTCTCTATCAAGGCACTCACTTCCCTAAGGAGGTTGTTGATCTCAGGTTTTTGCTCTATGCAATACCTATCTACATTCGTTACCAGCACATCCTCCCTTTTTTTTAGCTCTTCCAGCTTATCGTCCTTCTCACGGTCGACCTTTTTTCTCTTTAACTCCTCGATCTTCATATTGTCGATCTCCCTCTTCAGGGAAGCATAATATTGATTGCTTTCCTTAAGCCAATGAGCATACGACGACAGTTCATTCTTCAAGTAGACCTGGATTTCTAGAGCCTATACACAAAACAACACAGTTAGTTGAATATTGTCGTGTCCTTGATCGAAAAAATAAAAGTAAAAGGAACTTACGTGGAAATCACTGGCGATCCCCCAGTCGATCTTCTTTAGCACACCTGTAATATCCCTAATTTCGAATAAATATGAAAAGTATGGTTGAATTAATCTTGAGTATGTGAATATGATATTTATGATTTAAGGGGTGAAAAATGTAATTAAATGTAGTATCAGCTAATGGTATTACAACAGATCCTAAGAAAATTGAAGCAGCTATGGAATGGAAGTCTCCTAAGAATGTCACTGAGATCAAAAGTTTTCTTAGCTTAGCCGGATATTACAGACGATTTGTAAAGGGATTTTCATCCATAGCTACTCCTTTGACTAAATTACTGCACAAGAATGTCAAATTTGAGTGGAATGAGAAATGTCAGGTAGCTTTTAAGAAATTGAAAGCGATGTTGGTTGAAGCACCAATTCTGGTACAGCCAGTATCCGGTAAAGACTATGTGATCTATAGTGATGCTTCACACAATGGCTTAGGTTGTGTACTAATGCAAGAATGAAAAGTGGTTGCTTATGCTTCCAGACAGTTGAAGATTCATGAAAAGAATTATCCGACACATGATCTGGAACTTGCAGCCATAGTGTTTGCTTTGAGAATATGGAGACATTATATTTATAGAGAGAAATGGTATATTTACACTGATCACAAGAGTCTTAAGTATTTGCCTACCTAGAAAGAACTCAACTTAAGGCAGAGAAGATGGATGGAGTTAATTAAAGATTATGATTGTGTTATTAATTACCATCCAAGGAATGTGAATGTTGTTGTTGATGCTTTGAGCAGAAAGTCTTTATCTGCATTGAAAGCTATGAATGCTCATTTGAGATTGACATCAGATTGATGCCATTTTAGCTGAATTGACACTCAAGCCGAATTTGATCCAGCAGATACAGGAAAAGCAGAAACAGGATGAGAAACTTTTGGCCATTAATGGTTAAGTCCAAGGGGGAAAAGACATTGATTTTGCAATCAGGGATGATGGCACTTTGTGCTTCAAAAACAGAATTTGTATTCCAGATGATAAGGAGTTAAAAAGAGTAATTTTGACAGAGGCACATCGTAGTGCATATTCAATGCACCTTGGTAGTACAAAAATGTAGAGAGATATGAGAACTCAATATTTGTGGTTAGGTATGAAGAGAGATGTGGTGGACTTTGTGAATAGATGTATGACATGCCAACATGTAAAAGCATAACACCAAGTTCCATCAGGTTTGCTACAGTTAATACCCATACACGGAGTCAACAGGATGCGATTTGGGTAATAGTGGATAGACTGATAAAGTCAGCACATTTCCTACCTGTCAGAATAGATTATTCATTGGACAGATTAGCAGAGCTACATATTAGAGAGATAGTTCGATTACATGGAGTGTCAGCTTCTATTATTTCAGATAGAGATCCGAAGTTTACATCCAGATTCTGGAAGAAATTTCAAGAAGCTTTGGGTACTCAATTAAGCTTCAGTACAGCTTTCCATCCACAGACAGATGGACAATTAGAACGAGTAATTCAGGTGCTAGAAGATATGCTCCGGAGTTGTATTATTGATTTTGAGGGGAGTTGGGTTGATCACCTCCCATTGATTGAATTTGCTTATAACAACAGTTATCAGACGAGTATAGATATGGCACCGTATGAAGCACTGTATGGCAGGAAATGCAGGACACCCTTGTGCTGGACAGAATTGGGTGAAAACAGGTTGGTTGGACCTGATCTGATTAGACAGACAGAAGAAAAGGTGAAGATCATAAAGGAAAGACTGAATGTCGCTTCCGATCGTCAGAAGTCATATGCAGATTTGAAAAGAAGAGACATTGCATATGAGGTCGGTGATAAAGTATTTCTGAAAGTATGTCCATGGAAGAAAGTAATGAGATTCGGAAAGAAAGGGAAGTTAAGTCCTAGGTTTATTGGTCCGTACGAAATCCTTGAACGTGTGGGACCGGTAGCCTATAGACTAGCTTTACCATTAGAATTAGAAAAGATACATAATGTATTTCATGTATCTATGCTGAGGAGATACAGATCTGATCCATCTCATAGAGTTCAGACTGAAACTATTGAGATACAACCTGATTTGACATATGAGGAAGAACCAGTGGAGATTCTGGACAGAAAGATTAAACAAATCCGGAATAAGGCAGTACCATTAGTGAAGATTCTCTGGAGGAACCATAATGTGGAAGAAGCTACGTGGGAAAGTGAAGAGATTATGAGGCAGCAATATCCACAGTTGTTCGAATAAGGTAAATTTCAAGGAAGAAATTTCTTAAGAAGGGAAGAATTGTAACATCCCTAATTTCGAATAAATATGAAAAGTATGGTTAAATTAATCTTGAGTATGTGAATATGATATTTATGATTTGAAGGGTGAAAACTATAATTAAATGTAGTATCAGTTAATGGTATTACAACAGATCCTAAGAAAATTGAAGCAGTTATGGAATGGAAGCCTCCTAAGAATGTCACTGAGATCAGAAGTTTTCTTGGCTTAGCTGGATATTACAAACGATTTGTAAAGGGATTTTCATCCATAGCTACTCCTTTGACTAAATTACTGCACAAGAATGTCAAATTTGAGTAGAATGAGAAATGTCAGGTAGCTTTTGAGAAATTGAAAGTGATGTTGGTTGAAGCACCAATTCTGATACAGCCAGTATCCGGTAAAGACTATGTGATATATAGTGATGCTTCACACAATAGCTTAGGTTGTGTACTAATGTAAGAAGGAAAAGTGGTTGCTTATACTTTCAGACAGTTGAAGATTCATGAAAAGAATTATCTGACACATGATTTGGAACTTGCAGCCATAGTGTTTGCTTTGAAAAGTATGGTTGAATTAATCTTGAGTATGTGAATATGATATTTATGATTTGAAGGGTGAAAAATGTAATTAAATGTAATCAATTTGAACGGTCGAAAACAACGCGGGAAGATAACGGAGAAAACTTGGACAGTAAGCATCGCGACCAGGGATCGCGGTAGCTGCACGCGGTGAAAGTGATAAAATTGGTCCAGTGAGCACCGCAACCAGGCTCGCGACTAGCGCTCGCGATAACCGCTCACGCTGAAAGTGGTAAATTTCCACCAGTGAGCATCACGATCGAGCGACACGACCGAGCGACGCGACCACCGCTCGCGATACGCAGTCGCGATGGCTCAAAAATTTAAAAATAAAAATAAAGCACCGAGTGATGAAGCGGTGCTCTTCAATAAAAGAAAGAGAGAGAGCATAAGCTCTCAAACAAACAGAAAACCAGAAAATGGGATAGAAAGAAGAGAGAAAGAGAAGAGAGAAAGAAGAGAGAGAAAGAAGAAGAAGAAGAAGAAGTAGAAGAAGAAGGAAAGAGGAGGAGAAGAAGAAAAAGAGTAGGAGGAAGTGTTCAGGTTCGGTGTACACGAGTTTTTAAATTTTTCCTTTTTCCAGAATATTTCGGATTGATTGAATTTGATTAATTTTGAGTTATTTGAATTATATTGATTATAGATTATAGTTCAGGTTCGGTGTACACTCATTTTCGAATTTTCAATTTTCCAGAAATTTTCGGAATCATCGAATTTTATAGTTTTTAAATTATTTGAATTCTATTGAGTAGAATTGATAGTTTGAAACCGATTTTGGATTGATTTGAATTGCGAATTCTTGAAATATAGTTGATATCCAAAATTTTGATTGTGAATAATATTCGGAATTGATTTTAATACGTTTTGATGCTAAGATTGTTATGGAAATATATTGTTGAAAGTGATTTTAATTATATACGATTTGTGAAATGTATCGGAAAATGATTTCGAGGCATTTTGATTCGAAATGGAATTATGAAATACGTTTGACTATAGTTTTGGATCGATTTGATGTGATTATTGATTTAGAAATATATTCGTATGTCTCTGTTATATGATATTTGATGAAATTTAAATTTCAAATATATATATATATATATATATATATATATATATATATATATATATATCGATATGAATTGAAATTGAATATGTTGAAAGTTGATTTTGATGATTCTAAAAGAAATGAAAAATGTCGACATTGGATGTGAGAAAATGTTTTGTGAAATGACTCTGATGTGTATGAACATAGATATTGATATAGGAGGTTGACATGTCAATTAGGTTTCTGTCTGAACAGTACTGTGCCGATATACCACCCTTTGGATAATATAGGCCTAAAGTGCCGGTCCTAGGGTTCTGAATTCTGTCATGGGACATTTGCAGCGGGTGGCCCCGTTTATGTGTCTGATGCCGAACAACCCGTAATCCAGTCCGATAACTTATGTTATGTATGTTAGGAGCCCAGTCTGAAAACTGATTTGTTATATGAAAGCATTTGAGAAATTATGAAGATTTTGTCTGTTGACTGATTTTGAATACTGTATTTGTTGAGTATATGGATTGATTTGATATGAGCCCCATATATGATTTAATTATATGTGATTTATATTTTCATCGAAAATAGATAAACTTATTTGATATAGTATTTTTGGATATACAATTTTGTGTACATCCAATAAGCAATATGCTTAGCGTGTTGTTTCTCACACGTAGGTAACAGAGGTTTCAAGGGAGGCAAAGACAAAGAAGAGTAGAGACTGCAAGAGCACATCCAGAGTCACATTGGTCCTACATATATTTTGGTAGTCATTTTGTATTAAGTATCTATGTTTTAATACAGCATGCATATACAGTAAATGTTTGTATATATTTGAGGAGCTTCCGCTATGTAAATATTTTATTATATGTTTATGTTATTTGAATCTTTATAAATTATATTGTGATAAATTGGTTGGTAAGTCGTACTATATTTGGAAGGGTGCGCAAAATTGATTTGAGAATTTAGAAGTTAATTTTTATGAATTTTAACTGTAAACAAGTTTTGGAAAGTCAGAAAAACAGAGGAAACTATGGCAAGATTTTTGGAAATTTATTTGGACCACTTTCAAATGTTTTTAATATCGTTTTAAATTATGGTTATATAAAAGTAAAAGTTAGATTTTAGTATATAGTAGCACTCCCTGATTCGGTCCGAGTGGATTGGGTCAGGAGGTGTTACAACACCGATATTACTCATATATTAAATATCGATGGGAAGAATGAACTGGTCGTCACCCTCGATCAGAGCCTTGTAATCTTCAATGGTCAAAGCCCTAGCTGGGAAGGAGATGGTAATGTCAGGATCAGAATCCTTGACGGTTGCCACTTTTTGTTTCTTCTTGGCCTGTTTAGAGGCGGTCGCCTTAGGAGTTGGGCTCGACGTGGACAGAGGCCTCTGAGTCGGTGACTGGGGAAAGTTGAACATCTGAATCACGCTAGGTTGCTTTCTTTTTTATGCTGATGCCAAAGCTTTTTCACGCCTCCTCTTCAACGCCTCATCAGCAGTGGGAACATGAGGCTTCAGGTTCGATATATAATCTAAAGCGAATTTCCGCTCAACTTCATAAATAAGGGTAAGAAATTGGGTCCCACAGAGCAATTCAAAGCCCTGTTGAATATAAACATACGTAACTAAGTCTTTTAATCTAGGAAATGGTGTACCTTCGGCATTTTTATCTATTCGAGACCACAGTCGACTCGGTCTCAGACTTTCTTCACTTAACAACTTCTTTAACTACGCTTGGTTGGCTCGAACGAATGTACCTAGCTGCGTACGTTCCTCATTATCGCGTCCTTTGACAGTTTGAGAGTGAGCAACCGTCTCTGCAAAAAATGCAAAATGAGTTAGACAAAGTAAATGGTCGACTAAAACACATAAAAGGATAAAAATCCTACCAAGGATATTCCACGTCGAGTGAATATTGTAACACCCCCGACCCGACCCGACTGGATCGACCCAGAGAGCGTTACCGGGTTTTCAAAACTTTCTAAATTCACATTTTCCATTTCAAACCATTGAAACTCGTATCAATTAGTAATTTAAAAACATTTTTCTAGTGACCCATTGAAATACACTTTTAAAAATTTCGGTAGAGTTCCCTCTGTTTTTCTGATTTCCCAAAACCTGTTTTCCACAAAACTCTAATCAAATAAAATTCACAACAACACTTCAAATATCATTTTCAATCAAATGTGCACTCTGCCGTTTAGTGCGACTTTCCAACAGTTTAAAATAAAATAATTCATAATTCAATATGTACAAACAATCTACAAATGAAAAACAGAAATCATAAGATTATTTACAAAACACATATATAAACTCTTCGAAATTTACAGACTTCTGTATATGCATGCTTACAGAATATATATACAAAAAATATAATTACCCAACTGTAGTGACTCTGGGACTCTGTCAGCAACTCTCTCTTCAGTCTTTGGCCTCCTCAGTATCCCTGTGACCTACGCGCTAAGCATATCGCTTAGTGGGTGTACACTAAACTCATTTATTAAAACTCATAAATAACTTTTCATAATAAACTCATAAATACCTTTTCATAATAAAAATATCACAATATACATATTTCAATTCCAAGCATTTACAGAAACAAAACGGGTGAAATTGATTCAAAGAAACATCTCATTTCAATTTATAATCCATATAAAACCAAATCATAAACTAGGTTATAATCATAAACATATAAAATCAATTCCGAAATTCACTTATAAACATATTATTCAATTCATTTCAATTCTGGCCTTCTAGAATACTCAATATAAACCAGGACTGGAATATGGGTCGTTCGACCATAGTGACTGTCTGTCGAACATAACTTCCACCCTAGGACGAATCCTAAGAGTGGTACATATCTCCCTACTCTAGGACCGAGTGGTTGGAACCTAGAGAGGTACATAGCTCCCTATCCCAGGAACGAATCCTTAGGAAGGTACGTGTCTCCCTACCCCAGGATGAATCCGTGAGGAGGTACGTGTCTCCCTACCCCTGGACGAATCCATGAGGAGGTACATGATAAGTCATCAATAGCAATATCAATGTCGGTGTAGTACTGCTCAAAAGCTTACGACTTAAAAACGGCACTGGGAATCTCAAGCCTTGTAAAAAAGGTAACTCGTAGAAATAAGTTCATTCTAGAACGACCGAGTCGCCTGTTTGGTCGATGTTGGCAATCTTAGCTTGAGGACTTCAGTATTCTATATTGGAATCGGATCCGTAGAAGGTTAATTTCAGTAAGCTTAAAAGCTAGACTTAACGACGATGGCAGTATCCAAGGATCTTGCGACGTTGAAGCCATAACATTAACCACCTAGTCACTCGACCTAACATAGGCCACAAAGGTAGTAAGACCAGTTTCAGGCTCGGTCTCTAAATCTATAATCCTTGTAGAAGTCACGATTGCCAGAGGGCGTGGTCCACTATCCATCGACTTTCCATTCGGCGAAGGTGACCCCTTGTACAAATCGATCTCTTTCAACACATTATCGATTGGGCTCGACATGGCTCCAAACACTGTCGAGCACAAATAAAAACTTAGCAAAGGAGATTGAACCTATATACCTAAAAGTTATGTCTACCAAGTGAGACTATCATACGTTCGACCTCGACTGCATAAGCTAACGGTCGACATTAAATAGTCGACCCAATTTTCGTTCGACTACGTCTTTTATGCTATAGCATTGTTGCACAAACAAGTTTATCCCCTAGAAAAATATCCTAGCAAGATCTAGAAGCAGTTTTATCTATTATTTGAAAAATAGAACCAAGAACAAAGCGAGAGAAACATAGCAGTTCTAGCTTTCCAAATCAAGAAAGCTAGAAAATAACCAAAATCATTCAAGCAAATCTGGAAAGGGTGTATTAAAAACCTTACCTTAAAGATTTCGACGAGAAAATCAAAGGAAAAAGCACTTGAATCCTGCGAAGATGCTCTGAAGTGAAGGCTGTATGCTCTGGATACTCCTTGCACAACGAGTTCTTGAAAAGAGAATGAAAGTAGAGAGAGAAATGGTTAAAGATGTGTCTTATAAATGACTCTGATAACCATCTGCATTATTGAAACGTGTTACTCAGTCATTGCGTATCGAATAGACTTCTAGTCATTTCAAACGTCTGTTCTCCTTTGAAACAACGCTTTACATAATGGCGACACGTCAGCCTTAGTTTATTACTTTGGGTAGTCTAAACGGCATCATTAAAATGTACATTCGGTTGACACCACCACCTTACATCACCTTGTGTGATAAATTGCGATCGACATATATCGATCTCTAACATCATCTTGTGTGATTGAAACATCACCTAGTGTGATAAATCACAATCGACATATATCGATCTCTCTAAACATCATATTGTGTGATTAAAACATCACCTAGTGTGATAAATTACGATCGACACATGTCGATCTCTAACATCCCATTGTGTGCTTAAAACTTCACCCAGTGTAGTAAATTATGATCGACACATGTTGATCTCTTTAATATCACCTTGTGTGATTAAAACATCACCTAGTGTGATAGATTATGATCGACATATGTCAATCCCTTTTATATCACCTTGTGTGACAACATTATGATCGCCACATTGTCAATCTGTCTCATCACCTTATATGATAACATTACAATCGACACATTGTCGATCTCTCTCAACACCTTGTGTATGATTAAAACATTACCCCATATGGTGGAATTCAGTCGATGTTTTTTGATCGACTGCATTATATCCGAACTTTCATCCTACTCTCTAAGCTTTAGAAAAAACTAAGAGAGTATGGGGCAAACTGTAGTAGTCAAAAATAGTCCCAAAAGGCTTAACCTTTAAAATGGCCCAAATGAATAAGGTACGACCCAAAGCAGGCCCAAACAGACTATGAAGTATATATACTTGCTTACTGCTCGACTAGGTCAACAATGACTCAGTCAAGTGATCCAAGTTAATATTGACATAGTCGCGCACAGCATCCCAATAGCTCCGAGATAATAAGGATCCCTGATATCTCGGACCATAATTCTCTCGATCGATCTCAACATTCACTGCCCATATCCTATAAATACAAATCCAAGCTTTATAAGCAAGGGACGAACACTTTTGACAAAAAAGCCATTACTTTGCTCAAAGCAATTTAGCCTCCACTCAACATAGTTAGTAACAAAATCCAAGCACTCTTGCTCGACAGTATTCACGTTAGCATCTTCGCTTATCGTACGTTCGACGTATAATCAATAGCACTACGCTCGACGTTCAAAAATTCCAAGTTATACTTCCTTCTATTATATTTATTCCGCTCGACTTCATCATCTAACTTGGGCGTTAGAGACTATTTGATTGGCACCACCCTGGTATCCCAAAGAGTTCGACCTCGCTAATCGTTTTTTGCAAGTTGTTGGCCCTGTTTCAACCCGATGTATGTCCTGGATCCTACCAATAAATCCCAACATCTACAAATATAAAATATATAATAATTATTTTCTTTATTAAAAAAATCACTACCAAAGGAAGGGGAGAGGAAGACAACTTTCTCCATGAAGGCCACCTATTTTTTTCTCAAATTTGTTTTTGCATTTTAATTTTATAAAATAATAAATATGAAAATAATTTTGATAAAATTTGTAGAACAAATTACACACAACCTACCTAAAGTTTACCATTTCACTTCCATATATAACTTTATGGTCAACTTTAGCAATAGCGAGGGGGTTTGTGTGAATTAACTATAAAGTTTTTTTATATGGATGTGTGGCAAACTTTAGGTAGGTTGTGTTTAATTTGTTTTAAAAAACTTTATCAAAATTATTTTCATATTTTACTATTTTATAAAATTAAAAATACAAAAAATATTAAATTTTTTTTAAAAAAAATAGGCGGCATCCACGAAGAAACTTGTCTTCCTATTCTCTTCCTCTCATAGTGATATTGTTTTAATAAAAAATATTTAGTATATATTTCATAGTATTTTATATTATTTAATTAGACATATTAAAAAAAAGTCAATTATTAAGGATAAACATATTTAATTATGTATTATAAGTAGGAGGGTAAATCCATCTTTTAATATAAATATCTCATTACTAGGGCAAAACAATCAATTTTAAATTTTATTTACGTTTCACCATTAAAATTTTAATTATATGGATTAAATTGATATATTTATAATAATTTAGTGTCTATAAAAACTAAAAATATAAATGTGAGGACTAAAATAAAATTGTATATAAAATTTTAAAAAAAAACAAAATATAAAGACATGCGCTGCTCTACAGTGGAGCAGCTGTTAGGGCTCGTTTGGCACCCGGGTTAAGGATTGAATTGGATAAATTTTTGTCCAATCTAACGTTTGGTGTGGCACCGGACTGGACAAAGTCCAATCCGGTGCCACTTACTTAAGTGGCTGTGGCAGGACAAGTTTGTCCTGCCACTAATGGTGGGATAAATTTGTCCCACCATCTTTTTTTTTAATAACCTTTTTTTTAAAAAAAAAAAACCTTTTTTTTTAAAACAAACTTTTTTTAACACAGTTTTTTTTATGTTATTATTATAATTATTTATAAATAAAATATATTACTTTAATAAATTTTATTCTAATATTAAAAATAATATATTTTAATATTAATTTAAAAATTAATTAATTAATTTTAACTATTTTATATAATTTAAATAATTTTTTAACTAAATTTATTTTAATTTAAATAATTTTATTTTTATTAAAATTGAATTTAAATAATTATATTTTATTAAATTAAATTATATAATTTTATTTTATTTAAAGATATATCAATTTTATATTGTCTTAAACATTAAACATAATTATTTTACGTCCAACCTAATACAATAGTAAACAATGAACAATGCTTGTATCTCTTTTAAAATTTTAATATTAATTAATTAAAATAATATATTTATTTATAATTAATTTTAAAATATTTAATATAAATATATTTAAATTTGATTTAGATTTCTTTTAAATAATTTTATTTTAATTATATGATATTTAAAAATAATTTTATTTTACATGAAATTAATTTAACAAAATTTAATTTTATCCAATCTCATTCTACACCAAACAAGGGACAATATTATTTTTAATGATATCCACATTACACCTAAATACATCTCAGTACTAATTGATCCAGTCCAATCCAATCCAATTTAATCCAATCCAATCTTATGAAATAAACGGACCCTTAGCGGTAGCATGCCTCTTAAAAGTTTTAATCTTGAAAAATAATGTATATTTCATGTGGGATTTATAGTGTCACTATAAGGATTGAACATTAACCTAATGTCACTAATTTCTCACTTACCTATCGATCTATTTGATTCATTTCATGGTTAAAAAATTTAATCAGTTCAGATTTATTCAGCTTTTATGTGAAAAAATTGACTTAATGTCGATAATGTGAATATACATTTGTCAAAATCAAATTTTTATATTTTAATATCGTATTCATCCATGTGTCAAAATCAAATCCCGTTGGTTTCTCATTTATTTGTGGCTTTACAATTTTCACATGTAGCTTACAATCATTACAAAAAAAAAAAAAGTAATATTTTATTGTAGAGAAAATATATTATAATTTAGAGGTATTATCATTTTCTCCCCTGAGGTATGGAAATATATTATTTTCCCCCCTAGTTTGAAATTATTCTTCAAAATCTCCCCTACCATTACTATTCGGTCAAAAAAGACCATTCTACCCTTACCATTTTATTTTATTTCTATTTTATTTCTATTAAATTATTATCTTTATTAATTATATAAAAATAATTTATATAATTAAAAAAATAAAAAATAATGGACCGGATGAAATTTGGTCCATTAGATGGGATAAAAATATCTCCATCCAATGGTCCATTGCTAAAAAAAACAAAATTTTTTTAAAAAAATTAAAGATGGAACCATCTCTCTTCATTTCGTTTTCTTTTTCTTTTTCTTCTTCCCTTTTCTTCTTCTTCATTTTTTTTCTCCTCTACAGAATCGCTCCACCACCTCCCACCACAGAATTGCTCACCATCTTCTCTCCCTCCGATTATGCCTTCGCTTCATCTAGCCAGCCCTCGCTTTCCCTCCTTCGATTCCACTTCTTCCCCTTTCCATTCTCTTTCCAGACCCTCAAACCCCTTCCCTTCAACTCTATCGCAGATCTGTGATGGAGTCCATCTCAGATCCATCGTAGATGGAAGCTCCATCTGCGATGGTGGCTCTGCGATGGAGACCATCGCAGATGGCTCTGCTATGGTCTCCATCGTAGAGGTTTTCTGGGCAAAAAAAAAAACGAGAAGAATAAGAAGAAAAAGGAGAATAAGAAGAAGAAGAAGAGAAGGAAAGATGAATTTGGGTAAAAAAATTATGGGTTTGGTTGATGATGAAAAAAAGGTTGGGTGGTAATTTGGTTGATGATGAATGTGTGATGTAGTTGTCTAGTTGATGATTCTGGGTTAAAAAAAATATACAATTGAACTACTTTAGTTGATGATGAATTTAGGTTAAAAAAATTTGGGATTGAAGTGATTTGATTGATGATGAATTGGGTAAAAACAAATTTAGAATTGAAGATGAGGGTGGTGATTTGGATGATGAATATGTTATAGATTATTTTTTATTTTTTAATTACATAAATTATTTTTATATAATTAATAAAGATAATAATTTAATGAATAAAATAGAAATAAAATAAAATGGTAAGGGTAGAATGGTCAGTTTTTGACAGAATAGTAATGGTAGAGGGAATTTTGGGAAATAATTTTAAACCAGAGGTGAAAACGATAATACCCCTATAATTTATAGTAAAAGTTATTGTAAATACTATTGTAATAAAAATCTTTATCGTGGATAATAATAATATTGTAAAAACTCTTTTACTTCGGAGCATCCACAACAAAAGGCTTAAAGTCTATGATAAAAGATTTAAAAATTTTATATTTATTACATATTAGTATTCGCAGTAAATATAACTTTTTGTAGTGAATATCATTGATATATATATATATATATATATATATATATATATATAATAAAAATAAAAAAGAAAAGGAAAACCCATAATATCACTATGTGACATGATATACGATATGCATATGGATCAGGATATATTCAACACAATCTTTTTATTTTTATTTATTTTCATACTTTATAGTTTCTCTCTACAAGAACTATCCTAATGTTTAATTTTGTTGGTAAAAACCAGGACCAAAAACATAATGCAAGTGTGATAATGATGTTTAATATTAATTAAATTAATTGTTGAATATGTGAGAATATCACAAACCAGATCTAAGTGCTACTAAAATATATATTTGTTGAAATTCATGAGTACTATCATATAATTAAAATCATATTAGTTTTAGTTTTTCTCAAATCTTGTTGACTAAATATTAGATGCCATCTTATTTGGAACCACGTTCATTGTATCACTTGTAAGTATGAGAATACCAAAAAGGATATATAGTATGTTTCAAGGGATATAACTTTCCAAGAAGACATAATATTATTAATTAAATTATATGTCATATTTTATTGAAATTAATATATTGCGTTATAAAATTCGTGTTAAAGTGTATAAATTTTACTTCAATTAACAAATTATACTAATTTGTGATGTTGTTGTTGTACTTTAGGTTTGTACAGTTAAATACTAACTTTTATGAATGGACATTAAATCTGTATAGTTTCAAAATTAATTTTACGCAGGTACTTTAACGTTTATAATTTTACTAAAATACGGATATATACTTGGTAGCAAAGCACATGGGACACTTTACATTGTATATATACAGCTCACCTTGACATGCATGAATCAAAAAATTGGCTGGAGATTGTGTAAGATCATCTTCAAGATTTATGTTTATATGGAATCGATTTCGATCAATTTGCTGACATATGAGTTATACTTTAAAAAATTCTTATGATCCATCATGTTCATAAATGCTGTAGTATATATATATATGTTTGAAATTTAATTTGTTTAGTTTTTTCTTTTAATTTGATATTAATTAGCTTGTAATCACTAGCTTTACTTGTGTTAATTAAGGTTAAAAAATCTAGATCAATAAAAGATGCTTGTATTGAAAATGTTGTCAAATAAAAGTGACTTTTATAAGGGTAGTTAATTAAGGGTCTCAAAACTCAAGGAGTTAGTGCACCTCTCTTCCACCTCAATAATGAGGGTTCAAGTCTCACTATGCATATTTACCAGCATGTGAATAGCTTTCTCCCCTTATTGTGGGAGTAGATATCTAGACGTGTAATTTTTTTCCTTTATTATGGGAGTAGATGTAGTTGTTTCTCCTTATGGGATAGTTTTCTGTTATGGGAGTAGATATCCGTGTGGGTAGTTTCCTCTCCTTATTGTGGGAGGAGATGTTTTCGTTATGAGAGTAGATAATTCGGGCGTGTTGGGTTTTAGCTCGTATTCCTAAAATGCACACACGTAATCAACTGGTGCAAAAGTATACCAAATGGTGTCCAACTGAGATGATCCAAAAACTGATGGAAAGAAGAGATGATGACAAAGACAAAGGCGTAAACGTCGCCAAAACAAAAGGCTGCACGTGTCCTTACGCACCGTAGAAAGAGAATTAATCTGCAAGCTTGAAATGCGGCAGTACGTGGTGCGACCTGAAGGTCGTGCGGTAACGTTTTGACTGTTTAGGAAGTGTTTTGTTCGGGATTTTCTACGTTTATGAGGTCTGGTTTATTTATGAAGTGTCTTATTTTAGAACTTCCTATTAATAATAGGTTTCTGGGAATCTAATTGGTTTACAAAGTGTCTTATGTAAGAAGTTTCTATTCCTAGTATGATTTTGATTACTTTGGGATTAAAAATACTAAGCCTATAATAGGAGAGTTATTCTTTGTTGAAAATGCACCCTAGAGACACCTGTAAAAATACCAGAGTGAGAGCTCGGTTATGTGACTCAAGTGATATCCGCGGGAGATCCGGGGGATACCAGGGGGAGACCCAGGGTATCCAAGGGGGCCAGTGGATATCTGAGAGATACTGAGAGAGCTGTGGGCTTGAGCATTTGTTATTAGTGATATTTTTTTTGTTGTCCCGACGACCATGATTTTGTCCCTATTTTGGATTTCCACGTAAATCTTATGGTGTGATTGGATTTTGCTTATTTCGTCTTATTTTTATGTTTAGATATTATTTGTTGTTGTGGTGAATATTAGGCAGCACTTCCGTGTTACAGTTTTTCCCAACAACGGGTAATAGAGATTGCTTGGGGTCTAATATGGCAATGCTTTTAGTTATTAATCTCGGAAGGTAGTTGTTAATCTTATAATTATACCCTTAAAAAAAATAACTTAACTAGTATTTTTCAAAACGTATTGCAAGTAATTAAAAATAAATTTCGGGTACTGTTCTTTATCTTAGAAGTTATTTTCTTTTCTTCCTTTTTTTTTTCCCCCCTGTTTTCTATCAAATACTATAAAATAGATATATAAATAAATTTTTAACTATTAAAAAAAATATTTTCAATATATTAAAACAACTACCAAATTCACTATTAATGGCACACCAACTCTCGGTTGAGTTGGGAATACACTCTTCCTCCGTATCAGTGATGGTGCGAGTAGCTAGATTAACATTTTCCAGACATATAATTCTATTCAAAAATATTTTCTTTACTGTAGAAAGAAAAAGAAAAATAGAAACTAATTATTATTATTTATTTTTTTTTGAGAAACAGAGAACTATTATAAAGCCAAACAACCAGAAAAACCTTACACAAACCGACGATCAGCATGGAATCATGGATCAGAGGTTCAATACAATCCGGAACCTCTTCCATCCAACACCATCAGAAGAAATAGAAAGAGCAAGTTTTGCTAACCAATGAGCAATCGAATTAGGAACAAAAGAAATATAAATAACACCAGCAGAAACTAAAATCAACAGAAACAAAACTAATTAACATGCAAATGATGCAATTACTTGCATCGGTTGTCTCCAGGCTAGCTCTCAAATCTGGCTTTTTTTTTTTCCTTCTTCTTTAACACTTTTATTTGAGGAAGGAATATTATTTATGTAACCCATCTTCAATGCAATCCCAACATATGCTTTCAAATCATGTCCTGGTATAAATGAAGTAAAGAAGCTTGAAATCTTCTTTACCAGTTTGGTTGTTAACGTGGAGTAATACTACACGGCACAAAATATTAGCCTAAATCAACTCTAATGATATAGTAAATGACATCGTCCATAATTTATATATTAATGATAAATCACTTATCACATTATTTGAGTTGACTTTTAAACTAATTTTTTTAAGTTGTGTAGGATTACTCGTCAACATGTTAGTTCTTAGATAATCACAGGTTCTTTGGAAAAGCATAAAACCATGAGGCATGTCTTCTATATGTCTTATCACATATTTTATGCTCAAGGTCTATAGTCATGTTCAATAGAAGGTTTGGATTAAAAATGTAGGAACATTAAAAGTTTCGAATCTTTATGCTTCAAGCAAGGGTCCTTCGCCCACAATCAAAACGCATCTACTTAATCAAGGGAGACCGAGTTTTATAAATAAGTTCTGAACTTCACTCGCTTAGCAACATGGGATATGACACGTCCTTCACATACAATAAGACACATCTATTTATATTTAAGGGAGACTAAGATTTATAAACAAGTCCTGAACTTCACTCGCTAATAACTTGAAATATAACAACATTAAATTCTTAAATAACCGCTACGCTCAACAACCAAAGCTGGTTATTAAAAGTACAATAATATTAAGCATTCTAACAGAAGTGACACAACGATTAAGAAAAAAGATCTAATTTTTTGTTTGTTTTTAATATATGTACCAAAAATTATTAAAATGTTTCAATTTATTTTCGGTCATTACCAAAAGCACTTTCAAACGTATAGATAAAGAAGGGTGCGACTAGAACTAGCTTTAGTAAGTAAAAAGCACTTTGGGGAGGAGCCAAAGCTTGAAGTTGTAGGTATATGTCCCAATCACATCTTCCACTACTTTCTTCAAAGTCTTTACACCTCAACTCCACCCATAATGTACCCTACACATGTATATATGCTTTGTTATGCAAATCCTTAAATTCAACCATCAAAATATTAAACATAATAATCTTGTATTTTTGTTTAGGTTTTTAATGAGGGAATTTGTTTTTACATTTTGTTACAATATAATCCCAATTTGAGCGCGCATATATATATATATATATATATATATATATATATATATATATTCTTGACTATTGTTTAAAAATTATGATATCAACAATCCTATAAACTACTATATATGCTTAATTTTCAAAAGTTTGCTTGTGAGACATAATTCCATAAAATACTATGTGTATGATATGCGTGTGCGCATGTATTTGCATGTGTGTGACAATTCCATAAAATCCATAAGATACTATGTATGTGACAATTCCATAAAATTCTATATATACTTAATTTTTAAAGATGTGCGCGCGTATGTGTATGACAATTCCTATAAAATACTATACAAGATGTGTGTGAACGTGCGCGCGTGTTACAAGTGGAGTCCTGCACATTTTTCATACGGAATTATGACTGTGTAACATTACAAAGTGAAAAGCTCAATTTTGTAATATTACAGAGTTGAATTCCGTACGAAAAAACGTATGAGATTCCATTTGTAATATTACAGAGTTGAATTCTGTACGAAAAAACGTATGAGATTCCATATCTGGTATGTCTCTGTGTGTACATATCTATAGTTCATAACGTTTCATAATTATTTTCTGAATATTCGTTAAATTAAAATAATAACTTACTTGTAAGTTCAAAAAATACTTCTAATAAAGTTTTTGAGAATAAATTGTCTTTTCTAAATCTGCTTTAAGAATAAAACATCTTCTTGAATTTAATCGTTTAAGAGTTTGAAACTAGCTTTTATACTTACAATCGTCTTTTTTTTTTCCAAATACAATTTTTTTTATTTTAAAATAAATTGTTTTAGGATTTATAAAATATAAAAATAGTTTTAAAAAAATAATAGGAAATCAAACATATTTCCACAAAATAATCTTAATATATAGATATTATAGTTTTTAAAGCAATGTCACACATATTTCTTTATGCAAAATTCGAATTCCCAATTTTTTCAATCAAATCAAAAGAAAAAAAAAAAGGAATTCTATGCCAACTTCAAATTTGGCTAAAGTAGAATCAGAATTGGCCTTTGACATTTTTATTAACCAAAATACACACTTTTTCCCTGAAATAATATTCCATGCTGGGCCTGGTTTTGTATAAATTCACCTTTGCTTTAATTGTCTTTGGTTGATCCAATTGAAATACAGATTTGACAAATTGCAAAAATAATAATAATAAGAAAAAGAAAGATATTAGTATTAATTTATGTAATTTTAGAATTAACAGGAGCATCTACCTTTATATATGGATAAATATGTATAGTGGGAACAATTGCTTCACCGTTGAAGTGTGAGAGATATGTACTAACCAATTAAGTTATAAGTAGAAGTATCTTTTTTTTTTTTTGGGCATTATAGAGATCATTGATTTAGATTAAAATTAGAGATATTTTCTTGGGATTGTTTTTTATTTTTGAAGTTATTTTTCATAAAAAAATTATGTGAAAATAGTTTTTGAATGATCATTTTGTAAATTGTGCATAATCTTTTTTTCTCACTATTTCAATTAAACGGTAAACAAAAAAAAGGTTTTCTTCCTCATTTTTTTTTATCAATATAGTTTAAAATAATTGACCAAAAAGTTTTTTTTTTAAAAAAAATTTTACACCGGTCTGTTTAAGGGTTTGTCGTCCCGAAAAGTAACTTCCACTATAGGGGTGGAGTCTCCCCACTATTTATAATTTTTTTATACCAAAATGAGAGTCGAACGTCTATTAATTATATATGTGAAAAAAAAAATATATACAACTATTTAAACTATAAATAAATATATTAACCTAAAAAAATATTTTTATACAAAGGAGTTATTGTGATGAAAACTAGTAGCAATAGAGGAATATTTTATAAAAATAAAAATAAATAAATTGATACGAACTCCATGCCATCAATGCTTTTTATGGCATAAAAAAGAGGAACAAACTTTCCATCTTTAAAATATTAATATTTCAGTCAGCTCTAGGAATTATCAATTTTAATAAATAATTAATGATCTTTAGATGAGTCAGTTAAGAGCAACAAACAATTTAATAAAGTGTCCAACTTGTGACTTGTGAGCCCCATTTAATAAATATTAGCTCAATCCCACGTAATCAACTTAATTAATATTAGACATGACATGAGCAAAATTTTTAAGTGAACAAAATAGTTGGAACTAAAAAAAAAAAATATAATATTTAAGAGTCATTCTGATCCCAACATCTAACTCAATGATAAAAAGAGTGAACTCGAAATTAATTGATAAATAAATTAATTATTTTATATATCCCTGACTTGTACAAAATGTAAAAGAGTATAAAGGTTCTATGTTAGTAAATATCTGAATAATTATATGTATGGTTTACGATGATTGTACGTTTGCGAGATTTTTCTGATCTTATCAAAGGAGGACTGAAATTAAGTTTTTACTTTAAAAAAGTGTTTGTAGATATTTTTTTTTATTTTTTATGAAAAGAATTAGAAGCTTTTTAGTTATAGGGTGGTTGATTATTAAACATTAATTTAGTGTTAATTAATTTATTATTTAAAATATGAAAGAACCATCACAAATTGACTTGTATAAAAAGTCATTAACAAATGTGTAAATTGTAGGAAATTGGGACTACATGACACTACTACAACTAAGACTCATTTCAAATTGTTTAATTAATTAAATGATATGATAAAATTAAATATAATATAACAAGTTGGGATTGGACAAGCTAATTTAATTAGTCCAATAATGGGAGTTAGGTAATAGAAGAAGAAGAAAAAAGAAGATGATGAATTCATCATCCCATTATAAAACCAATTAATTAATAGCATTTGTTTAGGAGACAAAAAGGAATGGTTTTGGTTTAAGGATCAGATCAATTAGCCAATTATGATTAGATTAAGTGCTTCTCAATTAGCTTTTTTGCTTCTTTTTCAAACTTTATTGATATATACCAAGGCAATACGTCTTGTTTATTTATAACCTATACATTAATATGACTCACTAAAGTAGTGATTAAGTCAACCAATTCTAATTTGTAGGAAATTTATTTTGATTGATATCTTTTTTTAATTATTATTTTTTAATGGATATTTTTTTTTACTTCGTGTTGGTCTTTAATATTTTAAAAATTCATCATTTTAGTTATTTTAATTAAAGGTTTGACAGTTAAACATATTAAAATATATATATAAATTATTTTATCCTTAAATTTAAATAATTAAATTGAAAATATAATTTTATCTTTTATTTTTTAAAATTAAATAAATTAACCTCAATTTATACCTTCAATAAAAATTTAACATTTAACATGTGTAAAAAAAAAATTACAAAATACACAAAATTTATAAAAAAATTCTTAAATATTAAAAATAAATTAATTAATTGATTAACACCAAATTTTAAAACTTTTAAAAAATAAAAAATTAGTACAATAATAATTAGTTTATGAAAATTCAATAATAATTATGTTCACCTTTTATCACAGTTGAACCGTTTATATTCATCAACTATTTTTATTATACTTTAGAAAATAAAAGCTCTTAACTTTACTTCTTGACGGATTTTAATTATAGTTTGCTGCCATGAAGAATGTAAAGCAAGAACAAGAGATAATTAGCTAACTAGTGTAAGCATATTAAATATAAATAAAAAAATTTGGATTGTTTTGTGGAAGTCTTCATGTTAACTCAAAAGATACAGTATATGTTTGATGCTTATATTGGACTTGTGGCCTTTTTTAACATTCCAATTGAGAGGTCTTTGTTTGTATTTTTATAAGGGACAAATTTATAAATAGACCCTTCACATATGGAATAATTTTTTTTTTAACTACAGATGAAAAAATAATCGTTTTTAACCATTTTTAAAATAGAAAATTTATTTTAAACCCTTCCATAAATATCCAGGTCAAATTATCAATCAATCCATTCATTTATCTAATAATTTTAGATTTCAGGAGAGAGAAAATATAAATTATCATATAAGAAAGAGAGAGAAACAGATAAATCCATTTCTCACGGTCGAACTGGGTTAATCTTTATCGCTGTCGCCGTTCGCGTTTGCCATTCGTGGTTGCCGTGAGACTTTACCATCGCTGTCGTCGAGAGGGAGAGACAGTCCGAGACGAATTGTGCCGCGTACGCTATTTGATTTTGAAAATTGTGGAGGTGAGTTACGAGAGAGAAAATAACGGTTGATCTTGGGGGGATTCTTTGTCGCCGTCACCGAGGGAGAGGTTCCGTTCATGGTCACCGTGAGACGTCGCCGTCGCCGTGAAGGAGATGCAATCACCGAGATGAACTGTGCATTTGTTGCCCAAAGAGACGAGTTCTAAGAGAAACGGTTCCGGCTGGACAGCCAACCACGGTCAATATTTTTTTATAAAAAAATTAATGTTCTTCACTTTAGAGTTTTTCATTATTTTTCCCACCCAGTTTTTCATTTCTTGTTTGATTCTGATTCAACTCCTGATAGTGTGAAACTGCAAGACTATTATTCCTTTCAATTTTGACCATTTTGTTTTTGTTTGAATGATACAAGGGATTGCTCATTTACAATGTAAGAAAGTCGCTGAATTATAATTTTGCCCTTTTCTCTCTTTCCTTTTCTATAGCTGGTCTTGATTTTAGCATCCTTTGAAAAGCATATCCACTGTTGGTTGTGTATTTGTTTTTGACATTTTATACTATTTGCTCAATAACCTACGCGAGATAAGAGTGAAAAATGAAGTATTATTATGGTTGCCATATGAATTTGGGTTTTGTTTTTTTTTTTTTAACTATATTGTTTTTGGAATAATATAAGTATTATAGAGTTAATTTTTTCTTGTAGTTGTACTTGAATCTTGTTCATGCAGTTGTGCAGCTCCGGCCATCAACGGCATATTTAAAGTCTGTTAGCTCAAAAGGGCAGAACAATGTATATTCAACTTATTGGTATTGTTCTCGATGAATCTAAATGGCACAATTGGATTCGTGTAACCAACTCCATTTTGTTAGGAGTAAGGCTTACTTGAGTAGTGTGTGTATATCTATTTTGTTGCTCCAATATCATGTTTGATACAATGTTTGTTATATATCTATGGTGTTAGAGTTTCAAATTCTTATTTTCTTTTCTATCGTGTAGAACAAGTAGATAGAGTCTTCCAGTGAGCAAAAATAAAATGATGAAGAGGTATTAGAGTTATCTATTCAATGTTGTAATTGATATTCAGCTGGTTTTTCTTGTTTGAAATAGGGATTTATCTGTTTCAATCATGTTAATGCAAGAAAATGGTTTCGCACCAACACGTACAGTTGTTTTGTAATATCCTTAGAATCGATCATAAGCAAAGGTCTTGCGAAGGTGTTTACCCTCAAAGACAATAGGTTTACCAGAATATAGAGACCTTAGATCAGTAGCAAAGGTTTTGTGAATGTGTTTACCTTCAAAGACAGTAGGTTCACTACAGCGAAATGACCTAGGATCAGTGGTGAAGGTGCTTACCTTCGAAGACAGTAAGCTCAGCAGTATGTATAGACCTTAGCTGACCCATTTGACACATTTTCTTGAGAGAAAACAAAGAATGAGAGGTCAGGGGTCAGGGGTCATAGGTGAGATAGGTTTAGAAATGGTCAATAGAAGGCTTAGATCCTAGTATTTTTAGAAGAATACTACCATAGTTTTCCTCTGCATACTAAGGCTTTCTAGACTAAAAATCTGTTATCTTTGATGAAGCATGGTGTGCTTTATATAGACTTTCAGCCATTGGTTCTTATGGTTCCACGTCATTCCCCTTAGTCAATGCACCTTTTCAGATTACTTGACCTGGTTCATTGATCTTCTTTCTGCAACCTTATCAACTGCGCAACACGTTTCAAATGCTCCTTTGGTGATGGGGGATTTTGTCTGATACACCCTCCAAATGGCTCATTTTGATTGCTTCGTACAACTGGGTCCGTATAGCTCGTATCATGAGGTTAAAGGTCATTTTCTATGCAAACTTGCGACCAAAGGATGAGTGGTCGCTATCTGCTCAGCCCTGTAGTCCAAGAAAATATGTTGCAGTCTGTTCTTACCATGATCAGACATGTCAAGTCGCTATCTGGGCAAACTGTTGCAGTTGTACCTTATTTTATCCTTTCATAGATTATAGCTAATCCTTGGTTGTTTCCAAATCCTTCCTTTCTTCATTAGAGAGGATGATTTGGCAACTAAGAAGATTATTTATCGAACCTCGGTTACATTGGGCGCATGGCGAGCAAAGGTCATCACTTTTGGGGTGTGGTGAGCAAAAGTCATCAACTGGGTCTGGGAAGGGACCTAGGGGATCTGAGGCATTCCCCTTTGGTCCAAACCTTTTTAGTTTTTCTCTTGATTCCCTTTGGTCACGATTTTACCATTTGTCACCATCTCATTATTTTTTGTGCCTTGTCACCACCTCTTTAATATTAATATTTTGTTTATTTTGAGATTACCAATTTCTCCCCAAACAAATCATATTGTAATTATATTTTGTTTTTTGGTCCATAATCATTGTTTTTAGGGATATTATCGTTTTCCCCCCTGAGATATGAAAATACATCATTTTTCCCCCTGGTTTGAAACTATTTTCCAAAATCCCTCCTACCATTACTATTCCGTCAAAAAAGACCATTCTACCCTTACCATTTTATTTTATTCATTAAATTATTATCTTTATTAATTATATAATTAAAAAATAAAAAATAATCTATAACCAATTCATCAATTAAATCAGTACCCTCATCTTCAATTTCAGATTTTTTTTTACCCAAATTCATCATCAACTAAAGTAGTTCAATTGTAGATTTTTTTTAACCCAAAATTATCATCAACTAGACAACTACATCACACATTCATCATCAACCAAATTACCACCCAACCTTTTTTTCATCATCAACTAAACCCATAAATTTTTTACTCAGATTCATCTTTCCTTCTCTTCTTCTCCTTTTTCTTCTTCTCATTTTTTTTTGCCCAGAAAACCTCTGTGATGGAGACCATAGCAGATCCATCTACGATGGTCTCGCAGATGGATCTCTCATATGCGATGGTCTCTATCGCAGATGGATCTCTCATCTACGATGAAGATCCATCTGCGATAGAGACCATCGCAGATGGAGCTTCCATATGCGATGGATCTGAGATGGACTCCATCGCAGATCTGCGATGGAGTTGAAGGGAAGGAATTTGAGGGTCTGGGAAGAGAATGGGAGGGGGGAGAAGTGGAATCGAAGGAGGGAAAGCAAGGGCTGGCCAGATGAAGCGAAAGTAGAATCGGAGGGAGAGAAGATGGTGAGAGATTCTGTGGTGAGAGGTGGTGGAGCGATTGTGTGGAGGGGAAAAAAAATGAAGAAGAAGAAGAAGAAGAGGGAAGAAGAAAAAGAAAAACGAAAATGAAGAGAGATGGTTCCAGACCATCATCTTTAATTTTTTTTTAAAAAAAATTTGTTTTTTTTTTTAGCAATGGACCAGATGATCTGATCCATCCATTGGATGGAGATATTTTTATCCTATCTAATGGACCAGATATTATTTTTTATTTTTTAATTATATAAATTATTTTTATATAATTAAATATTTATATAATTAATAAAGATAATAATTTAATGAATAAAATAGAAATAAAATAAAATGGTAAGGGTAGGGGGGATTTTAGGAAATAGTTTCAAACCAGAGGAGAAAATAATGTATTTTCATACCTTAGGGGGGGAAAATGATAATACCCCTTGTTTTTATATTCGGTTTTAGGATTATGATTATGTTCTTCCCATTTAACCTTATAACCTCTATTCTATGGCATATATTTCAATTGAAATTCCTAGCTTTGTCGTTCATTTTAGTTGTGTTTTTGCTTACCATACTTGCACCAACTTTTGTTTCTTTTATGATAGTTTTTGCCTTGTTTTGATTTAGTTTGTAAACGTCAATTTCAGTTGTGTGAGTAAAATGTTGTCTTTGTTTTAATATAATTTTGGTTAACAAGCTTGATGATATCAATTATAGGAACTGTTTTTTCGTTCTACTGATCACGCAGCGGAATTGGGGTTTAAAATTTTTTTTATACAGATCGCAAAAACGATATGTGATTAGTAAAACTTTGGAACTATATTTTCGGAACAATAAAATTAATATATATCAGATATATATTTATTTTTACATATAGGAAATTGTAATCAATTAAAAAAGAAATAAGAACTATACCACCATTGGAGGCTCCTTTTTTTTTTTTTTTCTTGCTCCTTGTCTGTACCACTACGTCTTCGTTGCTATATCCCGGCACTGGTAACTTGCGTGTGGGTGCATCAGGTTGTTAGAAACAATGAAGAGGTTGAATGAAGAAAAGTTAGAGAGATATTGTATCTCTCTAGTCACTTTTTTTTTTTTTTGTATCTTTTACGTATAAACACTTTAAGCGTAAAAAATTTGTTCAGTCGTTAGTCATATTAAAAACTCCTTTTTAATATATATATATATATATATATATATATATATAAAAGTTACTAAATTAATAAAAACTCTTTTTATTAATTTATCAATAACTTTTGAATTTAAACTCTTTAAATTCAAATATATTTATTTATTTATTTATTTTATTTAATAAATGAGATAATCTTATTATATCTCTATTCAAAATAAAATATCAATATTATCAGTAACTTTTGAATTTAAACTTTTTAAATTCAAATAATATTTATTTATTTTATTTTATTTAATGAATGAGATAATCATATTATCTCTCTATTCAAAATAAAATATCAACTATCACTCTCCTCTTATGACTAATTACATAATTAAATAATCTTATTATTTAATTTTCATAATTACCATTATTTAATTAATTGAATAATCACATTACTCAATTAACTCCTGACACGTGTCAGTTTCACAATACTTTTAATTGGACCATCCAATTAATTATACGTGACCCTTGTTACCTAAATGGACCGGGCTAGCAAGGGGACCTAATGGACCCACAATATTTTGAGCTCCGACAATCCTCGGAATCATTAATTAAACTCTTTAATTAATATTCCTTGATTATCAACTCCGGTGTTATTCTAATAAAAACCCGAAGCTGCACTCTCTCAAATGCGGGCACTTTTACACAGATCGATATCACTCGGTGTCCATCGATATAGCTATTACATATGGTGTGACACTTCACAGTAGTTCATAATTAGAGCTGTATCATAATGTCTATTATACCCCTCTAATTACATATATCTTTTAAGCACCATTGATTCTCTAATGAACAATAAATCCTATTTCCTCACGGAATCAGGAGAGCGCTCATATTGTTCAAGTCCCGAATCAACCCTTAAGGGAATTATTCTCTATTTCTCACAAGAAAGAGTGGATTCCACTATTGTATACAAACCTTCATAGCGACAAGCCAAACCGCAATCCCAACATACGGAGAATATTGATTGAGAATAATCATCCAACCTCACTCATAATATATCAAAAATCATGATCTAACCTGAAGGAGTCGATAAGACACTCAGAATTGAGATCACCCACATATAGCCATCATAAGTTGATATATGTGAATTTCATCGGTAAACGGATTTTGGTGAGAGATTCATATAGATTATGGCCCAGTTCTATATGATCACATCATACAAGGTGCCTACATTCCCATATCTCTATATGAATGATTCAGGATAGTGAAGGGAGTTTTAGAAAACGTTGGATTATCGTATAATATGCGGAATTAGGTTTCAAAAATTTTATTTTAATTGAAAAACTATTTTTCAATTAGGAACGAGTTCCTGTATATACAAAGAAAAAGATTCCATGAAACTACATACCTTTTTCTTGATTTTCATTTCTTGAATTTTCGATCTACCACCAGATCTTCCGAACTATGACCTGCGGTCTGACAACGCATGTGTGGGCATATCACGGCAAGAGATGGAGATCACGTGAAAAGAACGGACGGAGAATCTCATCTCCTTAGGGCCGGCCGAATCCTGCAGAAGAGGGGAGAGTTAGAAAAAACTTTTTTCTCTTTTCTTCTCTCTTTGGTGGCCGAACTCTCTTTCTTTTTCACTTGTGTGTTAGGTTAATTTTTCCTAGTATAATAACTCTTATATACTAGGTCTTTAAGGTTTTAGTTTTGACCAAATCAAAATAGGATTCCTATTCCCTTTTTATTTTAGTCTCCGTAAAGACTTTAATAATTGACTATTAGGACTTTTAAAATAATCAAATTATTTTAATTCTTTTGTCCTAGTCATTATTTAATCACGTAACCTCATATTTAATAAATATAATTAATAATTTCTATTATTTTATTAAATATTTAATTAATTAAATAATCACATTATTTAATTATTCTCTTTTATTGAAATCGCATTACTTTCATAACACTATTAATTGGACCATCCAATTAATCTACCGTGACCCTCGTTACCAACAACCATAAGAGCTAGCAAGGGAACCTAATGGACCCACAGTTTTAAGCTCTAATAATACTTAGTAATATTAATTAAAACTCTTTAATTAATATTTCACGATTATTAACCTAGGAGTTATTCCACTAAAAATCCGAAGCTGCACTCTCAGAACTGTAGACGTGTTTATACAATCTGAAGTCTCAGTGTCCATTGATATAGCTAATTACATATAGTGTGATCCTCAACAAATAGTTCATAACTAGAGCTGGGTCATAAAGTCCGTTATACCCCTCTAGAAATATCTTTTCCTTTAAGTACCATTGATTCTTTAATGAATAATTAAATCCTATCTTCCTAACGAAAGAAGGAGAGCGCTTATAATCGTTCAAGTCTCAAATCAACCCTTAAGGGAACTACTCATCTACTTCAATCAAGAAGAAGTGGATTCCACTATTGTGCTCAAACCTTTCCAGCCATAAGCCAAACCGCAACTCCAAGATACAGAGGTATTGGTCGAGATTCACATCAACCTCACTCATAGTAAATCAAAAGCCACGATCCAACCTGAAGGAATCGATAAGACACTTAGGATTAAGATCACCTATAAGTAGCCATCGTTTATCGATTATATATGAATCTCATATACTAACGGATCTTGGTGAGAGATTCATATAAATCGTGGCCCAGTCCTATATGATCTCATCATATAAGGTGCCTCCATTCTCATGTCAGCTACATGAGCGATCTAGGATAAGACCACCGTATTTTACAGAATGGATCGCAGCAGTAGATCAATCACAAACAAAGTACCCAGCTTTGTTCACTCTCTATGGACTCTTTAGATTGCATGTCTCAAAATGAATCCTCTCTGTATATGACTATCATATACTCATTCTGAGATTACATTTTGCAATCTATGATGTTCTTGCACAATACAAATGTATTACTGAATATAAAACATTTATAAACTTGAATGATAATCTGAATAATTCTTATTAAGTCTTTAACCATTTACAATTACAAACTTTAGGACATAAATCCCAACATATAGAATCACCGTACAATATAGAATGGACCGCAACTATAGATTAACCATAAATAAAGTACCCAGCTTTATTTGCTATCTATGGACTCTTTAGGTTGCACATCTCTTACTGTATCCATCTGTATATGACACTCATATATACAGTATGAGATTACATCTGACAATTTAGGATATTATAATGCACAATTTATATAATATAAATGACACAATAAGAATGAGTTGAACTCTTCTTTTATTTATTCATAAAAAACCATTTATAAATTACATCTTTAGAGTAAAAACTCAATAGATTTGTTCAACAATGTTTTGTGGATTATTGTGTTTAATTGATATATTGAAAACTTGGGACAAAATTTAGCAGTTTAGGGTGATTTTGGATGACTGGGGGATATATGATGTATGAAATTGTTCACATTTTGATGTTGGATTTGGTGCGGATACGGAGGGAGTTGGCGTTTGTACAAAATTTTTAGTTTTCTAAGACTTTCTTAAGGTTTGCCCTTTAAAACAATTCTTCTATAGTTGGATATGGTTAATTACAAATATAATTAGTGATATTTTTCACTCCATTGATACTGTTATCTTGTTATGCTTTTATCAATATTGCCAATCGAAACTGATTCTTGGATGCAAAAAAAGTTGAGAAGCAACCACCTTGTTATCGTTCTTGCTGTGATTTAGGACATTCATTTGCTTTCCAATGTTTAACTCAAAGAATATGAAAATTTATACATATGATATGCCCAGAATATGGAAATTTAGATTGGACTGATATATGATATTTTTATTTTTCCTCTGGTGGTGGTAATTCATGTGCTAAACATGAGGTGATAATCCTTTCAATGTTGGCTAGTTGATATCTTTTGTTGTTTATTCTCTTTACAGCTCAGGTGGCTTTTGATGGTAGATATTAACATAGGTATTGGATGACTCTTCAAACAATGTTTAGTTTTTTGAAATTTTTTTATTTTTGTATATTCTATATAAATCTCGTGTATTGCTTACTAGTTTGTAGTTTTTTTTTTGTTTATTCCATGTAAAGCTCAAATTGTAATGTCTTGTAGTATACACTAATATCTACTTTCTTTCTTTTTTCCCATTATTTTTCCTTCTTTACCGGTCAGGACAATACTGAGGAAATTTTATTTATTGGTGGGCTTGTTTTTGTTTGGTTTTGTTCTATATATTAGAAATAGTTGTTTTATATGTATACAGATTATACAGGTTATCCATGTGGCCACACACAACCAAATCAAACCTACTAAAAGGTTTCCCAGTCATATTGGATATCATTACCACGCTAACAAACTATAATTCTGTGTGAGGCTCTACTTCCTCATCAGCATACTCATCATCAAAAGAAAAGGTATCATGTGCATAAGAAAAATACAACTTTTAAAAATTCCAACCTATTTCCACATTTAATCAGGGGCTAACAATAATTTTTGGTGGCAGTGGATAATGTGGTGTTAACTTTTGGTACAAACATCTACCCAATGACAACAAAATTGATATATCGCCAGTGTGAATCATAAATGTCCAATGTACATGTATGAACATCGATAAATTTCTTGACATGCCAAATAGAGTAATTCACTTTACGTATCACACGGAGGACAAACTTACAGTTAATGTCCCTACACCCTGCTTCAAATCATTTATTCGTCGACCGTCGTATCTTGAAATTAAAATTCTGATATAGAGCAAATTTACCCAACTCTAACTTCAATTTTTCCTTACTTTCAAACATCTGGCCTTTAAACAAAAACGACTCTACTGAAGTAGAACCTCCACTGCTCGACGGTTGAATCAAATATTGATCTGCAGCTGGCAAAACCCACCTAGAATGAACACCATTAACTACAGGATAATAATGAGGAGCTGCTGCTGTGGAAGGCCAATCGGTAGATGCACCAATTGGATGACCACCAACACCTCCTCTAACTGGTTGATTGTCTGTGTTATCCATGCCTTCGTCATCCTTATTAGAAAAATGCTGTGGACTGTTAGTAGAGGTGGGTGACAATGGAATCCCATCATCATTAGATAAATCAGAATGATTACCATCTTCAGTTTGTTGATAATCATTCATAAACGCCGGTGTAAACTCATGGTCCCTATCCGACTCTCTAAGTGTCAACTCTTTAGAAACCATCACCCCAACGGAGAACTACTAGCATAATCTAGCCCATCCCAGTGTCAATTATAGTTGAGTGTAAGCCTACGGGTATTCATTTCCTGAAATAAGTGATAAATATTTAGATTCCTATAACGTTTCACAAAAACATGAATAAGATTTCACTGATAAGGTTTCATTATAAAAATTTCACTAAAAATATATTTCACTAACCAACATTTCACTAAACAACGTTTCACTAACAAACATTTTATTAATAAACATTTCATTAATAAATATTTCATTAAACAATATTTCAATAACAAACATTCAACTAACAAATATTTCACTAACAACATTTCACCAACTTGATTTCACTAACCAAATTTTAAAACCATTAACATTTCACAAAAAAAAAAAAAACTCAATATCACCCAAATCCTTTCAACCACAAATCAAACTCATATATAACTCAAATCAAACACATTGTACAAAAATAACATCATAAAGCACATTTTAAATAAAAAACTAAAAAATCCATAAATTAATAAATTTTTCTCTATCTTATTCGACTATCGGAAAGGAATCGAGAATGAGAAAACTTGTCAAGCCACTTCTCAAGGTACCATCCAACAATAAATAATAAGTTTTGATTTTGTTGAGGTCAATAGAGAAGAAAGAGATATGAAAGAGAGAAGAAAATAAGTTTGATATGTGAAGAAAGAGAAAAAAAAAAGTGATTTTAAACTCGGTATAAGTGTTGATAGGGGTTTTAAGTAATTTATGATTTTTTTTGTAATTTTCTATTTGTCAGGATTCTTTTGTAATTATCCAATAAGGGTTGGTTGAGGGTTAGGGTTGACCTCGGTTTGGCTTTGAGTTCGATATGTAGGATCGAACCTGGACCTACGATCCCGATTCCAATTTTACAAAAAGTGAAACCGAAACCGCCGATTAGGAACTGGAACCGCTGGTTAGGAACCGGCGATTCATCGAACCGATGGTTTTGCCAGTTCCACGGTTCCTTTTAAAAAAAATTAAAAAAGAAGGTCGTTGGCCCAATAGCTAGTTGGGCCAACGGCCTGGCAGTGGCAGGCTAACAGCCAACGGCTACTTGCTTTGTAAAATTATAATAAGGGGCCTTACAAAATTACAGTAAGACCTCCTAAATTTCTTAAAATTTTATTTTTATCCCCAGCCTAAACAACTATATAAACTCCTCCCCTCTTCATTTTTCTTCACACCACAATTCTCATTTCTCAATCTCTCTCTCTCTCTCAATTTGTTCAATATTATATACTTCAATTTCAATTATTTATTAAAATTACAATAACATCAAGTTCCAGAAGGTCTGTTTTCAGAAAGTTTATTTCCAGCAAAGACAATGAGCCGGTGCCGGACCTGCCGGTTCAAGAAGGGCAGGGTCAACGAGATTTACATTTCAACGAAGTAAATTTTGACGATTACCTACAACAGAGAGAATTTGAGGAGGAAATATTCGGTAATCAAACTCCTCCTAATTTTACCCCTCAAGTTTCTTAACCCGGTTCCTTTCCTCAATTCCCCCAAAACCTAGCCAGCGAAACCGTACAAATGTCGTCGTCGGATTTGAACAGGTACAAATGTGAACTTTTTAAAGTTCACATGAAGAGGGTGGAGAAGGAATTGAGGAATATGATGCAACTATTGTTCCAAGAAATTTAAGTGGAACAAATCCGGAGGATACGGGACGTACTGAAAACACATCAACAACAGTTATCTAGTCGAAGCACACCGAGCACGTGGATAATAACAAAATTGCTAGTTACATATCTCCTAACCATCCATTATTTAGATATATAGGGAAGAGTTAGCAAGAATGGTAGCGACCGAACATCTACCTTTTAGTTTTTGTGAAAAAACTGGATTTCTAGAATATTGTTATAAGGCCTTAAATTCCGCTGCATGTAGGGTACCTAGGACCACTTTGAAACGTACTATGTGTGAAATTTATAAAAAAGAAAAAAATCATTAATTAAATATTTTAAAAATTATGTGGGTCGTGTGTCTGTTTGTGTCGATATCTGGAGTGATCATTGGCAAAAACATTCATATTTAGGACTTAGTTACCATTATATTGATGAAGCATGGGAGTTGCAAAAAAGAATTCTTGCATTTAGAGTTTTTGATGACTCCCATACTGCTGATAATATATATAAATTAATTAAAATTATTTTTGAAGAATATTCTATTGAAAACAAAATTTTTGCAATTGGCTTTGATAACACAGCAAACAATACTACCGCCATTCCATAATTTTTCAATTGTGTAACCCTTATTTTGACGACAGATTTTTCTATCAAAGATGTGTTTGCCATGTTTTAATTATATATGTATAAAATGGTTTGCAAACACTATAAGAATTTATTACACCAATTAGGAATGCTCTCTATTATTTGTGGAAACATCCTAGCACCATGAAACAATGAGTTAAGTATTGCAAATCTTGCGGGAAGCATCCAATTAGGTTTTCCTGTGATGTTCCAACTCGTTGGAACTCCACGTATAAATTGTTTTGTGAAAGTTATGAATATAGAGAATTATTAGTTCGTTTTATGCAATATAATACTAGAAGTATTAATTTATATGCTCACCATTGTGATTTTTGTACAAAAATTTGTATGTTATTAAAAGTTTTTAATGATGCAACAAATATTTTATCCGGTATATATTATCCAACCGCACTTTTATTTTTAGTTGAAGCCATTAATATTATAGGTGCACTTAATGAGTGTGCACAACTACAAGAATTAATTGAATGTGTTAGGGCAATGAAACAGAACTGGTTAAATTATTATAGGGAGATTCTTATGATTTATATAATTACATCAATTTTTGACCATAAGTGTAAATTTAATAGTTTATGTGAATATTATACTCTTTATTATCAATCTTTAGGTATAGCTGATACAGATATTAATATTTTATACAATAATGTTAGGAATTTATTTTATGCCTTGTATGATGAATACCGTTCTGTATACGGTCCCTAACTGAACAATGTTGTTCAGCAACTGGATATAAGCGGAAGCAGTACTTCTCATCCTCATTTTCGTATTCCCTCCCAATTAAGGAAGTTAGGATAAAGTGTGTTGTCCAAAAAATCTAAGAAAATGGGGAGTTCATCTACATAAACATTTGTTTCAGAGGTTGATGTTTACCTAAATACCTCATTTGAGTTTGTTGACAGCGATGACTTTAACATTCGACACTAGTGGAGGGATCATCAAACCAACTTTTCAATTTTGGCCATCATTGCCAAACAAATTTTTGGAACTCCTGTCTCGACTGTTGCAGTCGAACAAGAATTTAGTGTAGATAGGACGATCGCTGCTCAGTCTAGACTTAATTCAGATCCAGATCTGTGTTGACGATTGGACCAAGCTGTCATATCGGCAGCAGGAAATGGACGGAGTGTCCGACGACAATCACTTCTTCGCCACCAACGACGATACAACGACCACCGAAGGTCCAAGCAACGATTGATCACACTCGGAACATAAAAGGTAAAAGAACTACGTGAGTTTTGATTCCTCCTAGAGGATGCGTAGGCAGCTTAATTGAGGTAAAATTAAATGCAAGCCCTAATTTTTTATTTTTTTATTTATTTAAATTTCCTTTTAATTTTATAGTTTTATGATATTATCGTAATTTTATTTCAATTTTATCGTTATTTTATTGCAACCCAGTACCCACTTTCATTTTTTTTTTTTACATTTTTATTTTCTTACATTATTTTTAAAAATCTTAAATTTTTTTAAAAAAAAAAGCAAAGCCGATTCTGGTTCCGGAACCGGCGGTTGAACTGCCGATTGAACTGCTAGTTCCCAAAACTGGAGGAGGAACCGCAACCGGCGGTTCCTCTCCGGAACCGGTATCTCTCGATTCCTGTTCCAGTTCCGGTTCTCCTCCCAGGAGGACCAGCACCGACGATTCCAAACGGTTCTAGAATCACGGCCAACCCTATTGAGGGTGTTTATAAAATTTAATTATAAAAGTGGCTATTAACAATCACATTTTCATATCTAGTCAAAAAATAATTTTCACATACTTATGTGGTTATTTTTGACAATTCTCATTTTGATAATGATTGGTAAAATGATGGCAAACTAATTTGTTTTTGATTTTTTTATCTATGAAAAATCAGAATAAATTATTAGAAAATAGCATTTTAAATACGCATTTTAAAGTTTAAATTCAAGTATGACTAATATCATGAAAATGATTGAGTTAAGGTACATTTGTATTCTCATTCGTGTAGTGATCAAAATAATTTTCGAGTGAATGAGAAATTTTTATGGCAATTAAATATGTAACGGTCATATCAATGATTATGAATGACAATTAAATTTGTAACTGTCAAATCAATTGCCAAGAATGTGTAACGAACATATCAATGGTTATGAATGACAATTACATTTAAAGCTGTCAAATTAATTGTCATGAATCCATATGTGTGTGTATATATATATATATATATATATATATATATATATATATATATATATATATATATATATATATTTGGTATCAGACTATTTTAAAAAATATAAAGAAATCATACACTGACATCCTCTGTATTTTCTTATTCCGTTCGTGTCTTCTGTGTAATAGAAATTCTAACTGAATTCAATTCGCCGTCAACAAAAGTTGTTGTATTATGGAAGACTAATATACCTGGTAGGGCATGAATCTATTTTAAGAATATTGTATAGTATACAAGCCCGACTTCTGATTAATTTTTGGTTTTTTCCGATTATTCAATTTATTGTAATATTTTTATATTTGATTTTTATACCTATCTATTAACATAAATATGCTCTACTTCGTACGAGGGCTGGCTCTGGGCCGGGGAGCAAGGGGCGACCGCCCAGTGCCCCAAGCCCAGGGAGGGCCCAATATCTTATAATATTATTATACATATAAAAATAAAAAATTATTGTTATATTGAGCCCATACTAATTTTCTTTAATAATAGCTCTTCTAGCTCTGTGGTAATTTTCTTTAATAATAGCTCTTCTAGCTCAGTGGTAGAGTGTCAGTCTAATATTCAACTTTGCATGGGGACAATTTTATTCATTTTTCAAAAAATAGATATATATTAATTTTCTTTTTTATTTTTATGTTTATTATTTCAGCAGCCCACCACATATTGGGCCCATCACTAATTTTATTAAACCCATAAAAAAAATTTTAAACTATTTTCTACTATGAGATCTGTGTGTAAATTGGGCCCATCAAAATATAATATTGTGCTACAATGAATCTAACAGTATAGTGCTACAGTACGTCCCGGGCCTCCAAAAGGTCAGGGCCGGCCCTATTTCATACTGATCGCATTCCAGCACCCAACTAAATATGAGTGCAGCATGAAGAAACTCTCTTCATAATCTTAACAAAAACTAATACATTATTGATCTTTGAAACACAGTATATATATATATATATTATCTAGCGCTGTGTAATGTCGATACATACTTATTATTTTCCTTAATTTATTTATCATTAAATCTCTAAAAGTAGTACTAAAATACCAAAAGAAGATTCATAATACAAATCTTCAGACAAAAACTCAGTTCCACTTTCTGTTTTTCACTAATATTACTCTCCACTACAACAGTACTTCTGATTTAAACTGTCTCTTAATGGCTTTCAAACATGTTCTAACCCATTGTGTAAGAAGGAGTTGGCAGGTTGATGACAGTGGTCTTGATCTTAGTCATCATATTGATGCTGTTTGTGACACCTTGTGACCCAATTCCACTGTCCTTGAAACCCTGTAAATTATTTACAAAAACATATTTTTTTAGCATTCCATGCAATGTTTTGAAAAGGGTAAGAGTTTCAGGGTTTTTGTGTGTGTGTGTGTGGACTTGGGTTCACCTGGAAAGGGAAGTGGTCCGGTCCTCTTGCCGGAGCTGAGTTGATCTGAACTGTTCCTGTCTCCATTGCATCGCTTATCAACATCGCTTTGTTGACATCCTTTGTAAAGACACAGCCCTGCCAAAATTGCATACCACAATGTTATTGAAACACAATTGCATAGGATGATATGATGACATGTTTTGATACGTTAAAATGCCCCTTCCCATGCAATGTGGAGGCAGATGGGAAATGCCAGACACACATTAATGCCCCCTTTAATCGTGTAACATGTGCAATAAACAGGGAAATATAGAGAAAAAGAGGAGAGCGGATTCAACCCGAGGCCTCTTGGCTCTAAATCTCTGATACTAGGTTAGTAACCGTTTAAAGTAACTAAGATAGATGTGATACCTGGAGCCCAAAATTGCTGGCATTGCAATGGTGAATTCCTTCCTCAACAGAACCGATCCTGATAACAGGAAGAACAGGTCCAAATGGCTCCTCCCAAGCGATCCTCATATCAGGTCTAACATTGTCCAACAACAATGGCCAGATGAGGTTGCCCTCTCTCTTGTACTCCTGGCAAAATGTTGCTCCTTTCTGTTTGGCATCCATGACCAGACCTTCAATGTAATTGGCAGACGATTCCGACACAACTGGTGTGATATCACAGTCATCCTCAGGAGGCCCAACTTTTAGTTTTGCAACTTTTGCCTTTACCTTCTCCACCAAAGCATCTGCTGCGGATTCCATCACCAAGACAACCTTAACTGCTGTGCATCTCTGACCACTGTGGATGATAAAAAAAAGACAATCACGAACTAAGTCTTCCACAACTAAAGATTTATAGATGGAGGCATGCAGGATTGGGAATTGTCTCATCACCTGTAAGAAAATCCTCCTTTGATTATGTTCGCAGCTACCAAATCAAGGTCAGCATCCTCAAGTACAATGCAAGCATCTTTTCCTCCCAACTCCATCTGAAGAGGGATCATTCCTGCCTTCTTCGAGATTGAAACTCCGGTGTCTCCACCAGTGAAGCTGAGATCAGCATAAGAAGAATAGTTTCAAGTTACGGATATCTATATAGTCGAACACCAAACAAGATTAATTTGATTGGTATTACCTTATGCAGTTCACCCCAGGATGCATTGTGAGGAAGTCACCAATCTCAGAGCCTTTGCCGGTGACTACGCTTATAAGGCCTTTGGGAAAACCAGCCAAGTGAAAGCAATACACCATATGCAGGGCAGCAACAGCACCCTGGAACAAGTTTTCAGTGCACACTTTTGAGTTCCAAGTAATTAGATTACAACATTTAACAAGGTTATCTATTGATGAGTTCACTTTTTTTTTTTTGACTATTTACAGGCTGCAAAAACAACTTTTACATTCCATGCACCACCCCATTCAAATTTACATCAAAATCCGCCAACAGATTTTACGTACCTGTGTAGGAGGCTTGAGCACAAGGGAGTTTCCAGCTATAAGTGCTGGGGCGATTTTCGAGACAGCAAGATTGACAGGATAGTTGAATGGAGGGATGGCCAATACAACCCCAAGTGGAATCTGCAGTGTATATGCATCTAATTATCCGAAACCATGTCGCAGGATATATATACACACACACACACACACACACACACACATATATATATAGCATATGCCATCATACATCTCTCACGCTATATTTTTTTACTCCAGATTCTTTTATTTTGATCTTATGATAATCAATTCATTTTAAAATTCATTGAGTTTTGATACAGATTTTGCCACAAGTCAGGATTATTGAATCCATTTCCACTCTATTTATTTGACATGAATACATCAGCAAACATTTTCATATTGTTATTGCAGCAGACAATTAAGTGATTTGGTGGCAATATTGAGGAGTGAAAAGCAGGGGTGAGTGTATGTTGATAAAAAGATAATGATTGGAAGTGGTAGAACTCATCATCCGAACATGACAAATGAAAGTAACCGAAAGAATTTATGATGGAAAACCGCTAAAGAGAATCAAGGGGCAAGAAATTGAGATAAAGAGGGAGATCAGAAACCAGTTGCACAACAAAATTGGATTTTAGTGGCCCATCCCATCTCTTATCTTCAACATGTCATAGTATCAAAACAAGTTGTGCTCAAGTGGGATTCATTTATATATATATATATATGAAACGATGAGTCAATCTTCTTTTAATATTGTTACTTTGCAGCAGAATCTGAATTACAAAATCCTTACCCCACAATTCAATAAGTAAAAGGGTATGTAATTAAGATAATCAAAGAAATTAGTAAGCAAGAAAAGTTGAAAAAATACCTTGGAAGTAAGACAGTACTTGGTCCTCTCATTCCCTGGAAAACTATCAGAAACCAAGAATTTTCCCTCTCCAAGAATCCTGACCCCCTCCTCAGCAGTGTAAGAAATCAAGTCTCCAGACCTCACAACCTTCAAATTTTACCAAAAAAAAAAAAACCCCAGATCAATTCAACTACCATCACACGTTTTCGACCATTTTCGGTCAAAATTCATAGTATTATAAACGTACCTCAGTGACTGCATCTTTGGCTGGTTTTGCAATTTCTTTGACCAGGCATTCTGCAATGGGGGCTTTGTGCTCTTTCAGGATAGCAGCAGCCTTGTGAAGCAGCTCTGCTCTCTTCCAGAGTGGAGTCTTGGCCCATGATTTCTGCGCGGTTTTCGCAGTGTCCATCACCTTGTTCACTTCCTCTTGTGTACAAGCTGTGATTCAAAAACCATAACCACATATAATCGTATCATGAATTGAGCTAGCTAGCTAAGCTTAGTTCAATCTGACTTTCGAGTTAAATACAGACAGATTCAGATAGTAATACGATTAAGAGTATTAAAATAAGGTCTTTGATGTATGTCAAATTCACTGCATGCCCCCTCTATTGATACACAACAACATTTGACATACAAAAACAAATAGCAAAAGTGAGAAGTGTAAAATAGACTGCAATATATATATATATATATATATATATATATATATATATATATTTGGGTTTGGGCTATACCTTGAACTTTGTACTGAGTTTTACGGGTAGTTGGGTTGGTAATGGCAACAGTTTTCCCAGAAGAAGACTTCTTCCACTCTCCATCTGCATAGTACTTGAACACATCTCCATCCAAAATCTCTGCAAAAACTCCATTTCCAGCCATTCTCAGACACACAAAAAACACACAACAACAACAACGTCTTCTAGACCACTGAAAAAAAAAAAAAAAAAAAACTTGTACAAGTTCTACAACTACCCCTGTTCTATCTAGAGACAGAAAGAAGTAGAGAGAGAAAAAAGAGTGGTCAAAATGTGAGAGAGAGTTTGAGGCAGTGAGTGAGTGTCTGGTGTGAGTTTGGTTTCTGAGATTTGGGTGCTATTATAGGGGATAGGTGAGCCTTGAGTTTGGTTTGGTCCTGCTAGTTTGGAAAAAGGTGGCGTGGTTAGGTGGTTCAAAATATGCCAAGTATATGCTATTATTTTCTTTTTTATCATCCTCCATGTAAGAAAAAAAAAAAATACTTACTGTCAAGTGTCAACGCATATGCTCGACCATATTAACAAGTTGATAAGATTTGTTATCAAGTGATGTGAATACAATAATACGTGTCGTACACCTATCCGACCCAAGTTTTTCTCTTTTCGAAAGAATATTAATTTTTTGTTTGTTGAGGTAATTAAAATTACAAGGTGTGACCACTCCCTACCTTGCTTCTTCAACAGGTTACAAATTAAAATAAAAAAATAGCCACGTGATTTAGATTTTTTTTTTTTTTTTTTAACTCATAAATATGTAGTTAAAGGATTTATGAGAAACTATTAATGGTAATCGAAGCATGAATCATGCATAGACATTTATAAATATTTAAATACAGGAACGGAGTTATTTTAACTTAAAATTGAATTTTACCCATGTATTTATTCTAATTCAAGAGTTGAAATAATGCCGTATCATCCCAATTTCAAACCCTACACGGAGGATTATGAGTTAAAGTTTAGATATAAGTAAAAAACATTGAAGTCAAACTAAATAACCCTTTCACTCTCATAAAATATAAATGCTTGCAAATTCTTTTCTTGTAATAATTATTTTGTGTGGCAAAGGAGCTCTTCTTCTCTTCCCTAACACTTTCTTTTCTTGTTAGTTAGATTAGCTTATTAAGCTAATCTAACTAACAAAAGTATGATGTTTCATCATCTACTTCATGTATTCCTATCTCTATTGTTTCCAATTGTGTCAACCTCTCATAAGTCACTAGATTCCTCTGTTCAAACCATTTTTCAACACTACACAACTTCTTAAGAATAGTCTATACCTATCACAAATATACATGATCCAGCACATGCCATACCTCTAAACATTTCATGATTACCAGGTCAAAATCAGGAATCTTGTAACCAAAACCTACTCCACTTCCATTAGAATCTCAAATGATCAATCTCCCACATCTGTCCCTCAGGCCTTAGTAGATCCTGCTTGGCATGCTAATATGCAAGCTAGTGATGGCCCCGGTTCGGTTCGAACCAGGCGGTTCAAACAGAACTGGCGATTTTTAATCGGAACCTTAAGTTTGATTCAAAATCGGTTCCGAAAATGGGACAGTCGGTCCCGATTCCGGTTAGCCTTAAAAAACAATTGGAACCGGCGGTTCATGGAACAGCCCGGTTCGGGGGGTTCCCATTTTTTTTTTAAAAAAAAATTAAAATTTTTTTAAAATTTTTGGGCCGTTGGCCATAGTGTGCTGCCAGCTGGCAGCAATGTGAACGTTGAGGGAGCCATTGTTCAACGTCTCCTTCCTGAAAAATTATCAAAAGGTCCCCCTAAAAAATTACAATTTAATCCCCTAAATTTTTAAAAATATTAATTTTTTTCCAATCCAAAAAACTATATAAACCCCATCAATTCTCCAATTCATTCACACAAATTCTCTCATTCTCTCAATATTTCTCACATCTCTAATTCTCTCATTCTCTCATTCTCTCAATCTTACTATTATTTTTCACTACTACAATTGTTTTCATTATTTGTTTAAACACTTTATTTTATAAATTTATAATGGCATCACCCTCAAGATCATCTATTTTCGGAGGTCGAAAATCTATTTCCGGAGGCCGAAGGTCCGTTTTCAACAGAAACGCTGAGCAAAATGAGGAGCTACCGGATTTAAATGTTTAAGAAGTGCAAAGTCACTTTTTCCCAGAATACAACAACGATCGAAATTTTGCTGAATACCTGCAAGAAAGAGAATTTGAGGAGGTAATTTTTGCTAATGAAACTCCTTTTAATTTTAATCCTGATTGTTCTCATCCCTCTTCTGGTGGTGGTCCCTCCTCTGCTCCAACCCTCCCAATCCCAAGTGAAACCGTACAAATGCCGCAGGCGCAGCCAGATTTGTCATAGTACAAATCTGAACTTTTTAAAGTTCATATGAAGAGGGTGGAGAACGATGGGTTAGTTATAGTAGTTTGCAATTATTGTTCCAAAGATTTTAAATGTAACAAATCTGGAGGGTACGGGACGTATTGGAAGCATATCAACAGCAAGCATCCAACCGAAGCTCACCATCACCGAGGACAACACCAAATTGCAAGGTACACATCCTCTAACCATTCTTTATTTAAATATACTGATCAAAATAATATGGACCAATTAGCAAGAATGGTAGCTACCGAACATCTCTTCTTTAGTTTTGGGGAAAAAACTGATTTTTTAAAATATTGTCATAATGCTTTAAATCCTATTGCATGTAGAGTACCTAGAACCACATCAAAACGTATTATGTGTGATATTTATAAAAAAGAAAAAAAAAAGCAGCTTTAGTAAAATATTTTCAAAATTATCCGGGTCGTGTGTCTGTTTGTGTCGATATCTGGAGTGATTATTGGCAAAAAATTCATACTTAGGACTCACTTGCCATTTCGTTGACCAATCATAGGATTTGCAAAAATGAATATTGGCATTTAGAGTTTTTGACGACACCCATACTGCTGACAATATTTATAAATTAATGAAAATTATTTTTGAAGAATATTGTATTGAGAGTAAAATTTTTGCAATTGGTTTTGATAATGCTGCAAATAATACTGCCGCCGTTCCACAATTAATTCAATTGTGTCAACCCTATTTTGGCGGCAGATTTTTTCATCAAAAATGTGTTTGTCATGTGTTAAATATATGTATACAACATGGCTTGCAAACACTACATGAGTGGATTACACCAATTAGGGATGCTCTATACTATTTGTGGAAACATCCTAGCACTATGAAATAATGGGCTAGGTATTGTAAAGCTAACGGGAAACATCCAATTAGGTTTTCCCGTGATGTTCCAACTCGTTGGAACTCCACATATAAGTTGCTTTGTGAAAGCTACGAGTATAGAGAATTATTAGTTAGATTTATGCAGCATAATGTTAATACCATTAATTTATATGAACATCATTGGAATGTTTGTACAAAAATTTGCATGCTTTTAAAAGTTTTTCATGATGCAACACATTCTTTATCCGGTATATATTATCCAACTGCACATTTATTTTTATTTGAAGCCCTTAATATTGTAGGTGCACTTAATAATGTGCACAAATAAATGAATTAGTTCCGTGTGTTTATGCAATGCGAGAAAGATGGATAAACTATTATAGGGACATTCCTGTAATTTATACTGTTGCATCATTTTTTGACCCTAGGAATAAATTTAATAGTTTATATGAATTTTTTACACTTTATTACCAATCTCTAGGGATAATGGACATAGATGTTAGTGGTTTATATAATAATGTTAGGAATTTATTTTATTCAATGTATGACGAATATCGTTCTATTTACGGTCTCTCGCTGAACATTATTGTTCAACAACCGGAACCAAGCGAAAGCGGTAGTACTAGTCATTTGCGCTTTCCCTCCACATTAAGGAAGTTAGGGGCAAGCGTGTTTACCAAAAAAACAAGGATGTCAGGGAGTTCGTCTTCATCAACCTATGTTTCAGAGGTTGATGTTTACATAAACACCTCCTTTGAGTTTTTGGACACCTCAGACTTTAACATCCTACAGTGGTAGAGGGAGCACGAAACTAACTTTCCAATTTTGGCCATCATTGCCAAACAAATTTTTGGAACCCCTGTCTCGACCGTCGCCATCGAACAGGAATTTAGTGCAGGTGGCAATGTTCTGGATGAGAGACGAGCATTGCTCAGTTCTGACTCAATACAGATCCAGGTCTGTGTTGACGACTGGACCAAGGCCATATACCGGCAGCAGGAATTGGATATGGTGTCCGACGACAATGACTTCTTCGACACTAACGAGGATACAACGACAACCGAAGGAACAAGCAACGATTGATCACATCCGAAACATAACAGGTAAAAGAACTACGTGAGCTTTGATTCCTCCTAGAGGATACGTAGGCAGCTTAATTGAGGTAAAATTAAGTGCAAGCTCTAATTTTTTATTTATTTATTTAATTTTATAATTTTATGATATTATCAAAATTTTATTTCAATTTTATCGTTATTTTTTTGCAATCGAGTACCCAGTTTATTTATATATATTATTATCGTTATTTATATATTTTATTTTTTATTAATTTATTTTTTTAATTTTTAATTTTTTAATTTTTTTTATTTTTGCCTGTTCCGGCCGGTTTGGAACCGTCGGTTCCAAAAAAATCGGGGACGAACCGAACCGGGCGGTTCCCCCCTATTCCAATCGAAACCGGGATCGGGACCAGGGTTGAAGAAAAATTGGAACCGGAACTGTCGGTCCGGTTCCAATGGCCATGACTAATGCAAGCAGAGTTTACTGCTCATCAAAGTAATCACACTTGGAGTTCGATGCCTTATTATGACAGCATAAACATTATAGAATGCAAATGGTTTTAGAATGAAATACAAACAAGATGGCTCAGCAGAGAGGTACAAAGTTAAGCTTGTAGCAAAAGATTTTCATCAAACCCCAAGTATTGATTTTGTTTAAATTTTTAGTCAAGTTATTAAATCAGCTACCATCATGATTGTTCTCACCTTGGCAATAACAATCAAGTGGGGCATTTAACAAATTGATATTAATAATACTTTCCTAAATGGTGATCTCAAGGAAGATATGTTTATGGCTCAACCCGAAGGGTTCTCTAGCTCTACTCACTCTCATTTTGTTTGCAAATTACATCAGTATCTATATGGATTGAAACAAACTCCTAGAGCTTGGTATGAAAAACTATGTGGTGCTCTGATCAGATGGGGCTTCAAGAATTCGAGAGCTGATACGTCCATATTTTACTATCACACCAACAGCTCTATAATTCTGGTTTTAATCTATGTTGATTACATCTTAGTCACTGGAAGTGATCCTTAGCTTATTTCCAAAGTGATTAAGGACCTTAATTCATTATTTGCTTTCAAATCTCTTAGCTCATTACAATATTTTCTTGGTTTTGAAATTCAAAGAGCAGCCGCTGACATCTTTCTAACCCAAATAAAGTATGCAAGTGACTTGCTATTAAAGACAAATATGCTTACATCAAAAGCTTTTCCTACACCTCTCTCACCGAGTTACAAGTTATTTGCCACTAATGGTGTACCTTTTGAGGATCCAACTTTATATAGGAGCACAAGGGTGCTCTTCAATATTTAACACTCTCTAGGCTAAACTTGGTTTTTACAATGAATAAGTTAAGCCAGTTCCTTGCAGCTTCATCTCAAGTCCATTGGTAATTTGTCAAAATAGTGCTTCGGTATGTTAAGGGCTCCATAACATCTGGTTTGTTTTTTACACCAGCTAAACATCTTAATTTGGAAGGATTTGCTGATGCAAATTGGGCCAGTAGCCTTGATAATAGAAAATAGACTGGTGGTTACTGCATCAATCTTAGAGGAAATCATATTTATTAGCAATCAAAGAAGCAAAATGTGGTAGCTAGGTCCAACACTGAAGCTGAATACCATTCTCTAGCCACAACATCCACCAAAATAATTTGGATTCAATCCATATTCAAAGAGCTGCAGATTTCAACTCCAACAACACCTATATTGTGGTGTGATAACATAAGTGCCGATTCTCTTACACACAATCCTGTTTTTCATTCTTAGACAAAGCACATAGAGATAGACATTCATTTCATTAGAGATATGATTACCAAACATCAACTTGAGGTGCGATATGTCCTTACTGTTGCCTAAACAACATATATTTTTACAATAGCTTTGCCAATTTCTCGGTTCCAGCTGCTTAATACCAAACTAACAGTTGATCGAGATCAATTTCGTTTGAAAGGGAATTCTAATGATTATCAAGATGGTCAATTAAGTTAAAGTTCAAACTTATTGATCTTGATTAGTCACGTTTGAAGGGGAATGTTAGAAATATGAATTGATCAATTGATGATCATATGGTGTGATGGTTTGCCATAAGATTATAAAGTCTGCTCTAGCTTACAAGATCTGTTTAGCTGGTTAGTTACAAATCCTAACAGATTTTGCCAGATTAGCTAGTACACATGAAGAGTGCATGAGTAGGTGAATCAGAAAGTTGAGAAATTTAGTTTGTTAAGAAAAAGTTATGAGAGTATAATATGTTAATATATAAAGCAGTTGCTTACCAAATGTACCTGTATTGAAAAATCAATGAAATGAAGAGATATTCTTCTCTTTCCCGAAACACTTTCTTTTCTTGTTAGTTAATAAGCTAACTTTCACCTGGTTTGCGAACAACTAGGGAGGCTCGCTTCCCTGGTTCACGCAAAGGGGAAACTTGAGCCTTCCCCTTCCTCTCATGGCCACCAGATGGATTTGATGGAGATCCAGATTGGATCCTTAATTTTATTTTATTTTTATTTTTTAAAATTTTTTCATGAATGTATCTCCGCCATCCACTTGGATGAGGGAGATTCAAAATTTATTTATTTTTATTTTATTTAAGATTTTGTTTAACTAAGGGCAAATTTGTCATTTTATATATTTTTAACAGTCAACTGTTTTTTTGACAGTCAGCAGGGATATCCAGTCAATTTTTATAAAAGTTGATTTTACCTGTAATTAGAGATACCACAAGTAGATAGGCTGTAATTTATCCTAAATTATATATTTTTTAACGGTCAACTGTCTTTTTTGACGGTCAACGCTAATGGTAGAAGGGTCTGAGTTAATTTCCCAAAAAGTTGACTCCGTCTATAATTAGAGATACCTTAGGTAAGTGAACTATAATTGTCTTTAATTATAAGATTACTTGTGGGTGAGAGTCCTCCAATTCTTCTTGACCTAATATGATTAAGGGCGGTATAAAGCTAGACTCTAATTTGTTGTTATCAAATCGAGTTAGATTAATATAAAATCAAGACGACTCACAAGAAAAAAAAAATTGAAACGAATCACGAAGACTATATAAAAATACGGGAAATTACCACGTTGACGTAATGCAATTTCCTTACATCTAGTTATTTGATCAGGCAATGGTCATAGCAGAACAAAAGCTAGTCATTGTTACAAATACCCCAGGGAATTAAATTTAGATAAAAATCTTAATTTTTTTTTGTTGATGTTCATAGAAAGAATTTGAAACCTGAATTCAAGCTACATGAAGCACGAATTGACCGCAAGCAATTTTTTTGCCTCTTCACTTCATATCTATGCCATCGGCAAGAAGTCCATAAACTGATTCCCTACATTAATAACCAAAAATTTTCAAACAAATTATGTTTATATTATAATAATAATAATAATAATAATAAAGAAGAAGAAAAATAACATGACATATGATAGAAATGTACTAAAACTAAAGAAGAAAAAAAATTGATTCTCTAATATTAGATCGATCGATATTATTTATACAAATTCCTGTTTAATTCTGACCATATTGAAGGTGAGTTCGGAGAATATTGCTTCTTAACTGAAAAAAAAAATACACTCAAAATTTCAATATATATATATATACATTAATTGAAATTAAAAAATCAATAACAAGTTAACAAGAATAAAAATGTCAGAATTGACTTCAATTTTATATATCCAAGGAGAAAAGTCAGAGGTTCCTCATTAATCATAAAATAAAACACATATTTGTGATTTATTCCGATTCAATAAGTGAGTTCGGAGAATATTTCTTGTTAACAAGAAACATATATTCAAAATTTTAAATTTTATATATATATATAATATGAATATTACTACACTTTAGTTGAAATTAAAGAACAAAACATTAAAATATCAGGATTTATTTAGAGTTTATGTATTGAGCGAGAGGTTAAAGATTTCTCATTAACAACAAAATTAAAATACACATATTCAGGATTTACTCCAATCCTATCAAGAAGTAACTGAAATTAAAGAAGCAAAATAAACAACTTAAAGATGTGAAGAAGGTGAAAACCTGAAAATTGACAAGTTGAGTCATTTTTGTGTTACTAAAAACTTGGAAAAAGTGAAAATAATCAAAACTGATCAGCCATCAATTTCTTCTTCTTCTTCTTCTTCTTCTTTTTATGTTTCTTTGTCTTCTTTCTAGTGAGAGATTGTGTGTGTGTGTGCATGCATGCATGATCAATAATCATGTGGTGGTTGCATAGGGGATTCAGTTCTGTACCTGCAAACCCTAATTTAGGTAATCAAAAAGCTGATTAGTGAGATTTAATTAATTTAACAAGTTTATTTGGGAGCTTATGGTGGCCCTTAATTAATTGAACTACAAGTACTCCCAGCTAATTATTAATCAATTAGTTATATATATAGTCTTGTGGTACTTGTGCATGCCCCAATTTATACTATTTTTAAACTCTCTCTCTCTCTCTCTCTCTTTGTTGTATAGTTATGGCAATGCCAAAAGCCAATCTACTGATCATACAACAAATTATTGTCCATGACCTGTAATGGCATCACATACAATCAATGCATGGCCCTATCTAGTGTCATTTTCTCATAAAATAATGTGCCTCAAGAACAATAACCCCTACCCCAGTTGTACATTTTTAATTTGCACTTTGTATATGTATTTTCACGAGTTCAAAGGATATTAATATTACTTTATTTTCTTTTTTTATTTATTATTATTTATTACGACAATATCATATCATATCATATCACACCCGTACTAATATTACTATATAGCATTTGTCAAAAACGGCCAACCATATACATAGTGGTTGAGAAAATTTTTCTTGTTCTTGTTTTTTCCCCTGTTTAAGTTTGAGCCAGGAGTTAGAAGCAGTGATGGAGAGCCACAAAATTTTACCCAAATAATGAGCCACCAGCAATTATTTATCTTTCATGGACCACAAGTTTCCATTCCAAAATTAAAAAGTAGATGATCCAACATTTATGTTTTAGATTGATGGACCACGTTTTTCATTATTTGCTTTCTTAGATTGAATTTCCATGTCCCCATTTAATGTGGACTCGTGAAGACTTGGAAGAGTGAAGAGTGGGTGTTGTTGAGTCTTGTTTCACAAGTAGGGCTAGTTTTTCTGAAGACTGAAAGGTTTGATGGGACTAGTTTCATCAGTCATCACATGTCTACCAAACTCATTCAAGTTTGGTGATTATTATTAAATTTTTGGGTTGTTTTTCATTTTAATTAAATAGATAAAAATGTTTCTTGCGTACTTGAAACGGCAGAAGTTGAAATGATTAAATGGTAATTTTTTCATACCCATATTATAGGTTCGAGTCATATCTATCTATATCTTCCAATGTTTAGGACAAGTTTACAAACCAGAAACCTAATGAGGAAAAGATAACCTAATATCTGATTTGTAATTACAATATTTACTAAAAAGAAAATCAAGTTACCACACACGAATCAAGAATTAAGTTCTTGCCATAAAAGGAAATTGATGATTGTCATTTCAAAGAATTTAATTATTAATAATTTTTATTCTCGATTAGTAAACGCGTCCCAAATTTATATTAGTTCAAAAAAAATATATGATATATAAAACAACAGTTTTACAACGTCATCATCGGTATAATAACTTTTATAATCGAGACAATCCAGCCATTTAATTACATGTACGCAATCCAGTGACTACAAACTGTTTGGGAATCCATTAGATCACCTCACTCAAATGCATTTGTAGAAAGTTTTGTTGGAAAAAGGTTTCTAGAAAATCTGTCCCAACACGTTGTAGGTATGTTTGGAATGCTTTTGACATTGTTGAGAATGTTTCTCAGGCAATCAAAAGTACTTTTGACTATTTTGAGATGACTATTAATACAGACCAAAGGTGTATTTGATCTTTTCTTGAAAGCATTTTTGAACAAAAGCACTTTTCTATAAACACTTGGAAGCAAGGGTTTTGTAGTGTTCAAAAGGGTTACAAGCCTACCAAACTCAAAAAAAAAAAAAAATTACCATAATTGGGTGTTTCTTTTGTTTCGATATTAATTAAATATAACAAAAGTGCTTTTTGAGCCTAAAAGCACTTAAAAATGCATATCATGAAAGTATGCCTAGAAAGCACATTCTAATGGTTTAGTAGGAAGTTTTTGCTTGAAAGCACTTTCCAGATAAACTATCGCAACGCATTTTAAAGGTATTTAATATTGTCAAAGATTAAAAATGATTTCCAGAAAAATCAAAAGCACCTTCCAAGGAAAATCACAAGCAATTTCCCTGGAAAATGACAAACACCTACTAGTTGTAATGTTTATTTCTATAGACTTAGAAAAGGGGTGTTTGGAAATGCTTTTATAAAAAGCAGTTCTAAACTCCAAACAGAAGTATCATATACTTGAAAAAATCCTATCAACAAAAAGCACTTCTCCGAGGTTTGCTAGTGCTCCTAATTGTGTTGTCATCGATCCATTTTGTATACATGTAAGTATAGAAAAGAAACTTGCAAGCATCATGATGGACAGTGCATCTTTCCCCCTGCTTTCACCTAGTGAAATTGCCACATGGCAAAATCAGAGTGGAAGATGCACCTTGCATAGGATGCATGCATTTGAGCTTGGTGCGACTTTAACAATTTAAGGCCACGTTTGGCGAGCATGAATTAAAATGGAATTAGATAGCAGTAATAACCAAGCCTTTTGACTGTGAAATTTTTTTTTTTCCAAGATTATGCATCAAACATGGCCTTAATCTGGTTTTTTTGCACAAGTCTACGCATCTGTCACCAAAATCCATAAACAGCTTATTAATAATCCTCAAATATGCCGATAAAAATGTCCGGATGATTTGCATTTCTACTTAGTTTGTGTTCAAAAAGAAATCGAGAGTATAATGTCAAGCATAACATAAACATTGGATAATTATAAAAGTTGAGCAATACCAAAGAAAACCTCCTCCTACAAAAGGTCCTGATTTTGAACCAGATGCTAAATTAATGTGCCTTCACATATTCCTGAACGATACTAAGGCCAGCATGTTCTTCTCCAAAATCCTGCAAATCGATAGGAAAAAAGCCTGATGAGCTTAACAGAAGTGTACAATGCAACATATTTTCATGCACACATAAACACATACCTGCACAACAACACAGGAGCAACCGACCACCTTTCTTGCATTACCATCCGAATCAATCTTACATAACTGCATGCCAAAATTTTAAAAACCATATTTAAGTTCACATAGTAAGCAAACATTGCAATCATAATTTAAGTGCACAGATGATAACATTAGTTTCATCTTCAGCTAGGCAATGCAGGGAAAGTGTTGATTTTCTGATAAGGAGATGATTTCCAATTTACTTTAATGACGTCATCAATAAAAGGGCCTGGCCCCCCAAAAAAACTCTCTGCACTTGCTTCTTTCCCAACAACACTCAGGAAATTATCACATCATTTGTTAAGCAAAACATTTCCAAAAGAATCAGCAATAAATTTTATACTTACGCCAGCCCACTCGCCAAGTGTTTTTGCACTGGGAACTGATATCAAGTTCACATTATGGTCAGTGCAAAGTGCCTTGACCAGTTTAACATAATCAGGTTGGTTGCAGTCCTCAGCTAACACACAGAGCAGAGCAGTATGCTTTTCAATAATCTTGGCACCTTCATGAAGCCCCCGTGTAAGCCCACCATTAGCCAGTGACTTCCTTAGCACAAGCTGCAAGGCTGCCATGATGTCCATAGGCTCACCTAACACAGCCGCACCAGAAGTCTCAGCAGCAGCAACAGCAGCAACTTCCTCTCTGTGAACGTGATAGATTCAAAATAATAAGGCATGAAAACACACACTTTGAGTGGAATTTGGAAAGATGCAAACAAACCTTTGAAAAAGAAAATGATAAAATAGCAAGAAGTGGCAAATGAAAACGGTATCATATGGCCATGAACAATGACACCTAATTATTGATGCTGTCTGAAGTCAGACAGCCAATCATACTCTTGCTTCGCTAATTAATTAAGTGCTCAATCATCCTAATTGCAGGTTCAAAGCAATGAATACCAAAAGAATTAAAAGGAGCAATTTAACAGTGTATTTTATCAGTCATCTATCACTTCTTCCTGTACATAATATCTCTAGGTAAGACCAATCAATTCTTATACTTCCTTAGAATATTACAAATGCACATTGATGCAGCTGACGTAAAGTTCCTCAACAATGATTATAGGCTCATAAGGTGACTTGTGCTAAAAACCCTAAATTTAAAGCATATTTACATTTTAAAATACGGCAATGTAAAAAATTCAATTGGTTGGAAAATAGAAGCACCCACAAATGAAACGTTTGCTGCCATCTTGTCCCTATAATTAAATCATTGTAATAATTAAAAACCTAAATATGCATAATCCGACAGGCAAGTTTCAGTCACTAGTTTAAAAATCAAAGTTGAAAACCCCAAAGCATACTCTTAGTAGAAGTTTCTCAAACTCACCACATGGTCTCAATTTGATCACGTTATTCAAACAATACAAACACAACTCTAAATGTACTCCTGGTGAAGCACATCAAAAATTGTTTTGTGTGGTGGTCATAGGCATAGTATTTACTGTTGAAATAGAGAGGAACTGGAGATGCAAACCCCTAATTTCTCCAAACCAAGCAATTTCAGTTCCATCTAAGTCTAATTTTATGGCTCAATTTCCTGCTGCCAAATGCAACCTCCATTAAACCATAGGAAGTCACTACAAAATGCAGCAACTCAAAGGTGTTTTAACAGTCCAATAAATCATATATAAAAACAGGGTCTGATGGCCAATGCCATTTAAAAAAAGCAACAATAACATTACAATAAAATACAAGTGGAAAATATAAGTATTTACATACCCTGACATTTTACGATGATGAGACGTCTACTTGCAACTGCCAAAGTGGGGAAAAATCATCATTATAGAGAACGCAACAAACTTATTATAGACACGGAAAAATTCTACATAATATTAAAAATCGTTATCTCCAGCATGAAAACATAAATTACAAATCGATACACGATATTATTATAAGCAATCACTTCATCTGCAACAAGAAATTCCCATAGCTCCATATGTTTCGGGTATTCTTTAGACATAACAAACAATTTGTACTTTGAACTAACAATATTCAGACACACCACCAACCATCAGTAAATCAAACTAAACTCAATCAAAACCATGATAATTCTACAAACTGCAAAGAGCCCCACAAGTGTATTTTTTTTTTTTTTTTTTGGGTTTCTAGTGCACTAAGGCACTGTTCAAGATTACTGCTTTCTCCTCCAGAATAATAAAAATAGACCTTTGCATGGTTGCACAGATGTATAAATTCATTGAAACGAATGCGAAAAACAAAAAGCAATAAATAAAATGAAAAAAATAACCTTAGGAGATGAACTAGCCGCAGGCCGCAGTTGTTATTTGCTTTGTAGAGGACTCAAAAACTCTGGAGGGCTTTTTGATGGTTTATATACGCAGTCAACCGTCGACACAATTGTAGCTTACTATATATTTTGGCTTTTGCTTGAATTACAAATCTACCCTTTCACTTCTTTGAAACAACAAAAAAAAATTTGGCAACGAACGAGTCAACTACTCGGAATAGCAACGGATCACTCTGTACCTAAACACCATTTTGAGGCTTTGAATGGATTTTCAATTTTCATTCTAAAATCAAACTCCCAGTTGGGGCGAGATGATAATCAACAAGTTTTCCACCTAGACCCGTTACCATCAGTCCAAACCGGTCCATAGTTATTGCCATTTACCAACGCCCTCTTTGATCTCTAGTCTATGTCACCATCTTCTTGTTCTGTGGGGTGTACTGTTAAATAAATTGAAAGAGAAAGGAGAAGAACAGGAATCAAAGAATTATTAGTCTCTTGCACCCCTTCCCTTCGTGTGTTCTCCCTCTGTAAACTACGTAAGTTCTTACAGATTTTGTTTAAGAGCATCAATTTTTCTTTTTCTTTCTTGGGTTTTATTCTTTTATTTCATTGTATAAGCTCTTTTGTTTAGGTCCCATGGAAATTCCGTTACCTTTGGATAAGTTATCTCTAGAATCAACAAACAAGTGAGTATTGTCGCGACAAAATGTTGCAATGTTCTAATAATTTTGTTAATATAATGAAGTTATGCCATTTTTATTTTTTATTTTTTGTAATCAGAGACAAGGTTCATGTCGTTTTAGTGGCGACTGGAAGTTTCAATCCTCCAACTTTTATGCACTTGCGTATGTTTGGTGAGTTTTTTCACAATACCCTTTAAAGTTCTACCGATACCCTCTTCGATTTTGTGGTAATTGTGATGACACACTGAGTTTTGTAATATGATATGATACGACAAAGCTAATGATCTGTTGTGTGTCTGAATATTACCTTATGTTGATAATGTTTCATTTTGGTTTTATGCTAAAGAAAGAATTAAAGCTCAATGTTTTTAATGAATTTATATTGTGGATTATGGTCAATTAGTATGTGGAGTGAGTTATTGCTTGTTTGGTTTCATTTAACTGAATACTAAATGTTTACTGATTAAGATTATAGATATTCGTTCATTTGGGTTCATTGCAAGAGTGCATGTAAAATATCATGTTAATTGAGTCGTAATCCCTCAGGTTTGATGAGTAAGCTTGATAATTGCCAGTGGCATAACAGGCATGTCGACTATTAAAACTTTGTAAAACTATATTTTTGAGATAGTCTCGTCGCTCTTGAAATAAGTAACTCAATGCTGAAGTTATATGCATTAAATATATAAGGCATGCTCGTAAGTTTGGATTTCCACATAACCAAATGTCATGCATATCTTTCACCACAGTGAAGTACATTTCTTAGTGGAATTAGTGGATCATGCATATCTTTCACCACTGAGAGATTTGGCAGCTGAATAAGTTCAAGTCTGGAACTTTGTTTCATGATTGCTGAAGTTGCTCTCTTCTCTGACTAGAATGTATTAGTATTTAAATTTGATCAATTCCACTTTTGTGCCTAGAGCTGGCAAGAGATGCACTGAATGCAGAGGGCTATTGTGTTATTGGAGGCTATATGTCACCTGTTAATGATGCGTACAAGAAAAGGGTATGTGGTCTTTTCTGGCAACATGTTGATATGCTTGCAATGCAAATAGTGACTGATGCCTTCTATAGTAAAGATTGCATATTTGCATGCATGGTAGGAGGATTACCAATGCTACTTTCCGTAACAGTATTTCAATTTTACAGGACATATTTATGGACATGATTTTGTATTAGATAGTTTGTTTTTCTATGCAGTAGTTTAGCTTTTATTCAAGTAACATAGTGTTGATACTCAAATAAATATTATTAATGACCATGAATTATAGTTTATCAATGCGTAAATGTATAAGCTAATTGCTTGAATCTGTTCCACCTTTGCTATCACTGGCTTTGGTTATTAACATTCTCTGCTGAAACTGAGCGATTAAGGTATCACTTCATTTCTGCAGTCATATATGAATATGGTTAGAAAGCACTGACTTGTGTGTTTATACAGGACCTTATATCTGCTGAACATCGGATGCAGTTGTGTAACCTAGCGTGCAAAAGTTCTGAATTCATTATGGTTGATCCATGGGAGGTGCTTTATTCTCTTTCACTTCTTTGTGCTAATTCTGATATCCAAGTGATATTCATTCTGCATTACTTTGTTCTATTTGGATTTATTGCATGCTTGTAAATTTATTCGTTTGTCTCCTCATCTTATTATGGATAAGTAGTTATCACACTAGTATTATGGTTTTGAAGCTGTGTCCCAGGCAAATCAGAATAGCTATCAGCGCACTTTAACTGTTTTGTCTCGGATCAAGAAATTTTTGAGCGAGGATGGTCTGATTTCAAGGGGTAAGTTAGCTATTTTTGTCTTTGCTGCGTTGGAGCTATTGAATTGGATAACAGTGATGCATTCTAAAAAATATTTGAACTCTTGTAACTGTTGATGTATGCATGTAAACAAATAAAGATGCATATGCATGCAGGCACACACATAAATTGGGCAGTTGTTTGTACTAGGGTTTTTGTTGGAAATGCTTTATCATTTTGTTGATGGAATTGAGGATTTATGCGAGTGGTGCTGATGCTCAAAACACACCCTCTTCCTTTACCCTAGGTCGGTTGTGGTAATTAAATATGATATCAAAATTTGTGTATGGAGTGACTGATCTCAAACGTGGAGATCAGCAACACTATTAGTGGCTTAAAAAGATGGTGCTCAATTTAATTTGCATTTCTAACATTATCATGGAAGTTTTATTTTATTTTTATTGGACAATGAGATATCATTCAGTGTGTTTCCATTATAAACTTGTTTATATGATTTTATTTGTCAATCTGAGGTAACACTAGTGTTGGTTTTCCTTGCTTCTTGTAGAGTCCCTCAAGGTCATGCTTGTCTGCGGTTCAGATTTACTCCAATCTTTTGGCATTCCTGGATTTTGGATTCCTGAGCAGGTATTTATTTGTTATATTTCCTTATTCAGGTGCTTAAAAGATGGTGGTGATTCAAATATTAGTGGTTTAACACAAAGTTATTTGTTTTTTGTTTTCTTTTTTAGTTGGAAGGTAACGTCGTTTAACGGTTTAGATGCTAGTTAACCTAGAGAAGAAAAAGTGTTGGTCTTCTTCTTACATAGATAGGGTTTAAGACATTTACGAAATGAATTCTTGTAGTTCTTATGGTAATTTTAATCATAGGCCTTTTTTTTTTCTTTTAAAGCTACGGACTATATGCAGAGACTATGGTGTGCTTTGCATACGCAGAGAAGGACAAGATGTTGACAAAATTATTTCTGACAATGAAATTTTGAATGAAAACAGAGTACGTAGACTTCTTGATATTCTCCTGTGTTATTTGATGTGCTTTTTGAGAAGCATTCAAACTTCTATTTGGTGGTTTAACATAGTATGGACACATTATATTTATTCTGAATTACAAGGGACTTGACTGTGTCTTGAATTTTGATCATAACTTGTTAATTAGTGTGACTATTCCTGGTCATGTTCGAAAAGAAGTCAGAAGTCATCGAGATACTGGACATTTGTATACAAAAAGTAGTGACCGTTGAATGTTTCACCATTCCGGATTCAAAATCCTGCCTTGGCAACAGATCTCTGAGTGGCTTTCTGTTGACTGCTTATGATCTTAACTTGTTTATCATGTTTGTTTTCAGGACAACATCAAGGTCGTGGATGATCTCGTACCAAATCAAATTAGTTCAACAAGAGTAAGGTGAGCAATATCTATTGTTGACAATTTATAGTGTAGCACTGGCACTGTGTATGAACTGCCAAAATTGTCGAGGAGGCTTACTTATTTCTTCCTTGCATTTCAGGGAATGCATTTCGAGAGGATTGTCGATAAAATATCTGACTACAGATGAAGTGATTGATTATATCAGAGAAATGAGTTTGTACTTGAACTCAACTGACTGACGATTGTTCTTTTGGAATTATGGTCAATAATCTCATATTTCTGTGTAAAAGCCAAAAGTCAATAATATATATATTTCCATTTATGGTCAATAATCCACAAGGACCAATGTAACTCAATTACATTTTAGAAAAAAAATAGACCCCATTTTCTTTCTCTGTTCTTTGTATAGAGTTTGGTCAATCTGAGGAAACCGTTGCCAAACTACCTGAACCTGAAACTTAGCCCTCCTGATCTGTGAAGAGTCAAAGGACTTTACAGATTAGAGGGGATCCAGACTTGCCCGAATCCGTGACAACTTCATCGTTTAAGATGATACGGTCCTCATCCATATCAGATGTTTCTGACCCAGATATTCTCAACAGCAACATCATCGTTTAAGATTATATGTTCCTCATTAATATCAGATGTTTCTGACCCAATATTCTCAACAGAAGCTTGTTTATAGCTGACTTTGGGGTTTTGGACCACTAAATAGAAAAAAATTGCACTTTAGTTGCTAGTAAAATACAGAGCTAAAACAAAACTCTCAACAAGAAAAAGAGGTAGCACCTTTGTTAGACCATGCATGCCTCTAGCAGAAAAGTCATATCCAGAACAATCAAGTCATGAATTTTTTTTTTAATTAATTCAAATTAAGCGTAGTGTCAACTTAATACAACAGTAAATCATTATCCACATCAAAATATAAACCCGACTCGTAATAATAGATCTTATTGAATTTAATATTGTTGTGGTTGATTTTCGGATGAAGTTTGCCATGTCATCGTGATAAATAAAAAGCTCTAGGTAAAAGATAGGCCCAATGACATAATAGGCCCAACAGAGGGCCCACGAAGCCGAGAAAGTTCTCGGCTACAACATTTCACGACCTATTAAAGATCTACCTGATATATCTCTCGGATTCAACAACTGGTTGGGACGAGGACCATCCGATCACAATAAAATGCTCATGCAGACATTTATTACGCTCATGCAGACATTTATTACCTGTTAAATCAGTATTAATGATATTGATTAGGGGCATGGCCCGACAAACATCGTGTGCATTTAATGCACCTGACATCATTAAATAAATACGCTGATATTATTAAATAAACACGCAATTAAAACTAAACATACTTATACAGTACATTGATTACAAATATTCCCAGGCCACCAGCCAATCAAGTGGGTTGTTAAATTTCCCAAATTACGCTCCGAGAATCCTCTTGGTTAAATCGATGATATGGGCACTAAATGGATAATCGGTATGACAACTGACCATACTCACGCCCATAAAAAGGAAAAGGTAAAATACTAACTTATAAAAAGGGCTAAGAAATGAGATTAATGTATGCTATTATTAACTCTTTGAATCAAAACTCTGTGATTTGGGTTATTGATTCCCATCACACAAAAAACTGACTTTATCGTGGGAGATTAATTGCCGTTGGAAGTCTAACATTCCTCACTAAACTTTTTTTTTTTATTTCAGCTATTATTCTCAAGTACTCATTGAAGACACGTCCTCCACCCTTTCAGCGTTGAGGGCGATGCTCTCAGCCCCTAGTGCTGCAACCCACTCGCGCAAGGCGTTCTTCTCCCTCGCGGCAACGTCAAAATTTGCCAGGAACTGTGAAAATAAAGGAAAACGGTCAGAAATCGATACAAGACTCTCATTACAAATCTATCTGTGTTCGAAGCAAAACATATTAGAGCTGAAAAATCCAGAAACGACCTGTTTTAATCTTCCCGAGCACCTCCGAGAAGACGCTCAACACCAGCACGATCCCCAAAAGAGACCTCCTCGGCCATGATTCTCCTTCAAATGTTGTCAGAGGAAGGAGAAGACGACTGGGAAGGATTGTTGTTTTGGGGACCCGAACCTTCATCCAAGGGCGCCGAGAGGATGACGACGTCTGGGTCGGACGCCTCCTCCAACCCGATGAGACCACTCATATCAGCATTTGCGAGACCTTGGCCTTTTCGAGTCAACCACTAACGAAGACTACTGTCAGCATACACAGGTTCATTTGGGGATGGCTGCAAGGAGTAACAGTGTCGGATCTTATTGGGCGTGAAAGGTGGAAAACCCAAAGAATGCCAGAGGAACAGAGTCCCATCAACACCCAATAACCGTTGAGTGTGAGCTAGGCAAGAGCTAAACTGACTTCACTGAGGAAGCGAGCGATGAACGGCTGGAGCGGCAATGTGACGCTGCAGCTCAACATCATCCCATATACAGCGACCGCCCCCTGTGGCGGATTCCAAGCAGCTCGCCTTCTAAGGACCAAAAGTATCACTGATTGTAGGAACTCATAATAACCAGCATACATGAGCAAGTCACCGGCCTCGACCACGTTAGCCTCGCATTCTAAGAAGCTGGGATGCGAAGATGAAAACCTAACTTGTCGCTAAGTGTGCGACGATATATTAGAGTCCTCGACTTATTGATCTCCAACCAGCAACAGACCCTTCGCCTTTGATGTACCTGATGGTAATTGGGATTCGACAGAGAAGATTTTGAAGAGCCTTCGGAGTCAACGTCAATGACCTGAACACAAGAATAATCGATGTTAAGCGGTCTGGGTTGACCAGAACGTCGTGCTTCGTAAACACCGAAACCAACTCGTTTGATTTCGTTTACTACGCATTTTATGCGCAGTAGAGTAAAAACATTTATACGAAAAAGGAAAATGAAAGAAGCTCACCGGGATAACGGAGAAGAAGTAGTCAAACCGAGAGTTAAATAGTTAAATACGAAGGGTTCGCCTGTCCTCTTTTAGTCTTGGGTGTGTTTCTCTCTAAGAAGAATGAATGTTCAACAAAACAGGAAAGTGTTGTGCTTCAGTGAAATCGCTGATGTAATTATGACCCTCGAAAAGACCCCAACCGTTGGTTCTCAGGCCATCTCCAACCCATATTACCAAATTTTACACTAAAATGGTATAAAAATAGCATCTTTTTAGAATATTTTTACACTAAATTTTTTTTATCTCTAACCCAATTTGCACCAAATTAGTGCAAATACTATTTTTAAATAATATTCTATACATAATTCTTTAAATAATATTTATTTATTTATTTAGTATTATAATATTATTATTAAATAATTACACATA